>OY365783.1:11302174-11902174 GCA_959347405.1 Napeogenes sylphis
TGACGTCATTGTCACGTCCGTAGCTCATAGTCTCTGAAATGAGGGTTTCGCTAGAGATAAGTGCGCGTATCGAGTTTCGATCCCAAACTGACTACAATATACATTTCATGTTACGTTATTGTATTATATTATTTAATATTTATTTGATTATGTTTATTTAATATAATGGTTTAAATAATTTTATTTTGGTCAGACATAATACTTTTTGACATTTCACTTACATGTTGAAATTACAACAATTTCTGGGATTTGCTTAAGTCACTTTTTACCTTACTTTGGCATTTTACTCTTTAGGATTATGTGATGGAGTAATTATTGAATAACAATTCATTCACACAGGAACATCTATTTTGGTTTTAAAATTGTGACTGAATTTTTAGTTTTTACTGTTCGGAAAGACTCTTTTTCAAGAAATTAAATTCAATGAGTAGTAATTGAGCAATTTACAAGAAGCTGTTTCCTAAAAGTTATTAATTATTATTTTTAAACTGAGTGAGCAATTATTTAATGACTAGCTCATTATTTTAACTTTCTATGCTAGTACAATAAGTCGTTATTAAAAAGTCGCCTCATACTTATTCTTCTAATAATATAGTTTTTTATTTGTGTAACGTTATATGTACCTATATAGAAAGAATTATTTTTCTTTATCTAGAAAGAGTAGCTCTATTAATATCCAATGTCAAAGATTTTCTCTCTTATATAAACAAATATTTGAATAGGTTTGGTGTTTGCGTTTTAATCAGTTCTTAAATTTAAAATCCATTTTCGATAGGATTGTAACAGATAATATCAAGTATTGATTTAATTTAATCATAAACTTACTGAATGCTAATGTTAACTCAAAGTTACTATTTACCTACTTCAAGATACTTCAAATAACTTGTAGAAATATTAAATACTTCACAAACCA
The DNA here is from genome assembly GCA_959347405.1 of Napeogenes sylphis. Taxonomy (NCBI): domain Eukaryota; kingdom Metazoa; phylum Arthropoda; class Insecta; order Lepidoptera; family Nymphalidae; genus Napeogenes; species Napeogenes sylphis. Next base: position 11,303,088 of record OY365783.1, read on the forward strand.
TTAATGCGGCTCATATAAAACTATGACTAACATAATCTATATAATATAAACAAGTCTCTGGAGTTCATTGAAAGGCTCAAAAAGAAATTGCATAAACTAAATATTAAATCTAATAATTGAGAGTTATAATTTGAAGAAATTGAACAGGTAACCTTTGAAACACGGGTAACCTTTAAAACAAAACCACATAATAAAAAAGGTATATAAAACATAACATTTAACGTGTTTTTGTTATGATGACAAATGATAAATATAATAAAATCGAATACCAATATGGAATTAATATTTAATAGTAATAAATCAATTATCGTGACATTGACATCATTTATTCAGTAATAAGATATTTAATATCGGTATACGGGTATGCGATCCCGGCTTCCCGAGCAACTACTGAATCATACTTATCCTATTCAACAGAATCCTTTAACTTAGGTCCTAAACCATTCCATCTTTATTCCCTACCGGGGATAGCGGTAGCGAGGATAGCGGTAGCGAGGATAGCGGTAGCGAGGATAGCGGATAGTCGGATAGCAGATAGTCGGGTAGTGGATAGTCGGTTAGCTAACAGTCGGGTAGCGGATATTCGGGTAGCGAATAGTCGGGTAGTGGATAGTCGGGTAGCGGTACTACTCACACGAATATGCTTAAGAAGTTTTGGTGTTAGGCAAGCAGTAAAAACGAATCCAAATCCAAAAATGCCAAATCTAAAAAACAGTATGACAAGATAAAAAGGTAAGTGCGATTGGGCTAACTCGTTGCCTTTAAACGACTCGCAGAGGCAGCTACTGGTCTCAGTGAAAAGAGGGTCAGGGTTGTCGTCGCACCAAGCCAGGCTGGTGTGATGAAAGAATCTAGCCCGGAAACCAAGGGACGTAAGACTATTAGACATTTTCTCCGGGAGCCGGAGAAAATGTTTTAACCGTTAGTTCGGACTCAAAAAGTATAACATTGTGTTTGTAAACTCGCACACCCGTCTGGAGGCATTTTGGTCGAGCTAGTAAGGGAAGACCTAGAATATATATAACATATTCTTTTATCACGTTATTATTATTTTATACATTCAGATATTATAGAAATGGAATACCTTAAATCTGAAAATACAAGTGAGCTTGATTGATTGATAAGGTTGCTATCTCATAATATTTATATCGTTATTTTTTTTATTTATTTATAATATTAATAAATTTTACTTAAAATTAATGTCAGAATTAATTAGTAAAGTTACTTCTTATTCAATTAATAAAGTGGCTTTCAGTTCTTCTTCACAATAATAATTTAAGTGACAAATTAACAAATTAAGTTCAAAAATACTTTAACTAGGTATAAACAGAAGGTCTATTCAACCAAAAATATTACACTCCAAAACTACGGTATATAATGTAGGATTTAGTGTTGATTTTCGAAATTGATAAACCGAGAAGATAATGTGCTTTATAAAGCTAAATCGTAGAAATTATTCAAGATCAAATCAAGCTACTGTTCACTAGCAAATGGCGAGTCGATCCTTACAAATGAGCGAAGACGATTGATCTCGTTTGCGGTCAGTATCTTGAAACACAAACCTGTGAAGTAAAATGGTATTTGAAGATATGTGTTCTCATATATTAGCACTAGTGGTCGCTACATTTATTGGAATATTATATTTTAAGAAGGGTGTAGGTTTGTGCTATGAAATGTCGGTGTTTGGTTACTTTTGTGTAACTAATGGTTACCAATAATGTAAACGTTTTTAATTTCTGTAATTATCATTATTGTAATATATGAATCAAAAATGTTTACATATTTTGGTACAATTTAAGTTTTAGTCTTTCAATAGCAAGAGCGCGGAAGGGTATAACAACCACCGAACGATCTATAGAATTCGTAAAAGAAGGCTCCTCCAAAAAATCAAAAGCGAAGCCTTATTTAATATTAGGCGCGGCTCCTGATTGGATTCTCATGATGGACACGTATGAAAAGCATTACAAAATCCCTGGGGATGTTGGTGTTTCGTCATCCAGACCGGACTTATTCCTGTATTCGAAACATCTGAGGCGCGTGATACTTGTGGAGCTTACTGTTCCTTGGGAAACAAACATCCCAAGGGATCACACATTCAAGCTCAATAAGTATTACGAACTAACCAACGAACTGATCGGGAATAAATTTATAGTTAGTTTGTACGCGGTAGAAGTGGAAGCGAGAGGTATAACAGTAAAATCTCTCTATAGCCTACTTAAAGATCTTGGCCTTTCTAGAACAAGCATCGGTTCATTTCTAGAACGTACTTCAAAGGCGGCATTAGTAGGTTCTTTCCAAATTTGGTTAGGTAGGGAGAGGAGTGTGGAGGGTGAAGGTGAGCGTTTTTGCGCATAATAAAGGGGCCCCTTAAACCTACTCCTGGGTCGCAAGTCCCAGGCACTGCTTGCACTCCTCTCCTTGCAACGCGATGGGCCCGGCACCCGCTCGGTGAATCCATGGATTGCTAAGAAGCTTCGTCTATAGTGAATGTATGCAGAAAGGTAGTTGCAATATAATAATGCATATAAGATACTTTAAAGTTATAAAAAGAACATTACATCAATATTAAAACTTAAAAGTAGGGTCGTATTGAGGCCATTGGGCCATTTAATTATTGAGCCCCGAACGAGCCGAATTTCAAATCCGAATTTTACATTTGTGGAAGTTGCTTTCATCGAGTAGAAAAAAGTTGATGCTCTTCGTTCGACTTAACTGAGCTTTTTGAATAATAGTCAGTAGACTGTTCTTTAAATTCACTTTTAAAACTAAAACTAAGTCAAAATTGGTTATTTCGTTTGGGAACTACGATATCGTAAATATACTCGTAAACACCCTTTGAATGATATAAATCCATGATTTTTTTAATCAAAGTCGTTTGTAAATCATGCACAAAAAATACTTACGTTACTTTACGGTTCCATATATTGTACCTTAAATCTTAATTTGGTTCAAACTTAAATAATATTTTTTTATTCTTACAACAATATCGTTAAAAATTTTCGTTCAACCTTTGCTAGCTCGAAGAAGGTTAGAATTATGTTACGTTGCATGTAGCGCCATCTTGCTACGAGCGTGAAATATAGTCTTTCGCTTTAAATCATGATTATTTATTTTCACATTCCGGCTTCTAGAAAATCAAAATGGAAAGAAATAGTCATGTCAAAGGCCTCATAAATAAAAATAACAGTTTATTACCCCGAGTAAGTTAGCGGTTTATCACCGCATTTATGTCATTTATTAATTGATAAGCAGCAGATGAGTGAAAGTAAAATTAGGAACATTTTTTGAGATGCTACGAAAGTATTAGGAATATTAAATAAAAAAAACAATTACAGTTTGTTACAGAGGCTGCTTGCAATAGGTGGTCAACTAATTACAAATAACCCTATATATATATATATATATATATATACATATATATATATATATATATATATATATATATATATATATATATATATATATCTATATATATATATATAGAAGGATGTTTGTATATATGAAATCGATGAACTCAGAAACTATTGGACCGATGATTATGAAAATTAGTATGTATATGTATTTTTCAATGGAGAAGGTTTATATGGTATGCCCATTGATGTAACTCGCCACCATCATGATGTATGTGCCACCACCAGTATGAGAATCACCTGTAAAAACAAACATCTTCATTAGATCAATTAAAAAAAAAAGAATCGCTTTATCAAAAAATAATGTCCAAACTAAACTCGTTCCTTAGGTTTATAAGTAAATGCAATGAAATCGTCAACATCTGTAACTATGTAATGTATAAAAGTTTGAGCTACAGCTACGAACTATTGATATTTATTCATATTCTGGTATGACTAATGATATTTATTCATATTCTGGTATTTTAAAATACCGAGCATATATTCTCAAAATCGTTAAAAAACTTTAAAAATAAATAAAATATTCTTTGTATTTTTAAATACAAGTAGTTTTAAATGGACGCCGAGGTTTATAAGAAACAAATTCTTATTCCAAAATCTCTAACCACATAAGTATAATAAAAATTAGTAACGAAATGCCTATTACTCGATTTTGATAATTGCAGGTGTCATGAACTCTATAACATGTTGAATGAATATTTAATATCCATTCTATTCCTGACACGCTAACCACAGTAACCACATCGACAGAAGTGAAACGGAAGTTCTTGTAATTAGTTACCTTTGTAATCGGAAACGATTTTTATCACATTTATTATGACCTAAATAAGAACCCCTAAAAACGTATTTTTTTTCTATATTTTTATAAAAATGAATGAAATATATATTAATGAAACTGTATAGGTCAAATGCAAATAAGCTTTTTAAAGGGTAAAATAAACAGAAAAAACTATTAAATAGCGACTTAAAAGTTAAGTCAAATAACTTTAACTTGAGTTTTTTGGTATTGTTCCTATCTATCGATACTATTAAGCTGTTGTGAAAATATTGTTTTTGATATAAAAATTGTTTTAACATGTTGTAATTAGAATTAACAAATAGCATCTCTATTTTGTATTTTTGTTATGATATTCCTAAGGGATTATTATGCTCGCATATACATAATTAAGTACACAGACGTGCTCAAAGCCGCAAAACTCTGGATGTAAGTTCAAAGAATTTATTTTTATTTACTTTAGAGCTTTTAACCATACTGCCATGTTTGCCTACAAATAGGTATTGCGGAAGTCTCGTTTCGATCGAATCGCTAAGAATGGCGAAAAGTTCTCTGTCAGACCAGCTGGAAGTCGAGCTTTCTGGTCTCTTGCCAAAGCGATCGAGTCGAACTTCTGCCAATCCTCACTGCTTGCTCTACTGAAGCCGACTGGAACTGGTTCATATAACGACAGAGAAAGCAGATGTATTGGCTTCTCTGTTTGCTGATAATTTGCATCTAGACACTGGCAATGCTTATCCAGTACATCTTCCTCACTGCGGTATTTCGATGCCTGAAATCCGCATCACGAACAAAAAGATAAGGAGAGCATTGTGTCGTTTAGATGTGAATAAAGTTAGTGGTCCTGATGGTATACGAGCCATTCTGTTTAAAATATTTTGCACCTGAGTTGTCTCCTGTATTTACACGTCTGTATATCCTCTCTTTCAAGACTGGAATAATGCCGAAATCCTGAAAGCTTGCCAACGTGCAACCAGTGCCCAAAAAAGGCAGCCGTGCCGATTGCTGTTTGTTTGTCATCCGAACGAAGCCCTTTGCTTCGTCATATTTAATGCGTACATCGAAGGACTGGAACAGCTTGCCTGCCTCGATATTTCTAGCAGAATACAATGTGGGTGTCTACAAGAGAAGAGTGAATAGGTTACTAAGCTAATACGCCTTACCACCTATGACTACATTCCACTTTACATCAGGTGGAATGTAGTCAAGCATTGACCTAGATAGTATAAAAAAGATGTGTCGGTTTGGTTAGGTAACTTATGTATAAGTATAAAATATTTACTTCTGTAGGAAGGCTCAAGATTTTATTGTAATTCTTAACGTACTGTTTGTTTTCTTATCTGGTAAGTTTTGAACACGCAGTCCTTTAAATTTTAAATGGTTGACGTTATTTTATATGTTATGCATAGTATAATATTTTCTAACATTGCAAAATCCTTTCGGACGCTCACAGACGATAGAGCACGTGTGAGGTTGCAAGAGGGAAACGTAACGATGTGTTAAATATTAAATATATTTACCATCGAAATGTACCATTATGTATTAAATTCATTCAAGCCATTAAATATTCTATAAGAAATGTTGAGTATTAAAATATTAGCTGTGCTAGATTTCATTTATCATTAATGAATGCTCAAGCAATGATTTTAAAGTAAATTTCAGTGTTGAGAGGTGACTAGAAATATAGATTTTAATATATTTTTTTTTTTAAAGCTACGTTATTGCATTGCTGCCATTTGCGTAGTCTCCGTGATGGTGGTTCATTATTAAATATAACCTCACAACGTATTAACGCTTCGTTTATTCAACAGGCCACGTTACAACTTTTCAGAGAGATTCCTAATATTTGACTACTGGAGCAAGAAGTTCCCCAAGATTTAAAATGAAAAAAATCCAAGAAACTATTTACTTTTATATAAATATAGAATTAAAAATAAACCGATACGGTGAACTATAGCGATACGGTGGCTCGATTGGTAGATATCGACGGCACGGGTTCCCAGGGGTCGCGAGTTGAATCCCTGCCCGTATCGGTTTTTTTTCATTCTATATTTATATAAATTGAAATAAACTTAACAAATTTAAATATTCTCAAACTAAACAAACTATTTACTGTTTAATATTGACTATAATAATTATTAATTGTTAATATTTTTTTTACTCACTTTCACTTAGAATTTAGTTTATGAACGTTGTACTTTTACAAAGTTAAAAAACTAGACTTTTTTATAGTTTTATATAGAACTGAAACGATGACATTAGCAAAGTAAAATCCCAAATACAAAATTTAAATAATTACACAATTTTTAAACAATTACATAGTAAATTTTAATAAAATTGTTGTAAACATTAATCATGTAAAATAATAAAACGTAATTAAATTATAAAACGAAACTATGTTTACTATTAGAATGTAATAAACAAAATCATATAAAAATAAAACGCTAGTTTAATATTTGCCTTAATACACATTATATTTAACAACAAAATATGGAAAGTAATAAAAAAAAGGATGTTGTAGAAAATAATTTTAAATGTAATTAATTAAAGCACCCTAAAATATATCAAATCTCATAATAAAATAATAGGTATTACAAAATTAGTAACATGTCACAAATATTAAAACTCGTAAAATAATATTCAAGAATTACAGACGAACATAAATAACGCATGAGAATAGTGACAGTCTTGAATGACGCGGATGATCTGCTGAAATAAAGTGAAATTTACACAATGCCGTATAAATTCAAATGAATATTGCCAAAAATGTAGATACTATATACCGGCATCTAAGTTTTGAAGATAAACATGTTTAGTCTAATCAATACAATTTTTTTTTAAGTTTAATCGATAGGATTAAGTATATAAGTAAGAAGTAAGAAACTCAAAATATTTTATTCTTTTTAACATTTAAATCACTTTTATTATTAAATAAAGTAATAATGTTGAGATGTATACAGAAGAATTGCTTCTTCCTGAGCAGATCAGTTTATGTCGTTGCTCGGTCAAAGATTTTTACAAAATGGGTATTGACTATCATTAGGGCTTATCATCTAATGTATAGAGTATTTAATAAAAGGCCTCTGATTCTTGCAAACAAGAATTTTGGTTTTTCTTATAAGATCTAAAATGGAATATGCTAATGTTAAATTAAAATTATCTTTGTCACATTTACATTGACAGTACATACTGCCTACATTATTACAATATTTATTATATCTATATATAATAAATATTGTAATTGTATTCAACGATAAGAATTGGCTGTACGAGAATATATATTTTTAATCAATTCATTGAAGATATGGATGATTTATTATAAGACTATTTTGACTAATTAAAGTTTCAGGTCCCGCAACTAAGATTTTCTTTTTTACACTGTCTAAGTTAATGCTTGCTAACATTCCACCTGATGGCAAGTGGAAATGTAATCATAGGTGGTAGGGCGCATTAACTTAGTAACCTATTCATTGTTTTCTTGAAGACACCCACATTATATTTGGATGGACATACCGATACAGGCAAGCTGTTCCAGTCCTTCGCTGTTCGAATTAAAATTGACGTAGGAAAGGGTTTTATCCGAACCGAGGGAAAGTCCACAACGTAAGGATGGTTATCTGCCGTACGTCGGAACGTCTGGTGATGGAAGGGAGACATGGGAATAAAGCAATTCCTGCGCACACTCACCAAATTGCATCCTGTAGAATACTGAGAGGCCAGCAATTCTACGCCTTTTTTCAAGGCTGTGGTACACAGCTTCAACCAATTCGATGTCGCTTATAAGCCTATTTTCTTGCCTCTCAATTGAGTCCAGAAGCGTAAGATGAGACTTTGCGGCACCAGCAAATATGTAACCACAATACTCTACATACGACCAGATCTGTGCTTTGTATAAAACAAGAAGCTGTCCCGGTGTAAAGTACTGCCGGACCTTAGCAAGAATGGCAAGCTTTACTGCTGCTGCTCTTGCTCTGGACTCAATGAACCGACTAAAGTTGAGGTTCGAGGAAATCTCTATGCCTAACAAGTGAAGCCCGTCACTGTATTCCAAGGTAACATTCTGGAAAGTAGGAGCCAAAGTGAAAGGACTCTTTTTAGCTGTGAACAGGCACGTCTGCGTTTTGGTGGCGTTGAATTTGACAAGATTGACAATGCTCCATGCGGTGACTGTCTGAAGTTTGTCACTTAAAGGTTGAACCATGGCTTCTCTTACAGTCTGTACTTGATATATACTAGCCCGAGTACTCGGCAGATATCTTTCTACAACGATGCTGTCGTCTGCATACCCATGGATTATCGGGCTCTGCATACCCATAGATCATCATAGATATCGGGCTCCAGCAGATCGTTAATGTGCAACAGAAAAAGAGTTGCAGAAAGAACGGATCCCTGAGGCACTCCGGCATTTATTGTCAGGTGTTCCGAGGAACACCCGTCGAAAACAACTCGGAGAGATATCTGGCTCAGAAAATCTGTTACCTAATAGAGAACATACAGTGCATACAGTGACGTAAAACATCGTAATTGGAACGTAATTTCATGCATCCTGAAGACGGACTGAATACTTGGAACTCATACCAAATAAATGTTATATTTTTATAAAATGTAGTTACCTAATTCTTTTAACTTTTTGTTTATTTCTATAATTTCTCGACGAAGTTTGTTTCGACTTGTCTTACTTAGTATCATTTTATTTTAAGGCTTACAACACTGTATTTATTATAATTTTTCAAGAGTTATTTAAAAAGTTAGCTGTAGATCAAGATCTAATCTCATGGTAATCATAAATAATAAGTTTACGAGCATCAGAATACCAAAGGGGTGGCGTCGCTCTCATTTCGGCCGTTCATAGACACTCGGAAATGAGGTTTCCGCTCAACTGAAGTGCTCGCATCGTGTTTTGATCCCAAAACTGACAAACAGGACATGTTACGTAATTTTATTATATAATTTATTGTATGTATATTGGTAATTTCTTGCATAACCTTCATTTGGTTCAAAGATAACACTTTTAAGATTAACACCAACTTATATATCCAAAATATTACACAGATTTGGTGCTATATTTATATGTCATTTTAACCTAACGTTCGAAATTCCATTACATAAAATTTTCAAAATATATTCAAAATAAATTTCAAGGAATTAAAATTGTGACTATATATAACTCATACATCTAAAAAAAATATTTACTTAAAAATAACAAAATCAATCAATAACTGTGACTTATACCAAATTACCGAGAGAAATAACAATGAACTAGATATGTCCACCATTAGACTCTATAAAATAGGTAATTAAGTCTTTAAAGTCCATTTGTTTACGTTTTTACACTAAAATTCCCAATCAATCCCTTAACTGGTCTATAAATAAATTTAAATTATACATTATAATTTTTTAATAAAATACTTCCATTATAATTACATTTATTTATTTTATTTATTCAGAAATTTAAATTATGTATATAAACATGTAAATAAATTATGGAAAGGCAAACATAATGCCACAAGGAACAGCACTGTATTCCAACAAGGCCTCAAATAACCAAAAAATACATCAAGGTGTATAAAAGACCAATATAAAATAGAAACAAAAAAGGGGTTATAAAAAAACCTAACCTAATAATATAAATATCTAAGGTATGAAAAGATAAAACCAAATTTTAAATATTTTTTTTATTTATTAAATGTTTTTTAACAAGACATTTAAAAATATGTCTCTTATTACCTTTCCTTATGTCTGCAGGTAATGCTTTTATAGTTTTATAGCCTATGTCGTAAATGAGTTGAATATAAAGTCATTCGAAGTGTTAAATTTTCAGTGGAGTGAGGTTGGCGTCTATGAGTTTCATCGAGGAAATGAAAACGGGATTTGAAATAATTAGGAAGACATGGATAATATATAAAGGGAAAAAAAGTGCAAAAAATCTTTCAAAATCTGCGATGTTTAAAAGAAAGCCATTTAAGTTGGGAACGGTAGTTGGAGATGTAATCGTATTAGCGAAGGCCAAAATTGAAACGTATACAGTTATTGAGGCAACAATCAAGTTTATTAAGCAGAGTTACCGGTTAAGCTAAGGGATTAGTGTAGAGTATGAATTATATCTTAGCTATTAATTAGTAACCAACACATTATTTTGTTTAACGTTCTTAGTCTCGTGTCTGATCAACAAGCTGTAACACACCATTACCTCTGAAGTCATTACTTGCGGTAGCGTTAGAGGCTGGGTTGCCCCCTCACCTCCAATAACGTAGGGGTTATGGTTGACGTTAGCGTTGCGATCATAAATGGGTGCCGCTTCCGGTGACTGGTCGTCTTGTTGGCTGACAGGTTTCATAGTCTAAATTCAATATGCTTATATTATTTATTATTTATTGAGATTCCCCATAGAATTGATTGCGATGCTTCTAATTGTTCGTAAATTGCTCATTATATATGGATGTTCGTGAAACAGTGCTAACAGTCAATATATAACTTCCTAGCTTTAGTCTTATGTTGGAGAGTGCTTTAACAGATAGGCTTATTTTTTAACATCTTAGTAATAAGTTGGTGCAATAGTAGGGAAATTTTACAGAAAGGGTACATTAAAAATATTAGTCTGTTCTGAAAGAAGCAGCACAAACTAATATAAGTATTATAAGTAAAAGAATTTTCCCCTCAGAATAATAACTTATCACAATCATTGTCGCAATTAAAGTTGAGGTTAAAATGTTCCATTCACTTAACGAGTAACAAAAGAATATAAAATTATCTTCATAAAATTTGAGGGTCGAAACTAAAACAGTAATTAGTTATTATTTTGCTGCAATTTCAAGCTCTCTTTTAGAACATTTTCATTTAAATTAAATGAGTAGTAAATGAATTCTCAAGAAGCCGTTTCCATTTTGACACATTGTTTTTAATTAAAAGAACAGACATTTGTTCAATTGAAGGCACAATACGAATGTATGTTGAAGGGAGTGAATGACCTCAATATGTAAAATTGATTGCGCTAGTATTTCAGGCCTAGCTATTTTCCTTAAATTTTGCTACTAGCAGAATCGTAATCGAAAAGTTCAATACTTTACTATTCTAATAATTCTAATACTCATCATTCATCACATATTTTGTGTTCATTTGTAACGTATTTGTCAAAGTAAGCCAATGTCAAATATTTTCCATGTATTATTTACGTCTATTTCTGGTGAAGCTAGAATAGATTTTGTCCTACTTTTACATCTAGTTTTTACGTCAAAAATGCATTTTTAATTCGACTTCAACATACTTACAGACATACATAATTTAAGAGTATGGACAAAATTTAAACATAAGTCTTGTAAGTGTAAATTCAAACTTATATAATAATATTAATTTGCTTGAAGTTCTTCTAAGTAACTAACAGAAATATACAATACAATTCATCACTATCATGATCGAAAATGTAATGATAAATGAGGCGAAACACCTGAAGGGTTTCGATTACTGAAATACAACGTGAATGTAAGCGTTAGGCTATTGGTAAGCTGATTCAAGAAGATTATAATATTATTTTATACATATTTACCAACATATGAAAGTAATTTATCCTTGTTGTTGTTAAACTCTTTATTATACATAATAACACAATGTAAAATGCAATATAAAAATAACATCAAATCAATTATTAAAATAACATAGGCGGACTTATTCCCTGAAGAGTATCTATCCATACATTTTTAATAGTAATATTTATCTATCTTTAAAATGTTGGGCAACGAGTTTTATACAGCTGCCATTGTTTGTTTACCCTACGCTTTATATTTTTATATGAGCAATTGATTGAAATGGTAAAAAAACGCAAGTAAAGTTAAAAATCATATTTTATTCTACAAAATTGTTTACATGCTGAAGTGTTTATTAATCACGTTATATTATTTCATGCTTAATTCGAAGTTGAATTGTCTCTGTGCGTTTGTAATCTCAACCCCGCTATGGCCATGAAGGCATAGTGACAGATATATTGATTGTAATTGAAGTGTATTAATAAGAATAGCGCTCTAATTGCAATATAGCGGCATTATGTTGGGTTACTTCATGACAGTTGTCTGTTCTCGTTTGTAGGTATACCCGGAAATTTGGTTCGTTTGTACTATCGCTTGTTACCTCAAAATAAAGGGAGATTGTCAAATAGCTGTATAAGAACATAGGATGCCAAAAAAAAGTTCTTAATTTTATATCTGTTTATCTTTTTGTTTGTTTGTTCGGCAATTGATGAAGTAAGCAAAAAAAAGTAATGGGAAACTTTTGATTTTTAATAAATCTTATATTTTAACGCGAAAACTAAAAAATAGACAATTATAACAAAACATCTATAGTAGACGGATTTTTAGATTTTTATAACATTTGGTATGGTTTTAAATTTTTAAAGAATATTTTTCACTTTGAAAAATTGTTATATTAAATTCACTGTTAAAATTTTACAATACAGAATTTTTGGTTGGGCTATAATTAAAATTAAACATAAATTATAAAGATTTAAATATACGATAAAAAACTAAAATTTTAAACACTGAAAAGAAAACAGTTCAAAGACAAGTAATTAAGTTATTATGACAATCTATATTAAGGTCTTAATTTTATCTAAATGAATCAATTATTGTTTTTATTAACTCAGTTCTATCTTTCTAATTATAAATACTTTGTTAATTATTTTAAATATTTTTCTGAGTTATCTTTCATTTTGAAATCGTCTAAACAATGCAAAGCTATCGCCTGAAGCGGGGACAAGGCAGGTGAGTATGAAGTATTTAGATAAAAGAGATTTACATAATTTATTTTTAATGGCTTTCTCGACCAAGGTATTTTCCCTACTGAATGAAATCGCCACACGTACTTTATTTAAAAGGGTGATCACATGAAGATAAAAATAATATTTTTCAAATATCAATTTTGTCATATTTCTCAAAATCTTGTGCAAAATACACTCGAAATAAAAAAAAAAGATTTGTTTCAAGTTATATCAAGAAGTTACTGTTGACTGAATTTTAAATTGAATAAAAAGAACAGTGTTAATACAGCTGTCCTGCTTCGTATATTACATATATATATGTACAGTAAATATATGTTGCATATAACTTCTTGCAAGTTCTTTATATATTAGGTATTGTAAGTGAACAGTTTAAAAAGTGATTTTGTTCTAGAAGCACTCGCTAATATTTTCGAGATTTCGAAATAGTTATAAATTTTTTTTCGTCAGAAATAATGGTATCAAATTTATGTCATATATTATATTATTTATAGCAGTTATATTAACGTTTCTGTGAACTTAAATACCATTTTTTTCGTATATTGAAAAAAAAAAAATTTTTTTGACACATCCATAAAAGATTTCTGCACTCTTTTCCAACCTCAACCTGATATATACCCTGAAAGACAGAATAAAAAATACATTTAGTATATAAAGTCAAGTCGTGGAAGTTCTACATAAATAACATATAGTTACCCTAAAAATCAATGAGAAGTACGAACGAGTAATTTTCTTCTGTAATTAATGCAGACGGTGTCGCCGGCAACAGCTAACATAACAAAATGTAAAAAAATTACAATCTGAAAGTCAGTCTCAATAATTTCATACAATAGGTGATAGGCTTCGCTTACTCGACTATAGATAACATTCATTCATTTTAGAATCCCCTAGCCAAAACAACAGGAAGGTAATTACTCAGATTTTTTATCAGACAGACCTAGAATTCTCATAGATGCAACGCTTTGTAACAGCGAACTAACGAGTGAGATAGGGGTTACATGAGAGAAAGATGGCGAGTTTATGTAAACAAATGTATAGTCACGAATAGTATCCTGATTCTGTTAAGTTTTTTTGATCTTAAGCCCTAATTAAATGTAATATAAAAAAAAAAATATTTCGTATTTGATTAAGTTTATACTGCTATTTTAATCATTTCTTTTAAGTATTTAAAAAAAACATTATTTATTTATGAATGTTTTGAGACAATGCAACGTCACGTTGTGCTCATTCATGTTCGCCCTGTAAACTACCCTTATCACACAATGTTCATCAACATAGGTAGACTATTGAAGATTTTTTTCAGTACTAATCACTATGCTCTTGGGGCTGTGAATGAGTGTATATTTCAAACGAAAATAAATAAAAAATACGAAAATAAATAGTTTTGATTTTATACAGCAATCCTAATTTTAGTCCAAAAAAAGTAATTAAAAACATATATGTTATATGGAAACGTTATAGGTTTTTCTTTGCACAATATACAACATATGGTTTGAATGATTTTGTCTAATCGAAATCCGAGCAGCAACTCAAATTATTTTTAAAAACATTTTAAGTTTTATTGGTAATAGAAAAAAAATCATTTTGTTATTTCCCGTGAAAATAAGCGACATTTTTAAAACAAAAAACATTGTAATATATTTTAAATGGAATAGCTAGTGAAGCTGACTGCACTAAATATTGTCCAAATCAAGTTGGGAAGTTTTATGATTATGCTCAGGGAGATACAAAAATAACAGACACGCTAATAAACGGACAACTATTTTAAAAACTGTAAAAATATTTACTACTGATGAAATCTGGACACCTTTATGGGTTTTTAATATGTTCTAAGTTATGTCCCTTTAATAATAGATAAATAAATAATCAGGTTCGAAGTTGACAAAAAATAATTATTATAAATTATAATGATACCATCACCATGTCATTGAATTGTTTATTCGACAGGCAGTTTAATAAACTCTAAATAACAACAAAATACAAAAATAATTTACAAAATAATTTTGCAAATAGCATCCCCAATTTCGTCAAAATATACAATAGAACAAAAATAATATACAAAATTAATAACCTGTCACAAACGTCTCAACTTGTTAAATGATGTTCGAGCTAACACATGAATTATAATTACGGAGGAAAATCAAATATGGGTTGTGAATGACGCGGATGATCCGCTGAAATGAAGTGGAATTTACACAATGACGAATAAACCTTGAATGAATATTGTCTTAAAGTTGCGCCACACTGGTTTTAATTCTTTAGCAATAAATAACGTTTAGAACAAATATTACTATTTATTTTGTGTTTGAAACCTTACCTATCCCATTCTATTAAAGAGTTCAGAGAGAGAGAGAGCTCTGCTCTTACCTACTTACTTCCCTAAACTTTAATTTCATATCCTTCCTTTAAACACTTACAATTAAACTTATTTTAAATAAGATTCAATTAAGTGGCTCTTCAGTCGATGATTTTTGCGAATCAATCAATCAGGGCCTAAGAATGCAATAAAATGCCTTTGATTCTAGTAAGACAAAGACAACTGGACTTAATTTTTAAACGTTTAAATTTATATATCAAAAATTCTATTCAAACTATCTGATGCAATGACGTGTTTCACATCTTGCAAAAAAAAATATCATATAAGTAATGTTATTGGAAAGCGTGTGACCTCAACCTGACCTGAAAGATGAAATTTGAGAGAGCTTTGTGAAACAACCTAATTATATTTTGAGACCAGGGCCGCACGCAGTGATTTGGACCAACCAATCATTTAGTCAACTGCACGTGCTGAATACATTGTTTAATATACTTCCCACGCACTGAACCACATTGATTATATTAGAGAAGATGTGAATTATTTGGTGATTCTAAACTTTTAACTTATTTTTTTTTTTTTTAAATATATACTCACGATGATAACTTTGTCGGTTATTGTAAAACGAAATTAATGGAATAATAAAACACAATACAGCTTTACAGTTTTGACTGTATGTTTTGTTAGACCTGTAACAAAAAGTATGTTTGTATTTCTTGTTATATTTGCTGCAAGTTCTTAAAATGTTAATATTTTGTCAAGCTGCATGTAGTGCCATTTGATACTACTGTGAATTGCAGTCTCTTAGCATCTGAGGAACACTGTTATTATTGTATATTCAGCTTTGTTTTAAAATGCTTGCACATATTCTTTAAAACATGTAAAAATCTCATTACATAATTAGAGCAGTTTTTTTACCCTAACGGATAACGGCAAATAATTTTCTTATCCTAAAATCTTTTAACTTTAAAGAAAATTAAAATAAAAATACTTTTTGCTCATAATTAATAATCAGTTTATTAAAAAAAATTAAAAAAGTATCTTTCAGGTGTTATGACCAATGTAATTTATAAATTTCAATATATTTGTCGCAGATCACGATAATTTAACGATAATTAGTAACTCAATTGATATCATTGTAACAGTGGGATGTGAACGCCGTGACATAACGAGTCACGTGATTGGAATCGTTTGAAGGGGCACCTGAGATATTTTAAATGTCGAGAGCATCGAGCATCGAGAGGATTTTTATTAGTGTGAGCCTTACAGTCCGGACCCCCCAAACGGGACCGGTGTATGAAGTCAAGTATAGGATTTTGGGATTTTTTATATGGACCAAGATGTATGAAGTCAAGTATAGGATTTTGGGAAGTAACTATAGTTACGTGAATAACGACTAATATCTGTGTAACTATAACACAAAACTTTACGCTTACATTACGTAAGTTTAATTTTAAACACTAATAGGTACTAACAAACACCGTTACTGTTTTATATAAATATATTATTAACTTCCTATTAACCATAAGAAATTACCATAATACAATTATTAATATAGTTCTGGGGTATAACATTTAAAAAAAAAAACAGATTGTCAAAGTTTTGAAGTAATATAATCTGGTAAAAAATTACTTAACATTTGTGAGAATATACCCACCTAACAGAATTTATCCAACTTGCAGGTCTTACAATATAATTATTTGAACACACAATGCCTCGTACCGATCTTATGCAAATAGCTTACATGCTACATATTCTAAAGAACTCTTCACTTACATGGTATGTGTACATAATTTCACTCAGTTGAATCATAAAATATAAACTTGAGTGTTAAACGAGTTGAGTTAAATCCATGTAGAAATAAGGCGTTATAAAACTTTTACATCGCACACTTTATAACATATCGTGTTGTATTTGGTACGATACCATGTTTCGTTAAAATAAACACACAATTTAAGTTGAAAGTTGAAATTTAAGTTAAAAATCACTCATTTTATAAAAGTATAATAATTTACAAAATGATTAGTGATAATTTTAACAATTCTAAGTTTCTACTAGTAAAATTACTAGTAAAAGGACTAGTAAAATTATTTTAGTTTAGTAACGAAAAGCTAAAGTGAAATTATACGAATCATTAAAATAAAAATATTGGTTATTTAAAAAAAATAAGATATTTTACAGGAATAAAGCTTATTTTAAATATAGACGGCCACTAAGGCTGATTTTTATCTTGAAAGTCAGGATTTTTGTCAAGTTCATCGACTTTAAAGATGGACACATGGATAGATATCATACGAATGGAATAATACTGTATTTGGATGGCCTTGGTTATGGCTATATACTCGGTGACAATATGCTTGTATCTGGAAAAAAAAATTACATTAAAACAGCCAGTTGAGCTTACACTCCGAGAAATTACAGGCTTACTACGAAGAGTGCTTAAGCAGTATTGCATAGTTTCTGAAGCTTGCCTCCCAAATGGTCCAAGAAAATAACAAGCTCTGCAAAATAAAACAAATTTTGTTTGTTTTATTGTCAACAACATGTCAATAGACTTTGAACAGAAGAATCAAATTACATATAAAGTTCCCGAATTTATATTCCACAAATATAAATATAATATTCTTTTACATACATTTCTAACTTATTGACAATCTCAAAATCGTATATTCTTTTTTTAGATAATTTAAATTCACGGGTACTCAATTTATATTTATGTACCTACTCACATGAGTAGGTACATAAATATAATGAAATATTAACATTTTATTTCTACTGTGCCAGACAAGAGAGAAACCTCGTAATCCCAAGGTAAATAGAACTCAATGAACTTTGTGTGCTCACAACCTCAAAGGTAGTCGTGAACACAAATACAATAAAAGATTTTTATAAACTTAATAGACAAATGTAACTTTGAAACATAAAACAAAATTAAAAATTCTTGTATTTATATTGTAATTTATGAAAAATATATTTTATAATGGATAATGGTAGTAACATTTTTTTATATTATATATTTGATAACATATTATTGAATTTGTAAACGCTGAATAAAAACTAATTTAAAATAATAAAAATCTACTTCAAAACTATATCTACCTCATATACATTTACCAGCCAGGTGGACAGCTAAATCCTGCTTTATTCCAAGAAACTTTCGAACGTTACGGAGGAAGAGCGGTGCGCGTATCAGGATGGGCTCTGGACGCTGGTGAGGGGGACCAGCTACCGGAGTCAGCTACCCGAACGCGGGCAGATGCGTGAGGGCAGACGTCGTTGATGGTTATGCCTAAATGCATAAAAATTTTGATTCGCTTCTTTGCGACAATTAGGGTTCTCTCTGTGTATGTTATATCTAATGTCTATTTCGTGTTCATATTATTATTATATGTATATATATAGACAGATATTCAATATTTGTTAAGTTTTTTTTAGCTTTGGCTGACGTCTGGCACCGACTTCAAAATAACGGATTTTAAATAGTAAATAGGTACTTATATAGGTTTCAATAATTTCTTTAATTATTTTTAATAGAACTTTATTTTGATGTCATAAGAATATTATTTTCTACTTTTTAGTGTTAGTTTAAACTTGTACTTTATGTAGGTATATGAGGTAGAAAGAGTCATGAAGTCGGTTTTTAATTTTTTTAAATAACTTTATTTTCTAGTTTATACTTTAAGTATATTCATAAATATATATATATAGGTTGGATATTACTTCAATTAATAAATAATAAAAAAAAATCCAATTTCCTTTAAGTACTTATTTATACAAAAAATGAATACAAGTTTCAAATAATGCTGTAATGCGTGTTTAAAAATTGTAAATGTGTCACATTGCTCCTGCCGCCTTCTTGCAAAAATCATGTCACGCGTCGTCATTAGCGTCAGACTAATGCCGTTGATTTATGATACTTTGTTTACAGTAGTTCTTATGGTATTTTAGTTATTATAGATTTTAACAACGTTTATATACTAATTTGGTTTTTTCTCTTTTTCTCATTATTATACGTGTATTCTAACTTGTCATCAAATTAAGTCTTTCTCAGTCGAGCAATTATAAACATGCATTATTATTAGCCGGAGAATTATGGTGCGTCCGAGAGCGATCCCTTAGCGTTCCACTCAGACAATGAGGGTAATCGTTGGTTTTTTAGGGTGTAGCCTTAAAAATGGCCTTGCGCTACCGACAACATACCATACCAACCATCCATAACTACACCTTCTTGGCCATGTGGGTATAAAGGAAACTATATAGGAATTCCACAGAAAAATAAAGAAGAAAAGCTGCTAAGTGTTATGTTATAAATTTAAAATATCTATACGAATAAAATCATCAACTCGGGCAAGGACTCGGACCTCACTCGAACTTTTCGGTACCAGTCCCATATGGTGCATCAACCCTTGTTCTTCTATAAAATTTCTCTCTTTTTATCTGTTATAATATTTATACTACAATAATAATAATAATAATTCATGTTCTACCTACAGAATATAAGGTCAAAATTGTGTAACCTAATTTATCTAATTAATTCATCTGTCTAGAACAACTTCCAATAGAATTCACGGGTCAGCGCGTTGCTGAACTAATTAGACCACATCGTTAGTACTAAATTGACTTTTATTTCGTACAAAAACGTTATAATTTACGACCCTACAATAAATAATCATCAAATGTTTAAATGACAAAATATTAAAAAGGATAATAAAAAAATGCATAGTTTTACACAATAAGAAAACTAATTTGAGAACTAAAACATGGAGAATGATTTTATATAGTAATTCAAAAAAATGAGCACAAAACATAATAATGATTAGTAAAATATTAGAATTTTGAATAAAACTAAGGACCAATACAACTTACTTACTATTTTAAGTTGAAGTAATACATTAATAACTAAGCATATATTTATTAATTGCTATTCACTGACTTGACCAGAATCTAGATTCAAATTATTTACACCACTCTCTGTATTTAGCAAGTTGATGTACCTTTGATCACTGAACTTTGGGATTACAATAATTGTAAATCCTGGTTTCTGAAGGTATAATTCATTACATTTATTTATATGTGTATATTTATATTTGCACATGATTACAAATATAGATTAATTAAACCTACATTTCAAATAAAATACTTTTTCAAAATAAGTTTCACACTTGATGATGCTGATCAACCAGAAATCATTCAGAAGTAGTTAATATACGCAAGAACGTGTTTTGGGTACTGGTGGTATAACATAAACTAATTGAAAACAAAACTATTTTTTACGGATTTAACTCGAGTATAATTTAATTATAAATTTACATTTTAAGTTTAACCCAACGTTTTGAATGTTTTGCAGTAATTACTAATTTCGGACCCTATTAATATTTTAAAACATATTTAATAACTCATAAGTCTTTACAACTAGCCTCTTTTTGAATAGGACGACATTTTGGCTGTCGGTTTAGAAGGCATTTAATCCGTTTGTGTTTGCGGGTACAAAGTGGAAACAAAATAGTTTATTCTTTTAGGACTTTGATGCAAACGGATTATTAAATGATGTACGTTAGTTTGTGTGTTTTTAAGTCAAAAACATATGAAAAGAAAACTTTTTCTTTCATATAAAACATGCAGACAATTATGACAAACGGGCGGATAATCAGAACTCATCTGTTATTTTCTGAATGTTATCGCTCACAGAGCCGACAAAATTAATTCTATTCAATTTATAAAATTTTCAGTATTTAAAATAAACACATCTGCAGAACATCTCTCACATTAACGAAATTAAAACAGGGAAAATAAAGTGAAACTCATTAGCGAATGTAATTTTCAGCATCAAAGAAATAATAATTTGTATGATATATTCTACGCTATATTAAGATTAATTATTAATTGTGGTTTGCTTGCTTGGTGGATGCTCTTTAAATTTATATAAGATTTTCATTCTTCGTTTTGTTGTGTTGTAGTGTTAATTTGCTCTAAATAATTTTCTTTCTACTAAGCAGTTTGGTTTCACAAGAGTTTTGTATAATACTAGTAGTACTGTAGCTGGTTGAAGAATCGAGTGATGTACCTAAAATATTCGATTTTAATAATAGAATTCAAAGGGTCGAGGTAAATAAAAAAAAATGTCCGGAATTTAGATTTATATAATAGTAATAAAATTCTTTATCCTTGAAAAGTAATATAAAACATTTTATTACAAAAAAAAACCATGAAATAAATGTACCAAAGGCGATCTTTTAGATGACAAGCGAACCAGGTAAGGTCTCTTCCAGGTAACCCTAACTTAGAATTTTTATTTATAATTTAAAAAAAATAATATCATAATATTTTGTAATAAAGATACAAAAGGAATAGGAGGTAGAAGAAACAGTGTTCATGTTGTAAGTAAAAGTTTTAAAAATGTTGAAAGATTGAGTTCATCGTAAGGAAAAAGGTAAAACATTCCAGAGACATTTAGCTTTGACAGTAAAAGGAAGATATTTAGGAGAGTGTAGCAAGCAGTAAAGTGAGAAGGAATTTTAAGTTGTAAATTGTCTATAGAAGGAAGTGAACGGATATACGAGTCTTAAAAACTTAAACCGTGTCTCTAGGTAACAAGGACTTATTGAATTGAATAGCATAGTGTAAAGAAGATAAAGTATAAGAATATTCATGCTAAAGTGAATCGGAAGAAAAATATATATTTCTTTCGATGAATCTTTTAAAGGTAGCGACCGAGGAAAATATATTAAAATGAAGTTTATAAAATGTGTAGACTAATAAAAGTAATAAGACCAAAAAAAAATGATAGCCACCAAAACTGTCATTGGAAATATTATGTCCTCAAACTTTCGTGAACCGTGATGATTATTAATCATAAACAGTTCACACTGAGAGTCAGTCATTCTTCGAACTCATTTATATTAACCCCGAATGGGTTTGAAAGTAGTCGGGCAAAATTAAGTTTAATTTACGTGAACATAGCCGGTTAAATATCTATTCAAATATATTTTTAATAAACTAAACTGATATTTAATTAATCTATATATCAAATTAAATCTTTTTTCAGAAATAGTTGGAATATGCTTTGAATAAGCGTACTTTAAAATAAAAATAATTGTACAAATGCCGGATTTTGCTGTTTTTATATTACAACAAAAGTAAGTTAATATCGAGATGAAAAGAGAAATTCAAAGACATTTTCAAAGCAAAAGTATTATATATTTTGACTGCGGTAATCAGCTGTAATTACAAACAAATGTCATAAAGATACATAAGGAAGTTTAACCGTTATGTTTAGACAGATAAACAGATACAGGTTCTATTAATTAAATCTCGGATTCTCGTTAGTAAAAATTTTCAATATCTCTAAATGTTATTGAATTACCTATGGGGCAGATAGTTTAAATTGTATAATCAAATGTTTAATTAAAATCATCTGAGGTCGTTAATGCATCGAAAATTTCAAAGAGCCTTATGTGTAGTCTTAATTCATGCAAGTCGAACATGTAAATAGTTTAGACCTATAACGTAATTATATCTGGATACCAGACCGCACTCAAGTGACCTGCATCGACCAATAGCCTGATTCAGTCAGCTCCAAATATTGTTTAATATAATTCGGTTTGGTGGGAGTATTTGCTTTGTGAGAATAGGTAAACCGGTTACATTGGTATCTTGAATATTTGTATCATTTGGTGACACATTCATTTTAGCTTAGTTATGGAATTTTTTTCGGCTTAAGTTGCAACTGCTACTATTTATTACTTCAATAGTATATAGTGAACCGTAGTACGTACGTTGCAGATGATGTCTATTCTACGTAGTTATCAATATTGCATTAGAATCTTTCACCATCTTTTTTTTTATTTTATTTATTAGTATAAACCCTAATAACTTGGAGATAACTGCTTTTATAGCTAAGAACCATCTCGACGAACTAGGCTTTGAATAAAAAATAAAACCCCAATGGAATCTGACCACGCGTTTGGCTTCTACGATGTCACAAACAGACACACTGATACACATATACACCGATTCACAGGTCAAACTTAAAACTCCCCTCTTTTTAGGTTGAAAGTTAATAAGAATTATTATAAATTTAATGATTAGTTGTATGTAAAGAAGTCTAACAGGACCACAATCATAATATTTTTAATGTAAAGCATTTTAAATAAAAAAGAAATAAGCTCTAGTGCCTAAATGGCTCAGCGTGATTGCAGAGTGACAATATGCAATTGGTTTATATCCTGCGTATAGAACCTGAAAACGGGTTGAAAACTTTGAATAAATTTAAAATCTAGCATCGTTTGTTAGAAAAATATGAAGAATTTTTATGAAAATAAGTTTTCCGTATCTTTACATATTTTTTTCTACTTTTAATGTTTAAATATGTATCAATAATCAATCAATTAAAATAACTCGTCGACAGGACTTAATAAATGTATTTTAATGTTATAGACAAAATTTATATAGGTCTGAAGGCACCTTCTTAAATGAAATTGAACATAATTTTTTTATTATTTTTATTTATTTATTTACTTATTTATTAGGTCTTTATTGTACAAAGAAATTTATACAAATGACGGACTTAGCGCTAAAGCACTCTCTACCCAGTCAACCAATAAAAATAACAGAAAAACACAAACGAGGGGGACAATAGAAAGAAAAATAGTAAAAAACAATAAGCAATAAGATAAAATAAGATAATTAACAATAACAAAAAATAAATATTATAATTAGTTATTAAAAAGTTTGTTTTAGACCAAGTCATCTCCTGCTAAATTTAACTTATAATTGTAGTCAGACTATCAAAGTGATATTGTCACTGTTCTGTCAGCCACTCGTAGTTAGACAGTCACACTCGGAAATGAGGTTTCCGCTCAAGTTAAGTGCTCGCATCATTTATAATTATATCATTTATGAAACCGAAATCATTATTAGTTTTGTATTATGTTCTACCTACTGTACCTACTAATAACTTATTCAGTATTATACAACAATCTGAAACATTGATGGAAATATGACAAACTTTGTGACCCATTTTCTAGTAATTTTAGCATGGAGTGTAAAATATTTGTTGCTGACGGCCGTTTTAAATTTATATTTTATACTTTTTTTTTAATATAAAAATAATATTTTTAACAGATTTTTATAAGTTTCGTTTGTCTTAGAGTACATACATTATCTTTTTCAGTCTCCTACTTATATTAAAAAGTTACGGCAATAGTACAATAGTAGTATCATGCAATAAACAAGTATGATATTCTGAAAAGTTTACGTTAAAATAAAAAAAAAATGTTATATTCTGAACGCTTTATTTAAACATTTTAATTTCAATTATAAGAGTAGGAATTAAACAATTTTCATTACGCCACATTTGTGTAATGGAAAGAACTTGCTCTTTTCTTTAAATTTAGCAGCTTGTATAATTAAATATTTTTTCCGGTTCCGGATGTCAAAAAGCAAATACGTAAAAATAACTGTTCCGAAAAAAATTGCCACAAAAAATAATTTACAATAAGTTTTTCACAAATTATTGCGTTTTGAAATATAAAAACAAGCGCGAGTGATTTAGTGCAACAACAAGATCTTCCTAATATCACTAATTACCTCCGAAAACTTTGCTAATAAATTCAAATCGGAATTTGGAGGTAAGGATTTATGACAATCAAATTACAAAAAACATAACAAACAAACGTCACTACTCACTAGAGCTTGAGTTAAAAGTATTTGTTACCTGGGTTGCCATAAAAAGATTTTTGAAGCCTACTACAACGATTACGTTTCGTTTCACGGGAGGGATAAAAATTATTAAAAATGAATAACTCACTTAGAGAACTACTTGAAAATATTAAAATAGAAATGAGTAAGCAAACTCAAGAGATCCACGATTCTGTAACTGAAACTATCATGATTAAAATGGATGAGAAGTTAATGCCATTAATCGAAGAAAATAAAAAACTTACACTAAAAGTAACACAACTTGAAGAAAAGGTGAACAAGTTAGAAATAAAAGAAAGAAAGTACAACATACTGCTATTTGGTTTTAAAGAAACTGAAAAATCTACAAATGAGTTATTTGTTATGGTGAAGGAAAAATTCAAAACTGATATAAACATTAATCTATTAGAAGGTGAGATCAACAAAATTCATAGAATTGGACGACCGAAAACTGAAGAAAATGCTAATCCACGTCCTATACTAATATCATTTGTAAGAGAATGGATGAAAGGCCAGGTTATGAAAGAAAAGAAAGCGTTACAAGGTGTGTATGTTAAGGAGGATTACTCAAAAGAAATACTAAACAAAAGAAGAGAATTGCAAGAAGCCGTTATGGAAGAGAGAGAAAAGGGAAATACAGCATATATAAATTATGATAAGCTTGTAATCAAATCTGGTGTTCAGGGGAACCGAAAACGCATGCCATCCGCATCGCCAACTACCGACAACCAGCCACGGAAACAACAAACAACCAGCATACCAAAACATAATAGAGCAAACGCCTTCGACATAATGAGATCCCGATCCAACTCATTCACATCAGCAACCAATCAAGATTCACACAAAAGTACTGAATAGGATAGGACTGACATTGGCAACCGGAAGTATAGAAATATTTTAAAAATAACTAATCAGATAACTTTAAATACATGTCCCAAGACGGCTGGTCCCCGTGGGACATTAGACCACTACCCTCCAGACAAGATAGAACCAAAACTGAATAAAGCAGTTACAAATTTACGGAACATAAAAGAATCAATATCAGGAGAACAAGGAATACACAAAGTAAATAAAAGACAACATAAGTTCTTTATATCAACCCTGAATACATTAACACTTAGGACAGATGAAAAACTAGCAGAGCTAGAAAGGGCACTAGAGACCATTAATTGGAGCATACTAGGATTAAGTGAAGTAAGACGTATGGGAGAAGAAATTCGCGAGTCTGAAGACTACATATTTTACTATAAGGGAGAACAACAGGGGATGTATGGAGTTGGATTTATAATAAAAAAAGAATACAAGCAATATATTGAAGAATTCCGAGGGAAATCGGATAGAATCGCGACCTTGAACATCAGAATACCAACAAGCAAGCATCCTATATCCATTATCCAGGTATATGCTCCTACCGAGGTAGCAAAGAACGAAGACAAAGACCAATTCTATAAGACGTTAAATGAAACAATGGAAGAAGCTCACAAACAAAAGATAGTAATGGGTGATTTCAACAGCCAAATAGGAACAAAACAAGAAGGAGAATAATATATAATGGGAAACAACTGTACAGGTACGAGAAATAAAAATGGAAGACGACTAATTCTCTTTGCCCAAGAACACAACTTAAAAATTATGAATACTATTTATAAGAAAAAAGTAAGTAAGAAATGGACATGGATTTCACCGGGGGGCAGATATAGAAATGAAATAGATTTTATATTAACAAATATGCACTACCATTTCGAAAACATAGACCTAATCAATAAATTTAACTTTTACACAAACCATAGAATGGTCAGAGGAACGATAAATATGAATAGTTCTAAAAGATCCAGAAAAAACCTGAAAATCGCTGTGACGAGAGATTTTAAAAACTTAACAGAAGAATTATACCTACAATTGAAAAAAGATTGCCCAGATGTGAGGGGAAAAATCCCACTACAAGACAAGTACAATAAATTAGAAAGATATATTAAAGGCATAGGAAAAGAAATTGGGGTAAACAAAACCAAAAAAGATAAAATAGGTGAAGAAGCTAGGCTACTCATTCAAGAAAGATGTAAAATTCTACAAAACAGAAAAAACAATACTAAACAAATTGAAGATATCAGTAAAAAAATATTACAAAGTATAAGAAAACATCAGAAGACAGTAAGACAAAGTACTATCAGAAGAGAAATCGAAAAAACCGGTGGTATAAAGAAAGCTTTGAAAGAATTAAAGGATCATAGCATTTGGATACCTAAAATTAAGAAGAAACATCGGTCAGGCAAAGAATCACACATATCGAAAAGGCTAGAAATGAGTAAGATAGTAACAGAATTTTATCGAAAGTTATACAGCAAGACTGGAAAAGAAGAAGAACCCGAAGCTGAAACGGGATTCGAAACTTTTACATCAGAAGAAGAGATTCCTACCATACTTCTTTGCGAAACCAGGAAAGCGATTTTATCACAAAAAAGTTGTAAGTCACCAGGGGATGATGGAATTTCGAACGAGCTTTTAAAAACCGCAATAGAGTTGATAGCTGAACCACTCACAATGCTTTTCAATGAAATAATAGCTACTGAACAAATCCCAAAACAATGGATTGAATCGACGATAGTACTTATACACAAAAAAGGAGACAAGAATATTATAGACAATTACAGACCCATTAGTTTAATGAGCAACCTTTACAAAATATTCTCAAAAATAATGGAAGATTAACACAGAAATTAGATGAACAACAACCAAAAGAACAAGCAGGCTTTCGTAGTGAATACTCCACCATAGATCACATTCATGTAGTAAACCAGTTGCTAGAAAAGTATAATGAGTATGGGAAAACTTACTATATCTGTTTTGTCGACTATAACAAAGCCTTTGACACATTAAGTCACAAATTTATCTACAAAGCACTAAAAAATCAGGGAGTTGAAAATAAATATATCAGTATAATAAAAAATATATATCAAAATTCAGTATCCAAAGTACATCTAGAAAAAGTTGGAGATATATTTCCAATAAAAAATGGAGTCAGACAAGGAGATCCACTCTCTCCAAAACTGTTTACTTCGGTGCTGGAAGAGATATTTAGAAATTTATATTCGAAATTAGGAATAAACATAAACGGTAACAACTTGAACCACCTACGATTTGCTGATGACTTGACATTGTTTGCTGAAGATCCAGTTACTCTTCAAATAATGTTACAAGAACTTACCATATAAAGCAGGAAAGCAGGGCTAACTATCAATGTACCCAAAACAAAGCTCATGACCAACAGATCTAAAATCAGAATCTCGGTAAACAATGAAGAGATACATTATGTAGATGAATATGTGTACCTTGGCCAAGTCATATCACCTAAACAGCAAGTGCAGAAGGAGGTTCAAAGGAGAATAAAAAACAGTTGGGCAAGCTACTGGTCATTAAAAGAGGTAATGAAAAACAAATCCATACCTACAACAGAGAAAACAAAAGTTTTTAATACCTGCATACTCCCGATACTAACTTATGGATGTCAGACTTGGACAATAACAAAAAACTGTATCAAAAGATTAGAGGTTTGCCAACATGGTATGGAAAGGAGCATGCTTGGACTCAAATTGAAAGACAAACTCACGCATATTAGAAAAAGAACAAATGTGGTCGATGTTGCCAGAAAAGTAAAAGAACTAAAGTGGCGATGGACTGGTCACATGTTGAGATCCAAGATAGAAAAATGGTCCAAAACCATAACAGAATGGTACCCTCGAGATGGAAAGCGTCGTCGAGGCAGGCAGGTCAAGAGGTGGGAGGATGACCTTCCCAAGAAATGGAGAAAGTTAGCCAGGGATAGATACCACTGGAAGAGGCTGGAGGAGGCTTATGTCCAAGGACAACCTGACGAGGAGGCCGATGTCAATAGTAATTAAGATCAGTAAATAATATTCAAAACTAGGCTAAGTTGTCAGAGAAATAAAGGCTATTTTTATTTTATTTTTATTTATTATAATTAAATATTCAAATTCAAAATATTTTTATTTAAGTAGGCATTTACACGCACTTCTGAATCGTCAATGATTACATTAAATTGGTCAGTATAGTCAGTCCGTGGGCTACCACCAGCTCGGATAAATAAATATATCGTAAATAAATCGTGCGAGTACTTACTGCTGTTCTAATACTTATTTTATTTTGCAGTATTTTTATAACGTCTTGATGGGGGAATTTCGCTATCTAGATGTGCGGTACGGTTCAGCTATATGCAATGCGAAGCATTTTCTATTTAGCATTAACATATATTTTCAGAGAAGTTTGAATAGTTCCCTCACTTTTTTTATTCATTACCTATATTAAACATCAATTCTGTATTGAAATTTAAATTGGTACTATTAAGAACTATCAAGGACTTACTACATTTTTGAGGCAGTGTAGACTTAGATTATACATATATTTCTTCAGTTATATAACATTAACTTGAAATATACGACTATGTTAATGATATAACATAAACTTATTGGGTAATTTTTCATTCTATATATATTAAAATTTTAAATAAGTTTTACATAGCTATACATGTTTATAGATATTTTTAAACAAGACCTAAAATTGCGTTATATAAGAAAAATGTGTTGGCAAAAGAATAAAAAGTAATTAAGACAAAAATCTAGCATAATGAACCGCCACTCTAAGTTCAATAAAAGGAACAAAGACCGTTTCTTCCAAAATATTCATTCAATTTCATATTTTAATCAAAAAAACGATTGTTTCTTTTTACGGTCGACTTTAAATTATTTCATTATTTTATTCTAAACATCTAATGTTTCTTGTTTTGTTTCACATTATGTAAGATATTATTGTTGTATCCTTTGATCAGATTTTTTGGTTTTATTATGTTTTTAAATAACATAATTTATTTTATATTAAGCCCTTATATATGAAATTATCGTTTAATAAATTGGCCACTTGAATATCAAACGTGTGGTTTATGTTGGAATTCCAAATTGACATTTATTTCCAATTTATTCTCGTTTATTGGCGTTTTCTATTTAGCGGTTCATTACTTTACCATTTGATTTCTCTTTGGTGTCATTTTGTTTACATAATGGAAAACTTACCAAATCGAACAAAACGAATCAAACACGAATACAAGCTAATTTCGACACTGAGGCAGCAGAAATAGTTTGAGAAATTAATTATATGTATTGTGAAAGCTAGTGCAAAATAACAGTTGTCGGTTTCAAAGTTTCTGCCCTGAAAATGTTGATAAATCATATAATAAGACATGTCAATGACCGGAGATTCTAGTCAATAATTAAGATTTATTGACGATAATGGATGCGGATCCATCACAAGCCATCATCGAAGCTAGCAGAAGACTGCGATATAAGTGATATATTTTATTTTTTGCACTTGAAATAAAATGCGAGCTTCATGTAATGGAGGCATATTCAGTATCTTTTTCACTATTCGTATTCGGCCGAATTATTCGATTTTGGTGCCGAATATATTCGTTTCGAGTATTTCTATATTCTTAGCTACACGACACGATAAAAAACTAAAAGACCAAACTAAGATTTACGTAATTTTATAAGTCAAACAATTCCTATGAATAATATGTAGAATGAAGCTTAATAATATAAAGCAATTAAGCTTTAACATTTATTTCGAAAAACAATGGGGTAACATATTTATTTTATTATTTCTAACCTACAGATAGTATTTAGTATAGTCAACATTTAATTTGAACTTTAAATCAGCATTTATTTTTAAACATCAATTAACATATTCATCTAGCTAGTAGCCACATGTAACATACTCATTAGTACCTGTTTATGAGAAACAAACAATGAATTGATCAACCGAATGATTCGGCCGAATATTCGGTTCGGTACAAGTTAAACCGAATAGTATTTCGTTTTCAGTTATTCGGTGACACCACTTTTCGGCACATCTCTAAAAATAATAGTTTTTTTATTAGAATTCCGTACTCAAGGATAAAAACGGAACCCTATTACTAAGATTTAGCTGTCCGTCTGTCCGTCCGTCCTACTCCAGGCTGTATTTTATAAACTGTGATAGGCAGTTGAAATTCTCACAGATGATGTATTTGCCCCTATAACAAAAAATACTAAAAACTAAATAAAATATTTTTAAGGGGGCTTCCATACAACATACATAGATTTTTTTTACTCGATTTTAACAACGGAAACAGGTAGCCGTATAAAATATTCAGCTTAAAATACTTTAAGAAAATGATAATTTTTATAAAATATTTAAGCTCTCCTTTACAACAAACGTGTTTTTTGTCTTTTTTTAACCCCCGACTAAAAAGAGGGGTGTTATAAGTTTGACCTGTCGATCTGTGTATCTGTGTATCTGTGTATCTGTGTATCTGTGTATCTGTCTGTGGCAAATTTCCGGCCAAACGCGTAGACGGATTTACATGCGGTTTTTTTTAATCGAAAGCTATACTTGTCGAGATGGTTTATATCTATGTTTGAATGAAATAAAAATAGCCGTCTCCAAGATATTGACGTTTTATTCGTACGGGGGAGAGGTTCTTATGCAATAATTAGCTGTTTGCGGCCAAACGCGTAGACGGATTTGGATGCAATTTTTTTTAATCAAAAGCTATGCTTGTCGAGATATTTCTTATCCATGTTTGATTGAAATAAAAATAGTCGTCTCCAAGATATTGACGTTTTATTCGTGCGGGGGAGAGGTTCTTATGCAATAATTAGCTGTTTGCGGCCAAACGCGTGGACGGATTTGAATGTGGTTTTGTTTAATCAAAAGCTATGCTGGTCGAGATATTTCTTATTTATGTTTGATTGAAATAAAAGTAGTCGTCTTCAAGATATTGACGTTTTATTCGTGCGGGGAAGAGGTTCTTATGCAATAACTTAAGCTGTTTGCGGCCAAACGCGTAAACGGATTTGAATGCGGTCTTTTTTAAACGTAAGCTATGTTTGTCGAGATGGTCCTTATTTATGTTGGATTGAAATAAAATTAGTCGTCTTCAAGATATAGACGTTTTATTCGTGCGGGGGAGAGGTTTTTATGCAATAATTAGCTGTTCCCAGCTGTTTTGCCCGCTATATAGAATAAAAGCCTTGTTTTGAGGGCCAAAAGGTTTTTACACTTACTTACTCAGGTAAAGTACTTTATTAGGGATAGCTGTTGCCCGTGACTGCGTCCACGTAGACTGTAAAAATATATTTATATGGCTTATGATCGTAGTCATAAAGAATCAGGGGCAACAGCTAGTGATAATATAAATCTCTTCATCATAGTGTTATTAGTGATTGTAAATCATTTTGACTCTAAATGTTTATATTTATTAATATTCGTATATATGAAACCTACCTATCTACCTACCCATATGAAAAAGTCTTGAATCATGTTACTTAAAACATTTATAATTTATTACATTGTCGAAACTTTCACGTGGATCCTTATTTTATTAAATATAATATATATTTCTCGTATTAAATGTAACCTGTAAAAATCGGTCCCGTGGCTTTCGGAGCCTATTCAATTCAAACAAACAAACGAATCTTTCCTACTTAAACAATTGAAAATTTTGTGTATCTGTAGGTTCATTTAGTACAATTCAGAAACTAGTTACATAACTTTAAAAAGCAGAAAAAAATTAAATTAAAAATTTAAAAAACCCCCGATACAAAAAGACCTCTAAAAAGAATAAAAATAATATTAGTATGTACTTATTGAATTCGTTGCGTCGGGGGACCGTTTAATAGAAGAAATTAAAATGCAAGTAAGTTAACAATGCAAGTAAAGAAATTACAACATCAAATCGTATAGTCTTAATCTCAATGATTAACTTCGTAATATATATACTCTATCAACGTACGTACAACGGTCCCCCGACGCAACGAGTACAATAAGTACATACTAATATTATTTTTATTCTTTTTAGAGGTCTTTTTGTATCGGGGGTTTTTTAAATTTTTAATTTAATTTTTTTTATAAATAATAGAACACTGGACATGGTATTAACAACAATTGAATATACGGAACCCTTCGTGTGAGAGTCCGAGGTGCACTTGGCATGTTTCTTATACCTTGTGTATACCTACTTTATCTACTTTAAACATGAAGTATTTCATGTTAATAGAATATAATCGTGGGACTAATTAAAAACTGTCGTTATAATCCTATCAAAAAGACTACTTACGATCCATGACTGCGATTATTTATACTAGAAAGAATTTTACCGCGGTCTGGGAACTTTCAGTTTGGGAGGCTATATTTTCAAACGCTTATCAGGTCCATAAAATCGATCCAGTGGTTTCGGAGCCTATTCAATTCTAACAAACAAACAATCAAATCTTTCCTCTTTATAGTATTAGTGATGATGATGATGATGATGATGATAAAATGTAGTCTATGTTCATCAGGGATAATGTAGGCTTCTAATGGTATTTTTTTTAAATCGGTGCAGTAGTTTAGCCTATTTAATTCAAACAAATCTTTCCTCTTTATAATATTAGGATAGATTGATAGAAATACTTAAACAATTGAAAATTTGTGTGTTCGTAGGTTCATTTAGTACAATAAAGAAACTTGTGTCAAATGCACATAGTATACACACGAGTTATGGAGAGTTATATCCAAGAGGCATATAGGGCCTTATTTGAACATGAGTGTAACTCGTTTTAAGAGTCAAATGGACGTTCGTTTACATAAGAACGGCTACGGGCGTTGAGTATTCAAATGTTCATATTGTGAGTCCGACAGGTTGGATAAATTGTGTTAGGTTAAGTTTATTTTACACATAATTTTTAAATATATTAGAGAAAAATCTAATATACTTTAATTACATAAAAAAAATGTGAGTTACTTTGCTGACATATTTAGGCAAATCATTTGGTAATGATTGTCTTAGTGTAAATTCTTATGAATTATATAAAAACATATATACATATTTTTAAATAATAAATTTATGTGGACCGTTTTATGTTATAGTTTTAGTCATGATTCCCAAGTCTAAGCATAAAACAAAGCTATATTTTCCTTCATATATTTAAAACCATAATGCATATAATATAGTTAATAAAAACTGTTAGTAA
Source organism: Napeogenes sylphis (assembly GCA_959347405.1). Lineage (NCBI taxonomy): Eukaryota > Metazoa > Arthropoda > Insecta > Lepidoptera > Nymphalidae > Napeogenes > Napeogenes sylphis. The sequence goes on from OY365783.1 coordinate 11,337,112, forward strand.
AAAAAGTTCAGCGTCTTTCGTTAATATATGTATTTTTTTCTATTAATTACAACACAATATTAATGAAAACTTTAACAATTATAGGTCAACATATGTACAACATCAACTAATAGAATGACCATAGTTTAGTAAGGAGTTATAAAGTAAAATAAAATAAAAGACAACAATTTGTTTGTAATCATAAAAAAATGTTACATATTCGTAGGTCGCACTTTAGTATAGTAGTAGCATGTAGCGCACTGTAGTAGTAGCACAATAACAATAAAAGCCTTGAAAATTAAAAGGCCCTTTTGAATTTAAGTTATAATTATAAGTTCTTTTGACTTTTAATTTTTATCATATCAATGTTGATATATCAAGGTATAGTTTTATCAATACTCTGTAGTATAGTTATTCTCAGTTGTATATACTTATAGTATAGTAATGTAACAAAAACTCCTATTCGATAAAAACATTTTATTGAGTTTGCAAGGATGGCAGGAAACACTTAATAACGATGACGTCACTTCACCGCACTGTCATAATAAATGTGTCGGCTTATGTTTAGTCTCTCAGCTGTCAGTTGTTTCATGTTACAAGCTTAATATAATCACCTAATATACTACAAAAAATGTGGAAAATTTCCCACGAAAATATAGGGATGTACTCAATCGAATACACTGACCACCTACGTATGAACGTGAACTGCAAAACTACATACCGCAACTGTTAACCCCATTTTGAGATAACCCTTAGAAAACTGATGCAATGATGATAACTTTCCTGACCAACCTATTTCTTAATCTAACGTCCAGTACATTGGTTCTTGAGGTAGCTTGTGAGTTGTGGTAGCCAAGTAATATCAAAATAGCAAAGAATTCTTTCAAATCAGTGGAATCTAGTTGAAACACGTGTCTATTGTTTAGGTTAGTAAAGTTTGATCATGGATATGATCATATCCATAATATCACTATTCATTATCTTTTCAAATATTTGTACAGGGTTGAGGCCCTTTAGTTCTTCACCAATAGCACTTTTCTTATCAGAAACTTCTGTTGAATTAATGAACTTTTCAGAATGTGTTCCTATAACAATAATATTCATATACCTCTGATCCTTATACACTTCTGTTATTTATTTATCTTATCTAATCTATAGAAATGGTACACATTGTATGATGCAATATGATACATTTTAAAATTTTCTTATAGAATGTTGCTTTTTAACCATTAAGAACTCCATTAATATTTAATATTTTAGTAACCAAAATTGAATTGAATGTAGGGCAGTATATTGTGCTTCTTTAAGAACAAACAAAATAATAATTGGAAATAGGATTTTTTTTTTCATTACAGATTTTATACTTTCAAAAATTACACACACATACACGAAATTATCAATATCAAATTATATGCTTAAATATGTGAATAAAATTCATATCATTAAATAAAATCTTCATTAGATGACGGTCGTTTATAGTTTAAATGAAATGTTTATATTTTTAGAAATATATAGTACCTATATAAACCAGTGGAAATTAATAATAGTGATGTACATATAAATGTATGAAAACATTTATTACTATATTAATACTTACATTAAAGTGCCAAGTCTAGCAACAAAATGGCAAGTGCGTTGGTGCATTACGAATATTTGAACACACAATGCCTCGTTCCGTTCCTATGCAAATAGCTAACGAGTTCTATATTCTAAATTTCATATATATATTTACAAAATTTGCATTGATAAATATGTTCGGTAGCCTGTGGATTTATGAATAGAAGGTATGATTGAAGTCAGGTAAAGAATTAGATAGTATGCTTACATTCAACAATTGTTTTAAAATGTCATTAGATATTATATTAACTAGCAACCGCCCGGTGGCCAAAAATCGACCGTAAATTTAGAACTTATTGCTTAGACCAAGACCTCTTGTCATGTATATTTTTTATTAATTATTCTATTAGGTATGCCAGGCGACCATCAACTATTTGACATCTGACAGACATAACACAATGCTTGTGCAACCTTATCTTTGGCATCAATATTTAGGAATACAAGGCTTTTTGAAGTGATAGATGTTACAATCAGGGCATAATAAAGGCATTTGTCCGATTTAAAATAGATGTGCCTTTGTACGTGAGGAATCAGTTTAACATATTGCCATCTATTGTTAAGGTTTTAACGATGTTCTTCAATATCAGTAGTTGCCATAAAATATGTAATCGATTCATAATTTGATAATAAATATTCGTAACGTTCTCAGGTATTTTGAATCACTGCTTTTCTGGTCATGATAGCAGACCAAAGTATTTTTTTTGCTGTTGCTCCAATGCCAGCAACAGCCCCCTTACCATGATCAGATTCAAAAAAAATCCTTCAATTTCTACACCCCTATCCAGTTCAGAGTAACAAAGGTTTGGTAGTTTAAAACGTTTTTTTAAATGTGCAGCACAGCCATCAGAACAAATGGTCACTTTCGTAAGATTCGGTAAACGAGATTTTACATCTTCAATATCTTTTTTATGAACAGCTATACAGAATATTTATCGTGGGTTGATTCGTTGCTGTGAATTGCACATCATGTAAACTGAGTCACTTATGGATGGTTCCAATGTGCTGACTGTATTTCATAATGATGAAAATACTGAAATTTTCCGAAAAATCGATTTGCAGGACTATTTCTTCCTGAGTACTTTCTTTAAGTTTTGCCTCATAGCATTTAGATTGCTGGTTTTTTGCAAAGAAATGGAACTTGAAACTGTGTGTTTGAGTATCAAGTTCTTTTATAAGATTTTTTTTACTGTTCCAATAGTGCCCGTTATTTAGCATCTATTTTTAACTGATTAGTGTATCTAATGTACTTCCAAAGCACTGTCTGCCCTGCACTGTAGATAAGAATCTAATCGTAGTAGAAGGATATTTGAAATGTTATAACATTTGGAACATTTTCCAGTCACTTCCACTCCGTTTATCATTTGTGATGTCACCAGTAATTTCTTTGAGATATTTTGTAGAGGAACTGGGAACAGTTGATACAATTTTGCTTGTTATGCATGATGATGAATGCACACATTTACGTTGTGTGACATTTCATTCATCGGTCTTACGTGTTATCTGAATTAAAAAAAAATGCTTCTAGCAAGTATTATATCAGGGTGGTCAGTTACAAATAAGAAATACGCTTCAGTGATTGTCGTCATCATATGTCTCTTAGCTACGTGATTACATATGCCAGATTATATGTAGATGTATGTATGTTGCCAGATTTGATGGCAGTGTGTGGAATATTGCCAGGTTCCTCATTTAACACTAGCAGTATTTTTGGTAATATATCTTTCATCATATGCAACATATCTGCTATTTGTTTAGTCGGACTCTTAGGAAAAGCACTTTCCATTTTTACAACTGCTTTTTTAAAGTGTTCAAGCACTTGTACGAGCCTAAAGGTGAATTGTTTGTTTTTGCTACCTCTTTCATTATTTTTATTAAATATTGTCATGATGTTTAAATGATGACAAAAATTATATAAACATAATATATATTTTTTAAAGAAAGAATTACAGAAAGATAAGTTGGACAAACAAAAGTTTCGGATACCTTAGCATTCTGCTCTTGGATTATTTTGAAAAATCTTTGATATATTGCACCATCGTCTAATAAGCGATACTACGATGCATGGGAATGGAATAACTGTCTATTTGGCAATCTTACTATATATGAGAATATAAAATGCTTGATAACAGAATGAAATATACAGTACCATAACCAACAATCATAACTGGCAGACAAATATAAGATTAATCTTTATATTTAAAGTGATAACTCGAAAGGCTTTCGTTTAACGAAACACAATGAGAAAATATTCGGCCATTTTGTAGCTGATTACATTAGAGGGTAATATTATTTCATATTTACTACCAATTTCTTTTAAGATGCTTTACCGTAAAGTGTATTTATTAACTAAAATTTATTATTAACGTTTGGCACCATTATTGAGCAATTGACGTTATTTATCAACATCACGTTATATTTTTATTGAGTAATAAAAAATATATATTTTTTCTAGGTGTATATCATATTTAATTGTACTTATTGTTAAGATAGTGTACATTGTTTCTTATTCATTCAAAATAATAACACTCTTACCTAACACGTCGTTATATATATTCGTAGGTCTGTGGATTGACACTCAAAAGTGATGTTTTTACTTGAAGTTCAGTTGTATCTCTGAGATTTAAATTTTACCATTTAAACTAGCAACAAGGCACAGTCTGTGAGATCTAATGAATTAGTTTGTAATTGAAGAGGAGACGTCAAGAAATGCTACAATTTCAATTCATATTCAAGATGTAACTTGTCTGTTTTTCTTCTTTTGTGGTACCGCATGTTCTTTGGAAATGAAGCTTGAAAGTTGAATAACTTTGACATTTGGTAAATAAATAGTTAAATAAAAGTAATATGTTAAAAATTATTAGTTTATCTATACAATAACAAGAAGTGAGATAAAATCTGTACATAAAATAATTTTTCAAATATTATTACTAAAGTGTAACCTAGTAAAGTAACATAATGAATTACATGACACCGAACTCAAAACAATAATTTTTATATATTTATCTAAGTACTTACGAAATTTTTTATTTCTGTCTACGAGCACCCCAAAAAGAATATTTAAATATGTTGAAAGTCGGGATAGGTACCTATAGGTCATTTCATCATGTGTGAATTTGAAATCATTCCTTGATAAGTATTTCTTAATAGTAATTAACGATATTTTTCAAATTAACGATAATTACAATGAAAGTTTATCCCTTTCCTAAACCAATGTACTATATTAGGTTCTATGAATGAAATATTCAAAGCTAAAAAAATGAACTGTATATAGAAGTGAATTGAATCAACAGTTAGCATAGCAACAGTTAATTGGTTTATTTTTCTACTTTCGGCACTAACCAACGACAGTTTTTGTTTTAGAAATATTTTAAATGGTTATATATTACATTTTTACTTTTTTAAATAGATGTAGACTACGAACTAGTTTTTCGAGGCTGACAAGACATTAATAACGTTTCGATAAACTTTTTTTTTCTATTAAGTAATCAGCCAGCATCATCAAATTAATATTATGCAAATAACATGCAATGATAAATACTAAATGTAGGCATGGTCATTAGAAACCTAATTACTATAACATATTTTATTAGAGCTCTCTTACCTCTCAGAATCGCCAACGACAGTAGTACTATTCTTTAAAGTACTTTATGACACTGTTCACAAATACACATAAACTGTTTACCATTTAAACTCTTAACTATCACTGTTACACAACTTAGTCTCTCGATCTCACACTCACCGGTTTATTATAACAGTTACACTTTTATCACAATAGTACGGCCCCACAACTTGTACTCCCAATTTCACAATGCCTTCTCTTAACCGAGCTGCGATTTATATACTTCTTATTCTTAGTCAAATCAATATCCAATATTACATTTATTTTATCAATTAAACTTCTATACAGAGATACAATTGTTTTAGTCAAATCAATAACTTATATCTTTATTTTTAGTCAAAACTAAACTTCTACATGTATAAAAGCTAACAATTATGTAGAAACTAATTATTAACATCAAATAGGTTCAAACTACATACCATAGAAACTTTTCGTAAGTATGTTGTCAGTCGCTCGTCGACACTCGGAAAAGATTTATTCGCTCAGAATTATACTGTCACTTCGAGCTTTGATTCCAACTTTTAAACTAACAACAACATACAATTCATGACACAAAATAGAATTGCTTTTGTGGTGTTCATTGTATTGGACGAAGACATTTAAAACAGAGGGTTTTAGTACCAGTGATTAGTTTTTGTTTAAGTTTAATAATAATAGAAGGCATTGTATTATATTGATGTAATTTTAAATCCTACTGTTATGATATTTGCTCTGTTTAAGTGCCTACTTATAAATCCTAAACCTAGAATCTTATTGTTAATACAAGGAGTTCAAGTGACAGATCTAAAAGTTTTTATTTTGTTAAGTTTAATCTTTCTCGTTTAATTAGTAATAATGCATTAAGTATTAAACATTAAGCTTAAAACGTTAAGCATTAAGCATTAAGCATTTAGCAATAAGCATTAAGCAATAAACATTAAGTATAAGGCATTAAGCATTAAGCGTCAACAACTAAGCAGCAAGCATCAAGCACAAGCAACAAGCATTAAACGTCAAGCATTAAGCATTAAGCGTCAACAACTAACCAGCAAGCATCAAGCACAAGCAACAAGCACTAAGCACTAAGCATCAAGCATTAAGTACTAAGCATTAAGCAGAAAACATTAAGCAGTAAGCAAAAGGCATTAATGCTTATTTTAAAAGCTTATTTCAAAAGCTTATTTTTAATGCTTATGTTTAATGCTTATTGTAAAAGCTTATTTTAAATGCTTATATTAAAAGCTTATATTAAATGCTTAATGCTTTTTCTTAATGCTTATTTTAAATATTTATGCTTAATGCTTAATGCTTACTGCTTAATGCTTACTGCTTATTGCTTAATGCTTATTGCTAACTGCTTATTGCTTAATGCTTATTGCTAACAGCTCATTGCTTAATGCTTAATGCTTAATGCTTAATGCTTTATGCTTAATGCTTAATGCTTACTGCTGAAAGCTTACTGCTTATTGCTCAATGCTTATTGCTAATTGCTTAATGCTTATTGCAAACTGCTTATTGCCTAATGCTCAATGCTTACTGCTTAATGCTTAAGGCTTACTGCTTACTGCTTTATGCCTTATGCTTACGGCTTATTGCTTAATGCTTACTGCTTAAAGATTATTGCTTAATGCTTAATGCTTATTGCTTATTTCTTAATGCTTATTGCTTACTGCTTATTGCTCAATGCTTATTGCTTATTGCTTTATGCTTATTGCAAACTGCTTATTGGCTTATGCTTAATGCTTACTGCTTAATGCTTAAGGCTTAATGCTTAATGCTTACTGCTTAATTCTTAATGCTTACTGCTTAAAGCTTACTGCTTATTTCTAACTGCTTATTGCTTAATGCCTAATGCTTACTGCTTAAAGTTTACTGCTTATTGCTTACTGCTTATTGCTTTATGCTTATTTCTTATTGCTTAATGCTTATTTCTTATTGCTTAATGCTTATTGCTTACTACTTAATGCTTAATGCATGATACTTAAAAGTTAATTGTAAACAGTTTACGCTTTGTACCTACATGTTAACAATTGGTATCAAAGTCAGCTTTATAGTAAATTTATATGTTTATTTATTGTTATTGGATGAGTTTAATTTAATATATTTTGTCAAGAAATTCTTCTCCCACAATGAATTTTATACACAATCTCGACACACTTCCTTTAAACAAAATAAATTTAAAGAATGTTTTCCAAAAATGAAATTTAAGGGATTTCCTCAAATGCGAAATAACTTAGTAATAAATTTATGAAATAACAAAAATATCTTTCAAATCAATGAGTAACAGTTGCGTATCTGAAACATTATCTATTTATAATGGCTTACAAATTGGAATATCATTTGCTTCACGCTCTGCTTACCGATGCTTAATGTTTGACACTTGATGCTTGTCACTTGAGTTTGATGCTAGTAGACCTATTACCGTACCTATTAGTACCGTACTGTCGGTCACTGAGGAGATCGTTACCTTCTAGGTATGCTAGTAGGCGCGAGTTCAATACACGCTCCATAATCTTGCAGGGTATGGAGGTGATTGAAATTGATCTGTAATTGACAGGGTCGGCACGGCTGCCTTTTTTGGGCACGGGTTGCACATTAGCAAGCTTCCACGATTTCGGCACTATTCCAGTCATGAAAGAGAGGCGATACAGACGTGTCAGTACAGGAGACAACTCAGCTGCGCATATCTTGAGCAGAATGGCTGGTATACCATCAGGACCACTGGCTTTATTCACATCTAAACGACACAATGTTCTCCATACCTCTTTGTTAGTGATGCGGATTTCAGGCATCGAAACACCGCAGTGAGGAAGATGTGCTGGAGAAGCATTGCCAGTGTCTAGATGCGAATTATCAGCAAACAGAGAAGCAAGTACGTTCGCTTTCTCTGTTGCTGTGTGGGCCAGGGATCCATCCGGCTTCAGCAGAGCAGGCAGTGAGGGTTGGCAGAAGTTCGACTCGATCGCTTTGGCAAGAGACCAGAAAGCTCGACTGCCAGTTGGTCTGACAGAGAGCTATTCGCCATTCTTAGCGATTTGATCGAGACGAGCCTTCCGCAATGCCTTTTTGTAGGACTTGGCAGCTTGGTTAAAGGCTCTCTTCTTCGAACTTACATCCGGAGTTTTGCGGCTTCGAGCATCAGCCCAAATGAGATATGCCAAATGTTTTCGGTCTTGAGCATGACCACATTCGGCATTTAACCATGGGCGACCTTTGCCACCGATGGGTACGTCAGCAAAAGGAATAAAATACTCCATTGCCTGATGCACCTCATCGGTTATAGCATCCGCGCAACTCGACGGATCCAAAGAAGAGAAGCAGACCTGCCGCCAAGGATAAGACGCAAAAAAGTGCCGCATCTCATCCCAATCTGCTGACTTGTATTTCCATACTCGCCTAACACCATGAGGTTCGAAAGCTGGTGGGGAATATGTAAACACAGATTTCACAGGACAGTGATCGGAGGTTCCCAAGGGAGAGGTAACCTCTACACGATACCTGTCCGGATCAGTTGTCAGCAGAAGGTCCAGGCAATTGGCTGTATGGCCTATCACATCTGGTACCCTTGTCGCTTGCTTCACCAGCTGAAAGAGGTCCAAGGACAACGCAAAGTTCCGCGCTTCTCTTCCAGCATGGTCGGTCTTCTGGTACGGGAACAGCCAGTCCTGATGACAGGCATTAAAGTCCCCCAGAAAGACGAGCTGCGCCGAAGGGTACTGATACAGAGCCATATCTGCAGTCTCACTGAGATACTCAAATAGACGAGTTGTCTCCTGGTCACCGCTGTGCGAACGGAAGACACAGGAATACAGGATTTTTTCGTTTCCTGTGTCCACTAAAACCCATAGGGAAAAAAAGTGGGGTCTTCAAGATGACGGAGACGCTGAACACAGAGGTCGTTCCGCGCGTACACACTGACTCCGGCCCGTGAGCGAAAGTTGTGCTCTAACGAGTAACCGGGATAATCCAAGTATGTAGCGCTCAAAGGACATTTAATCTGCGTCTCCGTCAAAAAGAGCAAGTGCGGCTGCTCTGTCTCCAGGTGGTGGTGGACAGCTAAAAGATTTGAGTGCAAACCCCTTATATTAGTAAGGTGCACTTTATATGAGGAGGAGTGCAACCGCTGTGTTAACTTGTTCCTTTTTTTTAACTTTTTCATAATAAAAAAAATAAAAGTGAATAGGAATGGGAAATGGCAGTTGAACGAGGCGGTACGTATCGAACCCGACGTCGAAGTTGGTTAAGTTATGCCACTGGGAGGCTAGCCTGGAGACTGCGGGGACACCCGAATCCCCCCCAGGGATCGCCATCGGGCCTCCTCGTCTGGTCGCCAACCAGCACGATGGAGCCACCCTGGGATTTTTCGCAGCTGGCGGGGCAGCCTTTCGTGGGTGGCTAACCCACTAATTGGGCCCCCAACTATCTGCGGGTGGCCAGCGGAAAGCCGTCGCTTCGGATCCCGTTACCCTCCTCGACTAGACACCCGACAAAACAAACACCAACTCGACGTCAACCGGTTCGCCAACGTACCGCAGCTGTTCAAACCCATTTCCCATAAACGGCTTCATCGAACAACGTGCCGGAACACGACTAAGTCGCTTTGCGGCACGACTTTGCCTGATGGGTGGTAACTTTGCCGGCGACCCGATGTTATGGTCTACCACCAAGAGACTGCTTATTGCTTACTGCTTATTGCTTACTGCTTATTGCTTAATGCTTAATGCTTAGTGCTTAAAGCTAACTGCTTATTGCTTACTGCTTAATGCTTATTACTAAATGCTTTTTGCTAAATGCTTAATGCTTGACGCTTAATGCATGATACTTAAGAATTAATTGTAAACAGTTAACGCTTTGTACCTACTTGTTAATTAATAATACTTGTTAATGATTTTCGAAATTGAAATTTAAGGGATTTCGTTAAATATTTGTTGCGAAATAACTTAGTTATAAATTTATAAAATAACGAAGATATCTTTCTAATCAGTGAGTAACAGTATCGTATCTGAAACATAATTTATTTCTTCCAAGTTATAAAGGCTTACAAATTGGATTATAAGTTGTTTAACACTCTGCTTATTGAAGCTTCATGCTTGACGCTTGATGCTTCTTGCTTGTTGCTAAGTGGTTGACGCTTTATGCTTAATGCTTACTGCTTATTGCTTTATGCTTAATTTTTACTGTTTAATGCTTAATGCTTACTGCCTAAAGCTTATTGCCTATTGTTCACTGCTTATTGCTTTATGCTTATTGCTAACTGCTTATTGCTTAATGCTTAATGCTTACTGCTGAAAGCTTACTGCTTATTGCTCAATGCTTATTGCTTATTGCTTAATGCTTATTGCAAACTGCTTTTTGCTTAATGCTTAATGCTTACTGCTTAATGCTTAATGCTTAATGCTTAATGCTTAATGCTTACTGCTTATTGCTCAATGCTTATTGCTTAATGCTTATTGCAAACTGCTTATTGCCTAATGCTTAATGCTTACTGCTTGATGCTTAAGGCTTACTGCTTAATGCTTAATGCTTAATGCTGACTTCTTAAAGCTTACTGCTTATTGCTTACTGCTTATTGCTAAATGCTTAATACTTAATGGGTAATGCTTTCTGCTTAAGAAAAAGCATTAAGCATGAGCATTTAAAATAAGCATTAAGCATAAAGCATTAAGCAAAAGCATTAATTATAAGCACTAAGCATAAGCATTAAGCATAAATATTTAAAATAAGCTTTTAAAATAAGCATTAAGAAAAAGCATTAAGCATTTAAAATAAGCATTAAGAAAAAGCATTAAGCATAAGCAGTAAGCATTAAACAGTAAAAATTAAGCATAAAGCAATAAGCAGTAAGCATAAAGCAGTAAGCATTTAGCATTTAGCATTAAGCAATAAGCAGTTATTAATAAGCATTAAGCAATAAGCATTAAGCATTAAGCACTAAGCATTAAGCATCAGTAAGCAGAGCGTGAAGCAAATTATATTCCGATTTGTAAGCCATTATAAATTGGAAGAAATAGATAATGTTTCAGATACGCAACTGTTTCTCATTGATTTTTCATAAATTTATTACTAAATTATTTCGCAATTAATATTTGAGGAAATCCCTTAAATTTTATTATTGGAAAACATTCTTTAAAATTATTTTGTTTAAAGGAAGTGTTTCGAGATTGTGTATAAAATTCAGTGTGGGAGAAGAATTTCTTAAAAAAATATATTAAATTAAACTCATCCAATAACAATAAATAAACATATAAATTTACTATAAAGCTGACTTTGATACAAATTGTTAACATGTAGGTACAAAGCGTTAACTAGTTACAATTTACTCTTAAGTGTCATGTATTAAGCATTAAGCAATAAGCTTTAAGCAGTTAGCATTAAGCAATAAGCAGTAAGCAATAAGCATTAAGCATTAGGCATTAAGCAATAAGCAGTTAGAAATAAGCAGTAAGCTTTAAGCAGTAAGCAGTAAGCATTAAGCATTAAGCAGTAAGCATTAAGCATTAAGCAACACCAGAATTGAATACATCAAAATCACTCAGTCTACACATATTATTTAGACTTTTACTCGCACGCCGCAGAAAAGCATTTTGGCAGTAATTTGTGGACACCCAAGGTAAATGAATAGGAGGGTTATATCTTATCGATTTCAATAGTACAGTTAAATTAATTTTGGAAAGTAGCTCCGGAGAATTGATTTTATTACAGATTAATTTTATTAACAAAACAATGTCAGAGACCTCACGCCGTTTATATAATGGAAGCAGATGGAATCGTGCGCATTGATTCAGGTAAGTGTTAGAAGAGTAAGGCACTCTTAGACGATAACACAAAAACTTTACAAATTTCATCTGGATTTTCTCGATCCTGTTTACGTACTTTATACAATGAGGATTCCAGATCTCTGATCCATATTCGAGGAAGCTTCGTACAAAAGTGCAATAGAAAATTAAATGACAAATGCCACACACATATTTTTTGTTATTTTTTTAAGATTATTAAATTAATGTCAAATCCAATAAGTCTTTATTGTTTACAATTGTAACAGGTGCCGTGATATTTTTTTTATATATTTTATGCAGATAATTATTTATTTATTACTTATTACTTAAACTTTTTCTTAAATGCTTAACGTAATATTGTTTTGTCAGGTAAGATACACAAAGTCCTTTTCATGTTAAACGGTTGACATTTTATAAAATAGTATAATAAGCACATTGGGAATGTTCTTTCGAACGCTCATAGATGATAGAGCACGTGTATCGTCACTAAATGAAAATGCAACGATGGGTTCAGTATAAAATATTTACCATAGAAATCTGTTACGATACAAAAAAACACCTATTTTATAAAATAATTCATATGGAATATTGGGTATCAAAACGTTAACTGTACTTAATTTACTATATTAGTATCATATATTCAAGTTAGAATAATTTATTAATTTTAGTAGGTAATGAAGAGTAAATAGGAATATAGATTTTAAGAATTAATTGTTATTAATATATACAAAATATTATTATATAAATATTATTAATAATATATTGAAACGGTATTTTTCACATTTTTTAATTGATTTTTAAATATTATGGCATGGCGCCCGACTTGGGATTAAGGACTAAAACTAATGTCTGAAAAAATAGAACACAAAACGAGCTTTTATACTTTGTTTCTTATATTTTTCAGAACCAGTATAAAGAATAAAAACTGTTAGTGCTGGTAGTAAGTACCAGTCCACATAAATTTAAAATTTATTAAAAAAAACATATTTTTTGATAAACAAGTATAAAATATATATCTGTTCATATTACAATTCGTAAGAATATGCAGTTAGACAAAAGGTATTAGTCGCCTTTCTTAATATGATTTTCCTAAATATATCAGCAACATAACTCACAAAATTAAGTAATTAATTTTAGATTTTTATCTCATATATTTAAGGATTCTAACACAATTTATCCAATCTACCTTGCAATATGAATATTTTAACACACAAATACTGTAGCCGTTCTTACGCAAATAGCTTACGTGCCACATATTCTAATGCACTCTTCCCATATAGTCACTTACAACTCACACAACTTCACTCATTTAAATCATAGAACGTCCCTTTGAGTCTCAAACCGAGTTCCACTCATGTTCAAATAAGGCCTTATACGCCTCTTGGATATCTGTCCATCACTTGTGTAATACAATACCATATGCTTTTGACACAAAGCCATGTTTTTTTATTAATATACAATTATTCAAGGTTAAAAATGGATCCATTATCTTTAATTTATATCACTTTTTTTCTAATAATTACAATACAATATCAATGCACATTTTATTTTCTTACATATGTAACATTTAGAACTAACAGAATGATCTTAGTCTAGTAACAAGTTGCTAAAGCAAAATAAAACAATTAGTAATCATTATGTCAATTTTTTTTTCTAAAATATAAAGATATTTTAATGGAAAAAAGCGAAACATAAATAACATAAGAAGAGTCAAAAATACTTCTGATAATCTTAAAGATCAAGATATTCCCCAAACTTCAGGCGACTTCAAAGTTGTACATGCACCCTATTCCTGTATTCGTCCACATCGTCGTCGTTCGATTATCCTCTTTATAAAAATGATTGTTTTGAATGTAAGTTGTAATGAAAGTATTTCATAATTTGACTTTTAATTTTTGATGAATATAATTTATAATGTGTGGACATATCAAAGTATGGTATTGACAATACTAAATACATATTTCACAGTTGTGATGAATATTGGTAGTAACAAAAATCTTATTCGATAGACACATTATTATTGATTTTTGCAAGGATGGCAGAAAGCATTTAATAACTATCACTTCACCGCACTGTCACAATAAATATGTCGACTTACGTTCAGTCTCTCTGCTGTAAGCTGTTAATATTACACGTCTAATCACATTTTGAATAGAAATGACAAGCATAAATAAATAAAATGTGGTAGCACTCAACTTTTTTAACATCTTCTATGTTGTAAAGCCATGTCTTAACATTTTATAAGAAATTAATATTATTATATCTCACAATGTTGTAGTAATAAAGAGTAGTAGAGTAATAAAACAGGACAAATTACATACATTGAACTAACCCCTAAGTAAGCAAATTATTTGCTTGGCTTAAGGGTGTTAGATAACGATACAAATACATAGAAATAAACATTATAAAAACTGAGAATATATTTAAAAATAAACCGATACGGGCAGGGATTCGAATCGGGTTTATCTATACTGCAAAGTTAGAAACATTGGTTAGGATTTTCGAAAGAAACCTAATAGATGTCACCACCGTCCCGATAAAGACGATGACATATAGAATGCTTAATTCACCGAGACGGACAGCGATGCGGTAGCTCAGTTGGTAGAGCGACAGGACGGTTTCCCAGTAGTCGCAGGTTCGAATCCCTGCCCGTATCGGTTTATTTTCATTCTATATTTATTTTAAAACTGAAAACATGCCTTATTGATATAATTTACTACAAAAATGTATATTTTTAAATTTAAAATACGGAATATTTTTCTTTACTATGTTGTAAATTTTACCGTCCAGTTCAAAAAAGATTTAGGTAAATCTCGGGCATTAGACACACGGGAACAAGCTACATATAGTGAATTTTTTCCCAATATTTATATTAATATAGAATGAAAAAATGTTTATGTTTATTTTTCATATACGGGCAAGGACTCGAACCCGCGACTACTGGGAAACCGTCCCCTCGACCAACTCAGCCACCGTATCGTTGTCCGCCTCGGTGAATTAAGCATTCTATATGTGATCGTCTTATTGACTACCGAGGGTGATTCTGATGATATTCCTTCTCTAGCTGAAAGACTGCATAATACTTTTGTGGCCTTTCCCTTAAATTTCAACGTCGCGCATATCAATGCCCAAAGCACACACAAACACACAATTTTTTTGAAAAAAAATGTCCACGCTATTTTGGTCTTAGAACGATATCTTCAGCTTTCTCTGTCTTCAACACTAAATTTAAATTAAATCATTATTGAATAATCCGGAATGATAAAAAGTTCAGCAAATCAAACACAGGAAAAATGGTCAGTGGTGGTGGAGTTGCAATTTGCCTGCGTGAAAACATTCCTTTCCGTATTGTACTTGAGTCTACCTCTGCTGCAAATTGTTCTGAGTACCTTTTTATTGAGGTAATCCTCTAACACACAAAATTTCTACTTGGCATTGTTTAAAGTCCGAACTCGAACATCAATTACTTTGATCTTTGATTGTATCTAGAGGCAGCTTTATATAAACTCTGTCATTTATATCAGCATATATGTACGTGCCTTATGAAAGATAATAGATAATAGTTCCCGACAGCTGCACTCTCTTTTAAAGTCATTGGATCTATTTTTTTTGCCCCTATTGCTCCGTTGGCCCGTTATGGGGAAAGAGGTTTCCATTTCCCCCCTCTCTCCTAAATTTAACTATCGTTTCTTCTCCAAATCTCGTTGTATCACAGGGGAAATTCAGCGCATGTGATTTTTCAAGACTTAATTTTCACCTCTTACAATGTACGATCACCAACAACCAACCAACCAACATACGCACAAATTTCTTCTAACGCGTAATTATAGTGACATAAATTTTGGCTCTCTCAAAAAGGATTTTTGTAACGCAGATTGAGAATCGGTCGTCTCTGCTTCTAACATAGATACAAAAGTTAATTTGATGAACGAAATTATTCTTGCCTTATATAACAAACACGCTCCTTTACGAATAGTAAGAGTGAAGCATTACCCTACTCCATGGCTGACACCAGCAACAAAAAAAATAATGTCAACTCGTAATAGGGCGTATTTAAAGTATAGACGAGATCGCTCCTCGGATGTCAACCATGAAGCCTATAAGACCTTAAAAGCTAAATGCTGCAAACTATTTCGTACCATTTAAGGACTCAGGATTCACTACCCGATAAATTGCGGAATTTCCTGATAACTCTTGGAATAGGAAAACGTGACAGAGCGTTTCAAACTACTTTTCATCCGGATAGGATACTCTCAATATTCATTTCTATACTTGACCAACTATGTGAGATAGAAAAGGAGAAATAAGGTGTTTTATGGACAAAATCATCTCTATACCAATACCATCGTTTCCTATCGATTTAGATTTTAAACTTTGCCTAATTTACAAAACTTCTGAAGCCATTATTTCCTCAAACTCAAATACCGCTATGTTGTGTTGTATATTTTGAAGGTTTGCTAATGACTGCTCTTTGTCAAGATTAGCATCAATTGACGTTATTTATCAACGTTACGTTATTGTGTAATGAAAAAATATATATTTTTAGGTGAAATCCTATTTAATTGTTCTATTTGTTAACAAATAGTACATAATTTATTAATAATTTAAAATAGTCCTTACTTAACACGTCGCTAAATATGTCCGTAAGTCGGTAGATTTCATCTGAGAACTTAGATCTGAGATGTTTACTTAAAATTCAAAATTTCAAAATTCAAAATATCTTTATTCAAGTAGGCATTTACACGCACTTTTGAATCGTCAATTACATTAAATTGGTCAGTATAGTCAGTCTGTGAGTAAGCTACCACCAGCTCGGAATGCTGTTCTGCTGAGAAGAGCTGGCCAGAAACTCAATTATTGCTCATTGCTCTTTTTAAATAAAATTTAACAATGTTTGACTTATAAATTATAACATCAACCCTGCAAATGAGTCAATTTTATTTATTTTATAAACTTAAATGCAATTTTGGAACAACTAGAACCGTCGCAATCAATCGGAAAAGAAGCCCAATGTTTTCAGGCAACGAAAATGAAATAATAATAACAGTAAATATACATATACATATACATATACATATACATATATATATATATATACATACACACACACAAATCTTCGGCCTGCCACACAACCAGTCACCGCAAGCAGCACCCGTTCACGAGCATAACACAAGAGCCAGCCATCACCCCCTTCGCACATATTTGAGGGAGGGAGGCAACCCGACTCCCGATGCTACCGCAAGTAGTGACTTCTAAGAAATCGGTGTGATGCAGAAGGTCGATAAAGCAAAAATTAATTTACAACAAAAAACAAATTGCGGAGATTACTAGCTATTCGCAATACAATACAGATTTATGACCCAAGATTTATGATACAATGACCCAAGTTCCACACATTTCGATCAACCAAAAACTCTTGAATGTTATAGTAAGATTTATTTAATAATATACTTTTAATTTTAGATTTGAAACCAAGAAAAGGAAGATCTAAGATATCTTGTGGAATCTTATTATATATGCGTATACTCAAGCCCATGAAGGATTTCTTAACTTTTTGAAGTCTAAATTTAGGCGTTACAAGCCTATTTTTATTTCTTGTATTGATAGTATGTCTGTCGCTGTTTTTTTTATAGTCATTTAAATTTTGGCGTATATATAGTAAGTTATTAAAAATGTATTAAGAAGCGACCGTAAGAATACCGATTTCTTTAAAAACTTCTCTTAGGGAGTCTCTGGCTTTTAAGTTACAAATAGCCCGTATAGCTCGTTTTTGTAAAATAAATATAGAATTAATTTCGGCAGCGCTGCCCCATAGTAAGATACCGTAAGACAATATACTGTGAAAATAACTAAAATAAACGAGTCGAGCCGTATTAGCGTCTGTTAATTGTCTTACTTTTTTAATTGCAAAGACGGCTGAGCTAAGTTTGCTTGCGAGTGTAGAGAGATGGGGGTTCGACTGGAGCTTTTTATCTAAAGTTATACCTAAGAAAGTTGTCGAGTCAGTCAGTTCTAACACTTCATTGTTAAGGAATAAACTACAATCCCGACTTTTTACATTAGGAAGTGTAAATTCCATGCGTTTAGTTTTCTTAGTATTTAATACCAAATTATTAATTTCAAACCAATGAAGAACACGTGACAGAGCACAGTTAACTTTGTCAAAATTAGGTTTATTACGATCAACTTTAAAAATAAGTGAGGTATCATCAGCAAAAAGTACAATGTCACATAGTCCTTTTACGTAAAAGGGCAAATCATTAATATAGAGTAAAAATAAGAAAGGGCCTAGAATAGATCCTTGTGGAACACCCATTTTTAGGTGAGATCCAACCGATTTACAATTATTTACATCAACCGTCTGAACTCTTTGATTCAAGTAAGAGGCAATAATATCAAGCGCAGCATTACGCACGCCATAGTGATTAAGTTTGCAAAGTAATGTTTGATGGTCCACGCAATCAAAGGCTTTAGATAAATCACAAAACACTCCGATTGCATTCTGTGACTTTTCCCATGCGTCGTAAATGTGCTTAAGAAGCGCGGCACCCGCATCAGTTGTTGATTTGCCTTTGGTGAAACCATATTGTTCACTATGCATGATTTCATTGCTATAAACAAATTCTGACATTTGGTTTAGTATAATTTTTTCGAAAATTTTACTTAAAGTGGGTAAAATAGAGATAGGTCTATAATTTCCGGGAATTAGTCTATCGCCACTTTTGAACAAAGGAACTACTTTACTATTTTTCATTAAGTCTGGGAAAGTACCGGTTTCAATACATTTGTTAAAAATTAAGGATAATTGTGGAGCAATATCATTTATAATACTTATTAGTAATTTTACTGACATACCCCAAAGATCACCGGTTTTTTTCATATTTAGATTTCTAAAAGTTTTAACAATTTCATATGATGTAACAGGTTTAAAAACAAAACATTTATTACTGACTCTTACGTTATTCGTCAATTCGACGATTGCATCACATGGTGAAGAATTTAAATTACCCGTGATTGTTAAAGGAATTTCGTTAAAAAAAGTCTCAAAAATAGCCGCCACAGTTGAATTTGAATTTATTTCAATATTATCAATTTTTAACTTAATAGGTCCATTAGCAGCCCTATTTTTCCCAGAAACACTAGATAAAACATCCCAAGTTGCCTTTATTTTATTTTCTGAGTTTAAGATTTTATTTCTTATGTAAATCGACTTAGCTTGTATGCAAACGGTCTTAAATATTTTAGAAAAAATTCTAACTTTATTCAAGAATACCGGATCTTGATTCCATTGCCTCTCACTATATAAATCATATAACTTATCTCTACTTTTATATATTCCCACGGTAGCCCAATCAAAGTGTAGCCAAGTCAAAGTGTATCTCCAAGCTTTTAATTCTAACCTCGAAGCTGTCAGAACGACACATCTAATGAATGACTTTTGAAATTGTAGAGGAGATACTAAGAGCAGATACTAAGTAGCGCTCCAGTTTAAATATTTGGGTTACTACAAGTCGATTGTTTCAAAAGGATCGTAGGCTATTTGCTTCTTCACTGCTATCGCTTGTTATCTCGAGATGAAGCTTGAAAGATGAAGAGCTTTGATATTTTTTCATAAATATTTGAATAAAATAACATGTTGAAAATATTTTATTTATCTATTTAATAATTTAGTTATTAAAAAAATGGAACGAGATGAAATCTGTACATTTAATATTTTTTTATAAAACTATTATCATAGTGTGAACACCTAGTAATGTGCGGTATTAAATATAACACCGCATTCAAAACAATAATTTTGATTTATTTATCTGGATACTTAACAGTTTTACTGTTGCTCTCTACCTGAATCCTGAAAAATGACTGGACCAATATTGATGACATTTGAGATGCGTGTAAGTTATTTCTCCATGTGTGGATTTAAAAAGAATTCTTCGAAAAGTGGTTCTTTTAAAATTTTTATTAACATTTTTAAAATTAACCAAATTACAATTACTTAGTTTATCCTTTCCTAAACCAATGTTATACTATATAAGGCTCTATGACAAAAATATTTGAATTAGAAAAAATAAACTGTATATAGCAGTTAATAGAGCTAACCGTTAGCGCAACAGAAGTTAATTCATTTATTTTTTTACTTTCGGAACAAGCTACGAACAGTTTTTATTTCATAAATATTTAGAAGGGCTTTATATTTCATTTTTTTTAAACAGATATAGTTCACAAACTAGTTTTTCGATGTTAATAAGGCATATATACCAGTTCGATAAACTTTTTTTTCTATCAAGTAAACAGCCAGCAGAAAATGAAAGAAGAGATCCCCTTTCATTTTCTCTCGTCTTCAGAATGAAATCATAAATAATGAATGATCCCTTACAATTTATAGGACTTTTTTTTTTCTATTTCACAAAAAAAAAATATGGGGCGTTTTAAAAGTATTTTGTATGTTTCTTTAGACAACAAGCTAAGATATAAATCAGTTCAATAGTTTTGTTGTATTTTAATTTTATCCTCATCCAAATTTTGTGTTGTCTTCATCATTGTCATGTCATTCATTTTTTCGGGATGAAGTCTTCACTACACCAATATTACTAAGATCCATCCAGCTGTTTTTTATGTATTGTAATTATAATTTAAATCAGTTTTTGTTTTTTAAAGTCAAGGAAGACTATAAAGTTATAGAAATAAAATTCGACTACTGTTAGATGCTCACACATTTTTATAAAATATGATTCTAACTTTTAACAACTAAAAATCAAATATTATCATAATTTTGAACTCTGATTGTTTATACACCCTAAATGGAATTGGTTAAAGAGAAACCACATGTGTAGGCTTTTATAAAGCATGCTATCTTTCCGATTTAGGAGCTGTCAAAAGCAATGGTTAAAGTATACATAAGTATTGTACTTCTTTTTATTTGTTTTTTTACTTTTGTTTTCATATTTTGTCTCCAACAAAGAGTATCATATCATATAAAAACAATGTAAACAACTGAGCAAGAACATGGAATACATAGAGCGGATATTGTGACACTTCTTTGAAGCATTACAGTTATTGACAGTGTCATTTTTATTGCTTTTCTTATGGCATTTTTTGTTTTTGTTCTTGTATTAGAATTTTGTCAATATAATAAAATTAGATATGTTGAATTCTTTCTACCATATAGGAGATAGAAATCTTTATGCAACATGATTGTTTTATTCGAAGATACATCGTTTAAATTAGTGTGAGAAAACTATGATACAAGATTTATGATAATTGCAAGCATTCCTGTGAATAGTCCGATCAATTAAATATAATACTAATATTAATGTAGTTCGTTCATATTAGCTGCTAGTCCAATTGCAGTGAATGTGGATACAAAATCCTTATCAGAAATTTAAGTATCTTTAGATACTGTTATCACTTTTAGTATTTAGATATTCTGTAATAACTCAACAATATATTAAAATAATGGAAATTACATGAACAGATGTCATTAGAAACCTAATAACTATAACATATTATTATGTAGAATCTGATTATTAACATCAAATAGGTTCAAACTAAATACCATCAAAAGGTTTCGTAAGGGTGGTGTCGGTCGCTCATCGTCACTCGAAAATGCGGTGTTCGCTCAGAATTAAACTGTCACTTAGAGCTTTGATCCCAACTCCTACACTATCAACAACATACAATTCATGACACGAGATTAAATTGCTTTTATGATTTCATTGTATTGGACAAAGACTTTTGAAAACAGAGGGTGACTGTGATAAGTTTATGTTTTATTTTGATAATAGATGGTTGTATTATATCAATGTAATATAAAATTCTACTGTTATGATAATTTCTCTGTTTAAGTACCTACTTATAGTCTGTAAATCTGGAATCTTGTTGTTAATAGAAGGAGTTCAAGGTTCAGATTTAAAAGCTTTTATTTTATTAAGTTTAATCTTTCACGTTTAATTAGTAATAAATTTAAATCATGAAAGTTTTTCACTGTCTTGATGTAGTCGGTGATATGGAAGTTAAATAAGATAAGAACAAGAATTATTATTTGTTTATTTTTTTTCTCCCTTATTGCTGATTTAACTCAAACTTTTCATTTAAACAATTTAATAAAAATAAGTAGTTTTAGAAAAATAATAAACC
Organism: Napeogenes sylphis; assembly: GCA_959347405.1. Classification (NCBI taxonomy): domain Eukaryota; kingdom Metazoa; phylum Arthropoda; class Insecta; order Lepidoptera; family Nymphalidae; genus Napeogenes; species Napeogenes sylphis. The sequence continues at coordinate 11,359,216 of OY365783.1, forward strand.
GAACTCATCTTTTATATCGATAAACACATGACACTTTTCCCAACTCAAATATTATTTTATCTTTATTTTGATATATTTAGGCTGGTATTTTGCTGCAATATTGCTTTTTACAATACAACTGTATATCTAGTTATATGAAATGACAAAGGCCACATCCATCATTTTTAGATTTTTTTTTAAATGTTTGAATCAAGGTCAAACCCATTAATTCTTTATATTTTATGCAGATATTTATTCATTTATTACTTATTACTTAAACTTATGTTTAAATGCTTAACGTAATGTTGTTTTATCAGGTAAGTTTTATACACATAGTCCTTTTAATATTATCCGATAGTAAAATAAGTCCGATAGTAAAATAAGCACATTAGGAATATTCTTTCGAAAGCTCATAGATGATAGAGCACGTGTGATGTGGCTATAGATATGCAACGATAGGTTAAAGTTAATAATATTTACCATTGAAATCTATTTTTATACAAAAATATGACTGATTTTATAAAATATTTCAAATAAAATATTGTGTATCAAAATATTTACTGTGCTTAATTTAGTATATTAGTATCGTTCATTTTTTAAAGTTAGAATAATTTATAATATTTTGTAATGAAGAGTGAATAGAAATAAAGATTTTAAGCAATACTTGTTTTAAATACATATAAAATATTATTATATAAGTATCATTAATAATATATAATACTATAGTAGTACAGAAAAAAAGTGTATATTTGTTAGACTGATTAGCGCAGATGCCTAACGCATAGCGACGTGAAGGGGCTCGGATACGATTTCCGACTGGAACAGGTATTATACATTAGCATAGATGTCTGAATGTCTGGGGTCGGTTGTTTAATAAATATAATCGCAGTATTTTTAATGTGTTTCTTGTACAGTTGTCTAACACCTTTAACACAAGCAAATAATTTGCTTACTTGGGGGTTAGATTAATTTGTGTAATTTGTCCTATCCACATATAGTTATAATACCATGTACGCAATTTTTCACATTTTTAAATTGATTTTTAAATGTTATTGCATGGCGCCCGACTTGGGATTAAACTTTTAAGACTGAAACTAATGTCCGAAAAAATAGAACACAAAACGAACTTATAATTTGTTTCGTATATATATTCAGCACCAGTGTAAAGAATAAATACTGTTAATACTGGTAGTAAATACCAGTCCACATAAATTTAAAAATTATTAATAAATTATATTTTTTGATAAGCAAATTTATGAAATATATATATTATGATTCATAAGAATATGCAGTTAGACAAAACGTATTAGTCGCCTTTCTTAATATGATTTTTCTAAATATGTCAGCAACATAATTCACAAAATTAAGTAATTAATTTTAGATTTTTATCTAATATATTTAAGGATGGATTCTAACACAATTTATCCAATATACCGTGAAATATGAATATTTTAACACACAAAGCCTGTAGCCGTTCTTACGCAAATAGCTTACGTGCCACATATTCTAATGCATATTTCCCATATAGTCACACAATTTCACTCATTTAAATCATAGAAAGTCCCTTTGAGTCTCAAAACGAGTTACACTCATGTTCAAATAAGGCCCATACGCCTCTTAGATACCTCTCCATCACTTTTGTTATACAAAACGATATATATTTGACACAATACTATATTTATTCATTAATATACAATTACAAAAGACTGAGAATCAATCCAGTATCTTTAATTAATGTTTTTTTTTTTATAAAAATTACAATACAATATGAACGAAAATTTTATTTTCATATATATGTAACATCTAGAACTAACAGAATGATCTGAAAATTATATGAATATAGAATGAAAAATAAACCGATACGGGCAGGGATTCGAATCCGCGACCTCTTTATCAATTTCGCTGCGCTTTACCAATGGTCGCTTTACCAATTAAGCTACCGTCCCGCTGTCCGTCTCAATAAATTAATCATTCTATATGTGATCATCTTTATCGAGACGGTAGTGACATCTATTAGGTTTCTTTTGAAAATCCTAACCAATGTTTTTAACTTTGCAGTAGGAATAGATAATTATTGAAAAAATACCACTACCGAAATTAATGTTTGAAAATATCTATAAACGTGTAAATCCATGTTAAGCTTATTTCCATTTATATAAATATAGAATGATAAATAAACCGATACGGGCAGAGATTCAAACCAGCGACCTCTGGGAAACCATCCCGTCGCTCTACCAATTGAGATACCGCTGAATACACTGAGACGGACAGTAGCTCAATTAGTAGAGCGACGGGATGGATAGTCTAGTAAGGAGTTGTTAAATTGAAATAAAACAATTAGAAATGTCAAAAAACGGTTTCTAAAATATAAAGATATGTTGAAGGAAAAAAGCATTTATTAAACATATAAATAACAAAAAAACTTCAGGTGACTTCAAAGTTGTACATGTACGCTATTCCTGTATTCGTTGACATTTAACCATCTTTATAAAAAAAAATTGTTTTAAATGTACCTAAGTTGTAACGAAAGTACTTCATAATTTGTGGCTAATTTTTGTTAAGCTCTAACAGTTATATAACATTATAAACATTTTGTAGAATTTCTACTAATTTATACAATTAACACTGTTATTATTTGACGGATGAACCATTCAAATTTAAACTCGGAAAATCTAGACCCATTGTTTTCTTCAACTTAAACTGTTCCCAAAGTTTGCATCTCAAGTATTCGAAGCCAAATCAAACTAAAAATATAATATGATTAGCTTTTAGACATGTTAGTCATCATCATAAAAAATGTGAGTACATGACCTTAATAATATATTTCTTTATTATCTTCTCTGTTGCCAGATGTCTCTCTTTCGAGTAACCTTATAAACTTAAGGTAAATACTCTTCAAACGCACTGGCACTTTATGTGCTCGCGACTGCCTTTGAGCTTTGAGCACAATTCCAATAAAAGCTTTAAAATTTGAGGCCTTTTTTACTTAAAAAATTACTCAAGTTGAAAATATAAGTTCTTTTGACTTTTAATTTTTGATGAATATAATTTATAATGCTAGTGTTGACATATCAAAGTATAGTTTTGACAATGCCAAATACAGATTTCTCAGTTGTGATGAATAGTAATAAAAATTCTTATTCGATAGACACATAATATTATTATTAGATTTTATATAAATAAAGAATGAAAAATAAACCGATACGAGCAGGGATTCGAACCCGCGACTACTGGGAAACCGTCCCGTCGCTCTACTATTCTTTATTTATATAAAATTAAATAAGCTTAACATGGCTATACATGTTTAAATATATTTTCAAACATTAATTTCGGTAGTGGCATCTTTTCAATGTTTATCTATACTGCAAAGTTAGAAACATTGGTTAGGATTTTCGAAAGAAACCTAATAGATGTCACCACCGTCCCGATAAAGACGATCACATATAGAATGCTTAATTCACCAAAAACGGGCAGCGATACGGTAGCTCAGTTGGTAGAGCGACGGGACGGTTTCCCAGTAGTCGCGGGTTCAAATCCCTGCCCGTATCGGTTTATTTTTCATTTTCTTTACTTATATAAAATTAAATAAGCTTAACATGGCTATACATGTTTAAATATATTTTCAAACATTAATTTCGGTAGTGGCATCTTTTCAATGTTTATCTATACTGCAAAGTTAGAAACATTGGTTAGGATTTTCGAAAGAAACCTAATAGATGTTACCACCGTCCCAATAAAGACGATCACATATAGAATGCTTAATTCACCAAAAACGGGCAGCGATACGGTAGCTCAGTTGGTAGAGCGACGGGACGGTTTCCCAGTAGTCGCGGGTTCGAATCCCTGCCCGTATCGGTTTATTTTTCATTCTTTATTTATATAAAATTAAATAAGCTTAACATGGCTATACATGTTTAAAGATATTTTCAAACATTAATTTCAGTAGTGGCATCTTTTCAATGTTTATCTATACTGCAAAGTTGGAAACATTAGTTAGGATTTTCGAAAGAGACCTAATAGATGTCACCACCGTCCCGATAAAGACGATTACAAATAGAATGCTTAATTCACCGAGACGGACAGCGATACGGTAGCTCAGTTGGTAGAGCGACGGGACGGTTTCCCAGTAGTCGCGGGTTCGAGTCCCTGCCCGTATCGGTTTATTTTGCATTCTATATTTATATAAATTTAAATAAGCTTAACATGGCTATACATGTTTAAAGATATTTTCAAACATTAATATCGGTAGTGGCATCTTTTCAATGTTTATCTATACTGCAAAGTTGGAAACATTAGTTAGGATTTTCGAAAGAGACCTAATAGATGTCACCACCGTCCCGATAAAGACGATAACATATAGAATGCTTAATTCACCAAAAACGGGCAGCGATACGGTAGCTCAGTTGGTAGAGCGACGGGACGGTTTCCCAGTAGTCGCGGGTTCGAATCCCTGCCCGTATCGGTTTATTTTTCATTCTTTATTTATATAAAATTATATAAGCTTAACATGGCTATACATGTTTAAATATATTTTCAAACATTATTATTAGATGTCAGGAAACACTTAATAACTATGACGTCACTTCACCGCACTGTCACTATAAATAGGTCGGCTTATGTACAGTCTCTCTGCTGTAAGCTGTTTCATATTACACGCCTAATCATATTTTGAATAGAATTGACAAGCATAAATAAATAAAATGTTGTAACACTCATCCTTTTCAACGTCTTCTTTGTTATTATAATAATTTATAAGGCCATATCTTGACATTTTATAAGAAATTAATATTATTTTATCTTACAATGTTGTAGATCAATTATCAAATTAAAAGTTTATTTACATTATTATTATTATTATATATTATATTACAATGTAATTGCATGTACTGTCATCTAGCGAGCAGCGTCACGTATGGTCTTCGTTAGCAACAGTTTGATGCAATTTACTTAGCACCTACAGCTTGTTTGCAATAGTTGATACGGTATAAAGTTTATTATTAATATAGATTTGAAAGACATTAATTATTCGTCTGTACTTTATTATCTCTGTTTTTATTCTAGATGTAATATTACTTTTAATTAAATGAAGTCATTGTTTTTTGTTCTACAAATATTATAATATACATACTTGAAGACAATTCACGGAGTAAAATAACTTTAGATAAAAGTGATTTTTTTTAACATACCTTTGACAAGTTTCTTCTGTCTAAGGATTATGATTATTTTATTGTTGTTATTATAGTTGAAGTTAAGACGTTACCAAACTAATACCTATTTTAATTAAGTTAAGGTTGAAACAAAAATAGCAATTCAAACAAAAATAGTGTCCCGCTGACCCGAAATAATTTGTATATGGACTGGTGGATATTATTATTAGTGTATATACACACATATGAATTTCTGAAAACATTTATTTCTATATTAATATTTACATTAAAGTGCCAAGTCTAACAACCGTCCATCGGTGCATTACGAATATTTGAACACACAATGCCTCGTTCCGTTCCTATGCAAATAGCTAACGAGTTCCATATTCTAATGGCGATTTCATTTATATATGCACAAAATTTGCATTGATTTAAATGTACTCAGTAGCCTGTGACTTTATAAGTCAAGTCAAGTAGAGAATGAAAAAATTGCTTACATTCAATAATTGCTTTAAAATATCATTAGATAATAAATAGCGGTCGCCCGATGGCCAAAATTCGACAGTAAATTTAGGATTTATTGTTTACCAGCATTTACCCGCGGCTTCGCTTGCCTTGAAGCTTTTAAATAAATTAGAAAGATCTTCAACATATTTCAATAGAACTGAATAAAAGTGATTCAAGTGTATTTATATTTTACTCCATAAATTAATTTTCTAAACCTAAAAACAATTAATTTTCTAAAACTAAAAACATGATTTATTGATATATTAACAACACAAGATAATATGTATTTCACTACAAAAAAATAAAAAATGATATATAAAATGCCTCGGCATTCAACCAGAATAGTACTCCTACTATTCTGGAATATTCTTGTATACTATGTTCTACATTTTACATTCCGGTGTAAAAAGATGTTAGTAAATCTCGAGAATTAGACACACAGGAACAGGCCACATATAGTTAATATTCATAAAATGTATGAGTATTGGCTACGCGCTTCAGCGTATCACCATATCCCCGAAGCGCTACGTCTCGTGGAAAGCATGGATCATCTGTAACCAAGACGACAAATTCATGGACCATCGGAACATTATAACGTCTTTCATTTGTAAAACCTTAGTATAAAGTAGTTTTAAAAGTTCATCTGGTTCCCCCAGCAATTACCTTTTTTTGCTAATAGACTATACTATCCATAGAGGAACTTTCCAGGAAAAAAATAGTAATAATATAATAAGTCACCCAGTTTTTGTAAGATTGAAAATATTTTTATGATTTGTACAAAATTAATTGAAGCTTTCAAAATAAAGAATGATTGTCATGAAGATCATTTTCTTTGTATTCAATTATTATGTATAAATTAATTATACAGTATTTAATACCTAATAGATAAAAATGTGATAGACTTTGTGATCTGTCTTTCAATTTTAAGTTTAAGTCCTTTATATATTATAGTTTTTTAGAAAGTATTTTTATATTAATTACAAAGGTAGAGCAGTTCATTAAGTTTTTTTTTTAAAGAAACGGAAAGTTGACACTTGGTATTATTTACATTACTTTTGTCCTTTACTAGCTTTAAACTTGTAGCAATTGTACATTAGAGTGTAAATAACAAAGTTATATATATTTTAATTTAAAAAAATATTCATTAAAAAAAAAAAAATAATTACTGACGGTCGTTTATAAATTAAAAAGTTATTTAAAGATAAAACGCAAAATTCTAACCACTTTTAATAAGTTTCCTTTGCCTCAGTCATAACTTATCCTTTTCATCGTCGCAATCAAAGTTGAAGTTCTACTTACATTAAAAAGTTACCTTCCACTTAAAGAGTAACAAACGGGTTTAAAATTGTATGAATTTACGGTTGCAACAAAATTAATAATCATTTATGATGTTTGTGAATATCCATATCCTCTTTTTCAAGAGACATCACGTATGTGTATTGAAGGTTACAAGATGACTTTAATATGTAAAATGAAGAGAGTATTATAGAGTCCACTATTATTTTAAGACTCACTAATTTGTTGTAACTTACATAATAAATTATTGTTGAGAAGGTCAATACTTGCTGTGTTCTAATAGTGTTTTTTTAAAAGTCCTAAATTTATTTTTTTATAAAGTATAAGCTAAGCTCCACTACAAAGCATTTTCTATCTAGCATTAACGTCTAATTCCAATAACGCTAGTGTATGTTCTCTTTTCCGCTCTGTGTTCAATTTTTTATTTGCTACATTCAAAAGTAGTATTAACAGAATTGGCACAATGATGATAAATTTATAAACATATAGAATGAAAAGTAAACGGATACGGGCAGGGTTACGAACCCGCGACCTCAGGGAAACTGTCCCGTCGCTCTACCAATTGAGCTACAGAATCGATGTTCATCTCAGTGAATTTAGCATTCTATATGTGATTATCTTTATCAAGACGCTGGTAACATCTATTAGACTTCTTTCAAAAATTCTAACCAATGTTTCTAACTGTGTAGTATAATTAAATATTGAAGAGATGCCACAACCGAAATTAATGGTTGAAAATATCTATAAATATGTATAGCCACGTTAAACTTATTTCAATTTATATAAATAAAACTATATAAGTTATATAAATTTTAATAAGCTTAACATGGTTATAATGTTTAGAGATATTTTCAAACACGTTTTTCTTGTTTTTTAATTATAATCTAGATCAGTTTTTGTTTTTTTGGCCACGAAAAACCCAATACTTATAAAAATAAAAAAACGTGTTTGATGCTCACACATTTGTAATAAAATATGATTCTAATTTTTAACAATTAAAAATAAAATATTTTTATAATTTTTAAGTCAGATTGTTAATATAGCCTAAATAAGGGAGGTAGTCAAAGAGAAACCACATGTGTAGGTTTTCTGTAAAGCACAATGTTAAAGTAACATCTCTTGCGTTGTAGGAGCTGTGAAGGAGCGATTTTTATAATAGTTAAACTATAATACAAAAACAACGTAAACAGCTGAGAAAGGAAACGGAATTCATATACGGATATTGTGACACTTCGTTGGATCGTTAGAGTTATTGTCTTCCATATCGCATCTTTATTGCTTTCCATATGGCATGTTATCTTATGTTTGGTGTTATACTAAGAGCCCGTGAACCCCAGACCTTCCTTATTTTATAAAACCTGAAAGTTTGTCAGTGCACAATACCAACACAGGTAAGAACGATGGAGCATTATGAAGTTCAGACTATAGTGGCTTCAGCAGGTAATCGGTGCTGAGGGTGAGAAAATTACCACTTTACTTTCGTCATATTATAAAGTCTGATTTTTTGGTAATACCTTATAAATATTATTAAAAATTACGTCATTCATTGCCAGACACTTTACACCGTGGCAACCTTTTGCCAGACACCCTTAATGTCAAAGTGACACACTGACTGACTGACCTATGAGTGCACCCGCACACTACAATGAATAGACTAATCAGGAGAGAGCGTCATTGTCACAGTGAAAGATGCTCTTCTTCAATTTAATATTTTTTACCCGACTGAAAGGATAGGGCTATGTATTTTTTTATTTTTTGGTGTGGATATTTTAAATTATTATTAGTTAATACACGATAATATTAGCATTGTGGGTAACATTTTTTTTTTGTTTTGTTTGTCTATACTGTTAGCTTTGTTGGCTATTACAGCTTCACCGGGGGAGTAGAGGTAACAATAAACATAAATGAAATACGTAAAAAAGTTTTATTCATCTATATTGAGAAAAGAAAATCGTTAATCACTCGTTTCAGAAATATCTGATTCCGAGTCTGATGTTTCACCGACATTTATAACAAAACTAAAATCAATGTCAAAATATCTCATGTATTCTTCTTCTTTTTTTCGACCTGCTGACAAATATTGAACCAGACATCTTGATTTTCTCAAAATATAAAGTAGAGCATATTTCGTGATGAGTTTGAATTTTCGTAAAAATTGGTGGAGCGCGTCTTCGTGAATTGAACTATCTATAGTTTGTGATTTAGTGATAAAAGTATGATGGATGGTAATAGACCTAACTCGCCATCTCACTCGCACCTATACGTGTACAGTACCTCGCGCTCCTTCTTACAGCTACCCTATTTTATTGTCTGGCAAGGGGTAAGAACTATGAAGTGTCTGGCTGATGAGAAAACATCATCTAATTAATATGTAATTATTATATTTAAAAATCAGCTTTTATACTATAACCTAAGTAAGGTTAAAATTTTCATAACATTAAGGGTGTCTGGCAAGGTTTCCACGGTGTAAAGTGTCTGGCAATGAATGACGTAATTTTTAATAATATTTTTAAGGTATTACCAAAAAATCAGACTTTATAATATGACGAAAGTAAAGTGGTAATTTTCTCACCTTCAGCACCGATTACCTGCTGAAGGCACTATAGTCTGAACTTCATAATGCTCCATCGTTCTTTCATGTGTTGGTAGTGTGCACTGACAAACTTTTAGCTTTTATAAAATAAGGAAGGTCTGGGTTCACGGGCTCTTAGTATATGTAAGGTTGACACATTAGAACTTATTTTAACGTGTGATATTAACAGCGAAGCTGAACGAGTCATTGTGTGTTCAAACATCGTAGTCGTAAATTGTGTTAAATTATTATGCTCTTTAGATGTCAGTTCCAAGGAGCATAATCTCTTAACCTAATTACAGTCAACTCACACGGGTAACATTGTGCCTTAAACTATGCAAGTTTGTACTGGAAACTTTGGTATTCTTAATAAATTATTTTTACTTTTGATAATAATTCTGCAATAAAAATAAGTTTATGTCTGAAGGTACTTCACTCGTTATAAGCGGAAAAAAAAAGATTTCTTTTGGATTGTAAAAAAACACAGTAAATGTGATACGCCGAAATTAGTTATTCTTTTCCGGAGAAATCATTAATTCAGTTTAATTTTTACATAAAATAAAACATTTTAACCCGTTTGGCTTATAGATAAAATTTTATACGAATAATAAATTGAAAATAAAAAAAGTTTGAAATATGTTATGCAGTTTTTCAACTTTTGCTGTTGCGCATTAAATTGAACAAACTCTACTATTATCAATTTCTAGTATACGTAAAGGTGCTGCGTAATTGTGTTGTAGTTGTGTTTAATTTTCAAATCTTTTTCTTGTTTTTTCTTTGCGACGCAGTGTAGGAAAGAAATTTGCTTCCCCCTAACAAAAACTCCGAAAGACATGAAAGTTGCTAAACCCAAAAACTAAATGAGGGAATAAAAACGAGCGCATAAAAAGCAGGAGGTATAATGATGAAATGTGTTTAAAAAAACATTCACACACACTTTAATAAAATAAAAATGTGGTATATACATACCTTTTGTATGAAATAACCGTAATTTCAATAAGGTAGTTTAAGATTCATAATTGATTACCCGTTACTATTAATTATAATGACGTGAAGTATGAACATATAATTAGCGTTCCGTAATATTTTAGTTTCGAAAAATTCTTAAAAGTAATTAAATCTGCTGTTGCGAACGCAGCGCCACAAGGTAACTTTTATCGTCGCTTTTATTAAAAAAGGCGTTTGCTCTCCAGTGAAGGAACTATACGCTAATACTTTTAATTACCGTTTGAAAGACACTTTAATTAAAAAACTATTATCGTACATTTCGACACACGTATAACGTACATATACGAATTCTGACAAATACTCATATTATATGTATAATGTGTATTTTTGACTTTGCTATTATTCAATCAGTACAGCACGTCGCGTCGTAGAGAATGATATTAGAATTGACAAAAATTTCATAAAAAGGAAATTTAACAAAGTAAAATGGTTTTCATGAACTTTTCTAAGTTATAATCACTAAAATTTTCTCGTCCTATCAAGACGGTAACATCTGTGGGAAAGATCTGTTATAATACTACTTATTTTAATTTACTTTAGAATTATGTATTATCAAAACATTTTAAACCGCGTAACATTGTGACTTAAGGTTTTTCGAGGAAAATGTTTTATACTTGGCTGTTATTTAAACTATGATGCCAGAATAAATAGTCTAATAGAAATCTGCCTCACTTTGTTCGTAGGCCGTCTAAGCCCTAGCAGAAAACCTTTAAAATGTAGTGATAAAATACAGAGTAAGTAGGTAATCACAACCAGTGACGGTTTTTTTATGTTTACATATAGCTATGCCTGTATTTAGCATTTAGTGTTTCATTGAAAATAGTGAAAGACTGTGTGCAATCAACAAATATAGAGACTACCTATGTTTAGCATTTAGTGTTTTTTTTAAATAGTGAAAGCCTTTGTGCAAATCAATCATAATAGAGACTACCTACCTATATTTAGCATTTAGTGTTTTTTTTAAATAGTGAAAGACTTTGTGCAAAAAAAAAAAAGACTGTGTTTTACCAACTTCTCAAATTCTTTATTGATATTGATATTTAACACAAAATGTAATAGAATAATAAATAACTAGGATGGGAGGATGTAATAAAAATGATTGTTGAAAATTTTACATTTAAAATGAAAAATCGTTGAAGATTTTCATTGTAGATTGTTGAAGATTTTACATTTGAAATGGTAAATTTGTTTTGACTGTTAAATAACGCCTTCTACAAAATATTGAAAGTAGTACCTTTTATAATGGCATACGCGATTCGCGAGCACGAGTTAGTTTAATATATTTTATTATAAGTTACTGTTCCTCCAATCAAATTGAAGAACAATTTTTTATTCAAAAAATAATAAAGAATTAGAATTTCAAAACGTAATTTACAAAAACTATAGACAGTATTCATCAAACACAATCTAGGCAGTCCACCAATCGTGCAACACACATATTTGAACAAACAATGCTTCATCCATTCCCATACAAATACTCAAAGCACGTGCCACATATTCTAATGGCAGTATAACTCACGTGTGCAAACAATTTCCCCCGATTTGAATATTAATCATAGACTATGCTTTTGTGTCTGAAAATAAGGAACCCAGGCACGTTACAGTTACATAGGCTTTAACTAGGTTGAGCATAATACAGATTAAAATGACGACTATTAATACATTTTAATATTTAATGTGGTAAAAAAATACAAGAAAAACTTTGAATCTTATAACTAATTAACACAATTTTGACAATTGACCAATTGTCAATTGACACAATTGACCTCGAGAGTCAAGTAGATTAACGAGAGGTTCTCATTAACTAGCTATTTTTACAGTTAAAATATATCGGAGATATTCTTATATTACACTGTATTAGGTATAAGTGGGAGTATTTTGTTATTCGTGGCCGTTTGTAAGGATTTATTTGCATTTTCCTGCGAAATCAAATGCAATTTTGAATGATATCGACCATTAATCATTGTTGAGTATGTCATATTTAACACAATAAAAATAAAACATTTCATACAATTCTCATTTCTCAGATAACGACCAAATGACACGCTGGAAGCAAAATGGCGGAATATGCATCGTGACAAATTTTGCCTTCTTAGAAATGAATTTCTTGATTTTGCGTTCTTAGAAATGAATTTCTTGATTTTGCCTTCTTAGAAATGAATTGAATGATTGTAGAAATTATAACATTACTTTAAAGATATCTATTTTTCAGCATCAAAATATGTTTTGTACTGTTTAATGTGCTTCTAAGTATAAAAGGCTGCCATGTTTTGTTTTGTTTTTTTTTTAATAAAGGATGATTAAATTACAATTGCTTATAGAATAAAAATATGTATATATGTGTATAATAAAACAAATAAGGAATTGTGTTAATATATAAAAAAAATTTTTGAAATAACCTTTGTCGAAAAATTTTAATACATACATCGATGTTGAAATTGTTCTGAAATTGAAACTTAATGGTAACGTGAACTTAAAACTATAATTGACTCATAGTTGCAGGGAACGCGATCCTATGCTTAAATTGTAAATCATTGATGTGTGTTAAAAACTGATTCGGGTAATGGCTGCACATATCAACCGCATGCATTAATAAGGTTACAATTCAGATTCAGAGATGAACAGAGACGAAGACGACTTTACGACAGATTTCGGAAAGAAGTGATATATATTGACAAAATAGCAATGATATATAATTAGGTAAATTATTATTTTTTAAATAACTGCGCATTAATTTTGTTCTCATAAAAAACATAGGTATATATTCAAACCACTTTCTAATAAATTGTAGTTGTACCAACTCATGAATCTGGACAATATTCGCATCCTATAGATATTATAGTAAAAAATGGGTAGAATTTAAATAAAAATAACACTAAAAATATATTAAAAAGTCATAAGAATTAACGAGTGGGTTACATAAGGGGACATTTATTAAAGAACATAAAAATTATGATGAAAAAAAATTATATACATGAGTCCTAATTGTCATGTACAGATAATTTTATATTATTTAAATATTTCTTGTTAAAAGCTTTTATTGTAATTATTCATAAGCGGTCGCGAACACACAAAGTGAAAATGAGTTCTGTTTATGTTAGGCTTATGAGGTTAACCATTCCGTCTAGCAACATAAAAGGTAAAGCCTTAATATTTTATTTTGCTACACTAGGATCACCATTGGGCTTTCCCTGTCATATTATAATGGTGTGATTTTCTTTGTTGAAGAATTCATTAATATATTCATTATTCACTACAAAACTTTTTATGGAGTAAATATGATTTCTATCGATCGGATCACTCTTATAACATTATTCATCTGTTATACTCCTTAGATAATGATATACAAATAGAAGTATAATGTTTCTAACCTTGAGCTTTTTGTTGTTCTTCTTGTTACAAGTAGTAAATATTTTGATATGAACTTTTATTTTATCAAATTAGCTAATATTTTTTATATTTAGGCATACGATGCACAGCAGTCATTATTTTATTTTACTGATTGATGTTATATATGTAGTAATTAATGTCAAATTAAAATTTTAACGTCGTTCTTAATAGTATGAACATATTTCTAGTCTTTTATGAGTAAAGTTTATGTGGTCCTGTAAAAGTAACAAAAATAAATTAGTATGTCTATATTTTGTACAAAATAAAATCGTTGTCGTCTTTAACCCTTGTTAAGTATTTCACAAAACACAAAACATGTGATCTGGTTGTCTTAACAATTTATCATCGACAAGATTACCATAATAAAGTTTATCTTTTCTTTGCCGTCCGTAAATATCTTTAAAGTAAAAAGTGTTTTGTTGTTGTATATTATATATACCTTCTCTAAAATACATTGATTACAAATTATATATACTAATCTTTTATGAAAAAGAAAATAGGAAGGTTAAGAGTAGCTTTTATGATGTAGCGTCTTCATCACTTATGTACTCACACGTAATAACTACCAAATTTTCAAACCCTCAAGTCACTTAATACTCCTGGTCAAAGCCGGGTGATTTACACCAGATATGATTAAAGACGACAAATACTAACATCATTATAATGTTCATTATACCCAAAACTAAATGGTTAAGAACTTGTGTATGGTAAAGTGGTTAAATCTTTATCTATATATATATAGAAGGATGTTTGTATATATGAAATCGATGAACTCAGAAACTATTGGACCGATGATTATGAAAATTGGTATGTATATGTATTTTTCCACGGAGAAGGTTTATATGGTATGCCCATTGATGTAACTCGCCACCGGGCGGCGCTGTCTAATATAGACTTCCGCCCCGTTCAACCGATTGTCATAAAAGTTGGTATGACCATGTATGTTTCCTCGAATAAAACGAATATGCTATGTCCATTGACGTAACTTGCCACCAGGCGGCGCTGTCAAATATCGACTTCCGCCCCGTTCAACCGATTGTCATAAAGATTGGTATGACCATGTATATTTCCTCGAAGAAAACGAATATGCTATGCCCATTGAAGTAGCTCGCCACCAGGTAAAGTAAGGGTTAGCACAGCGAAGCGGGCTGGGTTCGCTAGTATAATCTAAAAACTAAACAATAACAAAAAGATTTCATAGAAAATAAATTGAGACTTCACTTTAAAAGAGATTTCTTTTGACACCTTTCTTAAAACATATCAACTAACTGTTTTTATTCAGACTTAATAATACTCGTCCCATTTTTATTATTATATACCTTTAAAATAGTAACTATTTTATTTTCACCGTTACAAAAATACAAAATGACTGTTAATTATTTTATAATTTTTAATTACTCTTATAATATGTAAGAAAATATTGTCCTTTTATGAATAAAGAAATAATTTCCTACATAATGGTTTAGTTTGTAAACCAAGTTAAGAGTCCAAATATATAACATTAGTCTGACCTAACGAGCGAACGTCACGCCGCCCGCAAGATGGCGATGCATGCAGCGAGACACATAGTTACCTGTTATTATTTTAACGTTGAAGAAATTCATGTAAATTAAAAATTGTATTAATTTTTTTTGTATATTTACGTGTAAAATTGGATAATTTTATTAGTTAAAATATGTATTATAGTAATTATTCAAAATAAATAAGGTGTACATTTTCATATTGTTTATATTATGAATAAACGCTTTAATCCCTGGATACCGGATACAAATAAGGGAGTGTATAATCCTGGGCTCGGCTTGTGATCCCATGTTCATTTCATTAATGTTCTGTTTATTTAATATTGCGACAGAATATATTTTAAATGTATGTGTTAACAATGTAAATCAACTTTGAATAGTCATTTGGAGATCGGTGTATAGATACCGCTAAGAGACTAATATACTTCATATTTTATTACTAAAATCTACAGTTTTTTTTCATAAAATATATATTAAATCTGGACTAGTGGATTTCTGTTTTTCAGATACTTTTCAAATCGAATGACTATGATGTTAACGACCAATTTTATATATTTTATCTTTGGTGTTTGAGTGGGTGCCTTAAAATTAAAATTGGATCCGGTAGAGTGCCTTGTAATCGGAACCTAGGCTCTAACCATAATATTTTTTAAGATTTTTGCCTATCACCCGTTCCCAATATATTATTTTTTTCAGAGCCGTTATTAGAAAACATATTAGCTACTTACATGGGAAAAAAAAGGAACTGTAACTATATAATATTGGACAAACCACGGAGTACGCAGCATTAAAAAACCTCCCTAGACTACAATGATATTGTGAAGAAAAAACTGTTTACCAAAACAAACCGAAGTTTTTAAAAGCACATTTTATTTGTCACAGCGCTCATAGCTTCGAAATGTATATTTAAATGCCAACTACCCTTAGCTACCTTTGAAAATGGGCTTTAGATGGATCGAAAATCTGAGTATCCCCGGTTATTGCAACTAAGATTATTTCAAGTCAAAACATTCGTAGCTTGGTTAAGGTCTAACCATATACTTAACCATACACTTTTTATGATGTACCAATAATTCCAGAGTCATCTTAATTTCTTGGAATAATGTTACATATACGAACAGAGATGTCAGAGACACCACATACTACCATTAGTTCGGAGGCGAAATATATCACATATTGTATACTTAGTGAAAATAGCTCAAAGCCTATTAGATTCACCACATTTACTTTAAAAAATCAACTTACGTGTACGTTACCGCATCGGAGTTTAAGAAAAAACTAATTTACTTATACATTTCTGTTTGTCTAACAAACTTCAGACATAACTCTTTCCTAATTAGATCTGCTAACAAACTTAATGCACTGGCTGACATCCCGAACCTGGACTTGTTCATAACAAAACCAAATAAGTTTAAATATGTGTTATCGCAACTACTTTTAATGGTTATACTAAAGACTGATAGGTGAATGGTTGCTTTAATTTAATTGAGTATTTTTTTTTTTTATGTATCAGAATGTGAAAACGTGTAAAGGGTGTACAGCTTTTTATATAGATGTCTATAATGTTATCTTACACTGTATGTTTTACAGTTAAATAAAAAATAAAAAAATAGTTCAGAAACATACTTGATAGTTTTCAAACTTGAAATCATAAGAGATAGATATTGAAGTATCGCGATTTACTTCCTTTTTATTTGCGTGAACGTCAACGAAGGCGTTTATACTAAAAAAATATTGCTGGTTTTTTTTATCTCTGAGAATTAACACCTCATTGTGATTATGATACAAACTAACATTAAAAAGAGGAAAGATTTGTTAGTTCGAAAATAAATAAACGACTTAATCAGTAAATAGTATGTTAGCAAAATATTCCACAAAACATGTATTGCAGAGAGTGAATCCTAACATTAATTAATTATTTGTCTAATCTTATCGTAGTATAATTAATAAGGAATCATTTCACTTTAATCTTATTGTGTCTGAATTGCCACAAACATTTAAAGTTTAAACACTTTACAACAGGAAACGTAACTATTTGACCATATACTATATTCTATATATATATATATATATATATATACAGGGTTATTTTTAATTAGTTGAGCACCTTTTGCAGGCAGCCTCTCTACATCAATACCAACAACATTTGTTCTACGACTTTTAAAAAATCTTGATAAATAACTCAGAATAAACGAAACAAAAAAATTTTTGCTCCCTCGATTATTTATTACTCTGTATTTTGTAAGCAGTCTAAAGTATAGGTCGCGGCAGTCTAGCGAAAGTCAGAAACTGGTAAACGCGCGCGCCAGCTTTTTTCGTATAGCTTCATCTCTTTTACACCATGTTGCTATGGAAATACTAAATAATCAAAATGACAAGTATGTGGATTACAAAACACAATTTACATTAACCAAAAATAAAATTATCGGATTTGAGTTTTATAATTAAATAATGAATTGTAATTACATACTGGACAATACGATTTTATGGACTTGCTATTGAAACTAATAAATAAATTCAAGATTATAACATGAAGAAGAAATTTTGAAATGTAATTTATAATATTTTTAAAATACATTGATTGTCTGAAATAGAAGAAGTAAGAATGAAAAGAAATACGAGTTTTGGCTGAGAAATGGAGCATTGGGGTCCTGATCATTACAAGGTCTGTTTTGCTATACTTAGAACGAAAAACAACTCGAAACAGCAGAAACCATGATGAAGAATTATTTTATTTGTGATATAGTGACGATCCAACATGTTAAGAAGCCTAAAGTTATTATTTTTAAAGTGGATTGTGTACATTTGTCTGTTTTATGGTACTTATGTGTTTCTTCTATGAGAATATTCTACGTCAGAAAGAGTCGATTTACTTCTTACGTTTTAATTAATTAATATTAATGAAAATTATGACGTTTTTCTGTTACGCGCCATTTTTATTTCTAAGTCACATTACGTGTCACGTAAAAGAAAATGTGAATTATATTTACATGTCATAAAGAAGTTTCACTTCTTACATGTGTACACTAATACACACACACACATATTTAATAAAGACTAAAGTTTTTGTTTTTTCAGTTTTATTAATATCATAAACGAGGAAAGGCCAATTTAGACGTAATTTTAATAAACTTCCTATTATTCCTCCTGGTGTTTCTTAATATTTTATTTTGTCGGACATCTGAATGAAGTTTATGGTTGGGATCACAAGATAAAGCCATTTTAAATACTGTTACTATTTTAGGGTGATGTTTTTAATTAATGGTAACACCAACAGTTGGTGTCAATACCAACCAAATGTCAAGTAATTTGTAATTTGATATTATTATCTTTGTTATTTGATAATTGATATTTAATTTGTGTCTTGCGATTTATGGTGATAAAAGTGTGTAGTATTACTGATATTTTATATTAACTACCTGGTTTGTTTCTGTATACCGACGCTTCTATTTGTGACTAACTGCAATTTCTAGGAACTTCGTAAAGAAATTCGTAAGTAACTTATTGTTTTATTGTCATGATATAAATATTAACAAACGAGATAATATGATATGTATAAAGTAAGTTAAAGAGAAGTTATTGTTTTGTAAAAATAATATTTATTTGGTTTCGTTATAGTGCCCTTATTTCATAAACCAAATAAAAATATTGAGACATTTAACTTGTGGACAACTTCTATTGGAGATATTGTTTTTTCATTAGATTCTTAAACAGTTAGACAATATGTGTTTCGACTATTGTAGAAAATATTTTAACAAATAAAAGTGGAAAACGATGCTATTTTTATTACACCTTAGAAAATGATCAAGTTCTAACGTGCATAGCCGCCGCTGCGTCACCCCGCCGCCCCGCGCCCCGATACACGTGGCCTTGGCACATATTTTGACAAGTTGCGTGGCCTCTCTTTGCTCAAGTTTAATGCACGTTCAGAGGCAATAAATAAATTTTGTATGGGAAAAACTAAATTTTTAAAACTATTAATTTTAAAAAGTCGTAGAACAAATGTTGTTAGGATTGATGTAGAGAGGCTGCCTGCAAAAGGTGCTCAACTAATTACAAATAACCCTGTATATATATATATATATATATATATATATATATATATATATATATATATATATATATATATATATATATATATATATATATATATGTATATATATATATGTGGTGTAACTTTTAATTATAAGTTTTAATAATTTGTTTATTCATTCAATCTGTAGACAATAGTTTAATATTTATGTTAGTATGGCAACCCGCCGCACGGGAAGTCAGTCGATCAGGCACGGCATAAGACGTAAGACGCTGTATAATTGACTCACTTAAAGAATTAAAATAACAGTGAAATTAAAAGAAGTTTTACTCTCTTCATATCCCACATATATATACAGGGTTATTTTTAATTAGTTGAGCACCTTTTGCAGGCAGCCTCTCTACATCAATCCCAACAACATTTGTTCTACGACTTTTAAAAAATCTTGATAAATAACTCAGAATAAACGAACAAAAAAAATTTTTGCTCCCTCGATTATTTATTACTCTGTATTTTGTAAGCAGTCTAAAGTATAGGTCGCGGCAGGCTAGCGAAAGTCAGAAACTGTTAAATGCGCGCGCCACCTTTTTTCGTATAGCTTCATCTCTTTTACACCATGTTGCTATGGAAATACTAAATAATCAAAATGACAAGTATGTGGATTACAAAACACAATTTACATTAACCAAAAATAAAATTATCGGATTAGAGTTTTATAATTAAATAATGAATTGTAATTACATACTAGACAATACGATTTTATGGACTTGCTATTAAAACTAATAAATAAATTCAAGATTATAACATGAAGAAGAAATTATGAAATGTAATTTATAATATTTTTAAAATACATTGATTGTCTGAAATAGAAGAAATAAGAATGAAAAGAAATACGAGTTTTGGCTGAGAAATGGAGCATTGGGGTCCTGATCTTTACAAGGTCTGTTTTGCTATACCTAGAATGAACAACAACTCGAAACAGCAGAAACCATGATGAAGAATAATTTTATTTGTGATATAATGATGATCCAACATGTTAAGAAGCCTAAAGTTATTATTTTTAAAGTGGATTGTGTACATTTGTTTGTTTTTATGCTACTTATGTGTTTCTTCTATGAGAATATTATACGTCAGAAACAGTCGATTCACTTCTTACGTTTTAATTAAATAATATTAATGAAAATTATGACGTTTTTCTGTTACCCGCCATCTTCAAGAAATTCGTAAGTAACTTATTGTTTTATTGTCATGATATAAATATTAACAAACGAGATAATATGATATGTATAAAGTAAGTTGAAGAGAAGTTACTGTTTTGTAAAAATAATATTAATTTGGTATCGTTACAGTGCCCTTATTTTATAAACCAAATAAAAATATTGAGACATTCAACTTGTGGACAACTTCTATTGGAGATTTTGTTTTTTCATTAGATTCTTAAACAGTTAGACAATATGTGTTTCGACTATTTTTTTCATTAGATTCTTAAACAGTTAGACAATATGTGTTTCGACTATTGTAGAAAATATTTTAATAAATAAAAGTGGAAAACGATGCTATTTTTTATTACACCTTAGAAAATGATCAAGTTCTAACGTGCATAGCCGCCGCTGCGTCACCCCGCCGCCCCGCGCCCCGATGCACGTGGCCTTGGCACATATTTTGACAAGTTGCGTGGCCTCTCTTTGCTCAAGTTTAATGCACGTTTAGAGGCAATAAATAAATTTTGTATGGGAAAAAATAAAATTTTAAAACTATTAATTTTAAAAAGTCGTAGAACAAATGTTGTTAGGATTGATGTAGAGGGGCTGCCTGCAAAAGGTGCTCAACTAATTACAAATAACCCTGTATATATATATATATATATAAAATAACAACGGTTATGTTATTGATAATATGCTTTGAGTATTTATCTCAAAAACACTTATAGTTTTAAAAAGTTCAACGTAATCTAAAAAACGAATACATTTTTGTAGTTACTCAAAAGTGTTTACCATAAATAATAATTCATCTTTTATTCTCAAAGGTTCATTGATAAAAACTGTAGACTGCAGTTTCAATTCTATTTATTCTTAACAAAAAAAATAGATAACTTTAACAAATATATAATTTTATTCAAGATTTTTCCCGGTATTCTTGGATAATAAAGCTGTTGCAATGAACGTAGCTCCTTAATCTAATTTTTACCGTCAGTTTTATTTACGAAAAGTTTTATTTAAATCTATAATTTATATGCAGATGAGGATTCAGCGAGGCGGTCATACTGAGTAAGTATAGGTTTGCTCTGAAATACCTGAAGGGCATTTTAATTTTATACAAATTATCTACATAAAAAAGTAATTTTTAGCTAAAAATATGATATTTCATTTTTACTTAGGTGTATATTTTAATACACTGCCTTAGAAGTTAGAACGTTACCGCTTTCGATTCAATATCAAGTTTATATGTATTTAATATTTACATGATATTGAAAACGTATGAACATATTAATTTAATATATAGGTCACCATTAATTTGTCTTATCACCTACCATCTGTGTGTAATCTATCAAAGCTTATACATATATAGAACCAAAAAATAATAAACAATTGTTTTAATTACGTAAAAGTAATATACAAAAAAATACTTATTTAAAGCAGTATTACATTTGACAATGCTTCCAGTTAATATGAGCTTTACAATAATATTTGTTAAAATTTAAGAGAAACTTAATTATAATAAAACAACTTTAATGTAACCATAAGTGATACAGAATAATAACGTAAACCTCATTATCAAATTCATCATCCCTTCAGTCTTCCCACTCCGCAGTTATAATTATAAAAAGGCCCAGAGATTACCAGACTGGAACCCACACCTACCTGTAAAGGAGATCAAAGTGGGTAAAAATATATCGTGGGTAGAGACCCTTTGAATGACACTTCGTACTTTACTAAAACGGAATAATGATTTTCATATATAATTATACTTTTGTGTTACCTTGTCTCATTGTGTCTAAATGTAAATCTTATATGTTTGCAGATATTATTAAGTAACCTTCATTATATTATATATCTGATTAAACAGCAATATTAGTGTTGTTGGCCCAATTTATCCGTTGTAATTCCGGGATAAATGGATACAAACGTGTCGTTCTTAATCTAATCCTGGGTTTATTGTTTGTGATACTATTGTCACTTTCATTTCAGTTTTTGCGATTCGGGATTATGGATAAATTAAACAATTCATAAAATTTCTTGGCCATTTTCAACTAATGTAAAATGTTAAATGATGTTAGTAACGAAACTATCTGAATTAGTTACGATTCTCATGAAGTCCAACTAAACACCAAATTGAAAAATTGCCGCGTCCCTATATTGTTTAATATTGTGATTTAAACTATTATAGTACGTTGAAATTGTAATACGAATATGCATTATAGTTATTAAAATATGCAATAAATCTAGAATCATAAAAAATGTACACATATTATCATATTTTTAGAGAGGAATTATAGTTATCATTTCCACCATCCTTAAGAGTTTGGTTACCTTATGGAACTATCTGCATTTGTAAATTGAATGAAGCTTTAACAACATTTTATGGAGTTCTTACGCCAAGATGGACAAGATAGTTCAAATTATTAAGAATAAATAGTTCATATTAAATTTATAAATATAGAATGAAAGCTGAAGCTTAACATGGCTATACATGTTTATAGATATTTTCAACCATTAGTTCATATTATATTCGTTTTCAAGATGATAGTATAAATATACAAAAATTCCACTTTAAGGGGATTGTACGGAAGGAAGGAAGAGACGTTTACCTTTGTTTAACCTTTGATGGATGAAGGAATGCTGGAGTAGTCATCATACGGAAGAGAAGGTGTTTGAGCATCCGGCTCATTTTCTGTGTGAGGCTGCCACCAGATCCAGATTGAGTCGCCCCATACAAGCTACATTTAAATGACCTCAAATACACCATTACCGCCACATAAACCCTGACCACTATAAATTGATGTATGGTAAACTTTAACATACTATTTGGTATATCAATTACGTACGAGTATAGAGACTATTCAGTTTTAACCTTATTACTTTATTAAATATCAATATCCGTAGGGCGTGTCAGGGCATTATAAACGTAAAAGTAACATATTTAATATAAGGTTGAATCAATATAAGTTGACAATTATTTTGTAAAAATATATATAATACTGAAGTAAACATAAATTAACTTGTATAAAATCAAAATACCTACAGCATATCAGAGCAAACTTTGCCTAACTCGGTCTGACCGCCTCGCTGAACCGTAATCTGCATACAAACGATGGATTTTTTAATATAAAAACTCCTTGCAAATAAAAGTGACGATAAAAAGTAGGTTAAGGAGCTGCGTTTATTGCAACAACTTTATTACCTAATACCGAGGAATACCGAGGCAAGTCTTGAATAAAATTATACGTTAACTAAAGTTATTTCTTCTTTTTAAATTAGGAATACTAATAATTTCAACTTTAGTCTCAAGTGCTTCAACACAGATACATTTGACTATGAAGATAATTATCATTATTCAATATGAATTATTATTTATTATATAAAAAAACTTGACTAACTACAAAACCGTTATAGTTGTATATAAATATGTTGTTTAGCTTCCGTTGAACTTATTAAAATTATAAAGAATAAGGAGTGTTTGATGTATTTAAAGTATTTGACGTGACATAACATGTTATACCTATATTTATTTGAATGAAGATTACCAACAGCATAATCGTTGTAATTTGTTTGATATACCTACTCAGATCTATCAAATATATGATCAAATAGTTTTAAAGTTGCGCTACTTAAAAACCTAATCATATACCTATGTGATAAAAATTGTTTAAATGTAAAGCACAGATAATAGATTGTATCGAAACATTTAGTATTATAATTAATTATGAATTATAATATTAATTTGTCTACTTGACTTTTAGTGATTCACAATATTGGTTAGATGTAGATCTCATAGGAGTACAAATGTCTATCCTCGTGTCATTTTGAATGACACCATTTCGGAGTATCTGAAATAAGACACCGAATGTACCTATTTTTTGCGAGCTAGCATTCTTTAAAGGGAAGAAAACGTAATTATTAAATTGGAAAATTTAATTTTAATAAATACTCTATCATTATTATAAGATATACAGATTTATTAAATTTGTCTACTTTATTGCTTATTGTTTCCTCTCTTTACCGTTAGTGTGTATTATAATCAACATGAGGTATTAATTCTCAAAGATAAAAAATGAAAATATCACCAAAAATTTCTAGTAAAAACGTCTTCCTTTATGTAAATTATAAACCCATCGAAATCGCTTTACTCGAAAATCTATCTATCTGGATCTCAAGTTTAAAACTATCAAGTGTGGTACTTAACTACATATAACGTTATTTTAGGAAAAAGGTTTGATGAATGAAATTTTGGGTACTTCACAAAAAATATATGGTTGAAAACCTTAACTATGCTACGAATGTATGTAATATAATGTACTTAAAATAAATGCTCTTAGCTGCAATAACAGGATATACTCAGTTTGTCGATAAATCTACAGCCGCTTCATTAATGGTAGTAATCTAATATGGCAAAGTCTGGTTTGAGAATCCTAATGTATATATATATCGGATCTAAAATATTTGAATTTAACGGGGACGGGTGAAAGTAATATCCCAAACCTAGGACCCCATTACAGTTCACTATACCGGGTTCCAATTGTAAATTTAAAGCACCCATTCAAACAACCCGCTATAAATGTCATAAAAACCGGTCATCAACATCATAGTCATGCAATTTTTTTAATTTTTTTATTTATTTTTCTATCAGGACAAATTACACACATTGATCTAACCCCTAAGTAAGCAAATTATGTGCTTGTGTTAAGGGTGTTAGACAACGATACGATAACGATAGTCCAGGATTTAGACGTGTTTAATATATACATCACTATTCTAATTATATTATTTAGAAAACTATCGTTTTGAATTAAAAAAATAATAATAATAAAATAAAACTATATATTTTAGTAATAAAACTTAAGTATCTTAAGACTAATACACGTTTGACTTATCTAGTGTCTGTCCACTGTTCTCCATATGACCGACCATTAAAAGTACCCTTTACATTGTTAACACACGTATAAAATATATTCTATCGCAATATTAAATAAACAGAACCGAGCTCAGGATTAGAAACTCACTTATTTGTACCGTGTATCCAGGGATCAACGCGTTTATTTGAAATAAACAATATAAAAATTTGTTTTGAATATTATAAATGTACCTTAAATGAATATAATTATTATTATCCTTAAATTATTAGTATTTATTTTATTGAAATTACCTTATGTATTCTGAATATTTACAAAAAAAATAATCAAAACGTAATAATCTAACTTTACACAAAAATATTGAAGGAAAACTTTCAATACAATTTTAATTTTACATTATTATCTTCAAATAAAATTATATTACATAGGTATGTGTCACGCTGCATGCATCGCCATCTTGCGAGCGACGCGTCACTCAGTCATTATAGTCATCAGTCAGTAGACTAATGTTATATATTTGGACTCTTAACTCGGGTTACAAACTTACCCATTCTGTAGGAAATTATTTCTTTATTCATTTTATAATAAAAGGACATTATTTTCTTATATATTATAAGAGTAATTAAAATTATAAAATAATTAAGAGTAATTTTGTATATTTGTAACAGATTCTTTTGTAACGTTGAAAATAAAATAGTTACAATTTTAAAGGTATATAATAATAAAAATGGGACGAGTATTTTCAAGTTTTGAATAAAAACAGTAAGTTGATGTTTTAAGAAAGGTGTTAAAAAAGTCTGTCTTAAAATGAAATCTATTTTTTTTATATGGTATCTTTTGGATGCTGATATTAGTTTTTTATGAAATCATACTTTATGACCTTTTTCAGTCTGTTAGTTCACAATTGGTTACGAGTCGGTTTTCCTATAGTGTATTTTTGGTTTGAAAATGTCCTCATTTAAAAGGGCTTGGTCTCCCCTTTCTTTTAATTCTATTTTCAGTCCCAGCAAACACGTAGTTTTTTTTTATTATTTTTTTTGTTTGCGAGTAACATACCGTATTTTTACTAATATTAGCACAAAAACAAAATGTTAAAATAATATTTCATATCTATGCAAAATATATATCAGTTATGTTTGTTATTATATTAGTTAATTTTAATTTAACAAGAAAAACACAATTCGTAACAACTTTGTTGTTTTAGATTCCGCGCCGAAGACGCCACAAGGTCCTAATTACTTAAATTTTTGGTTAGTTTTTGCAAAACTTAAAATCGGTATATCTCTAGAACTAAAAATTTGCTCACGATATAAATAGTCAGAGGTCAGAGGATAGGGTTTAGACACCACCCACCCCACCCCTCCTCCCCACTTTTTAAATCAAACTACACTAAAGGAAAGATTGCCCTTGATTTCTTCTTTATATTTCATATTTAACCATTTTACCACACACAAAGTGTTTACCGTTTAGTTTTGGGTGTAATAAAGCATTAGTAGTAATTTAGTTAACCATACCTGGTGTACATCATCCGGCTTTGACCAGAGATCTTAAGTGACTAGAGGAAAAGCTAATTGTCGTCTCCTGTGAATAGGTAAAGATGAACACAGCCTGAAATTTAATCTTAATTTTAATCTTAAACAGATAGCAAAGAGAAATAAAAAAATTGCTGACGTTTTGAATGCTTTGCAGTAATCGTGTTTACAGTAAGAAGAGCTGTAGGTGTCTGATGAACATGGTAATCTTGTCGATGATAAATTGTTACTCTGTATCTGTATCCCATGGTTTATATTTTGTCAGAAGCTTAGCAGGGTTTAAGAGTACAAAGTTTTTAAAAAATATTGGAATATTCATTTATTTTTGTTACTTTTTTACGACCACATATTCACGTATAAACTTTACTCTAAAAAAACTGGAGATTTGTTCATATTATTAATAATATGAACGTTACGAACGAACGACGTTGAAATTTTAATTTAAATATATCACATCTGTTAGTTAAAATAAAAACTTGACTACTGCGCATCATATGCCTAAATATAAAGAATAATAATCTAATTTGATAAAATGAAACGTCATCAAAATATTTTCCACTAGTTTAAAACAAGAAAAGCCACAAAAAGCTCAGGGTTAGAAACATCAATACTTATATTTGTATTTCGTTATCTAAGGATTATAACAGACAGACAGAATATTGTTGACTCGATCGATAGAGGACATATTTACTCTATACAGAGTGTTGTAGTGATTTATTCTATTAATGAATTGTTTAACAAAAAAAAACCTTTTAATATATAAAAATATAGTAATATGACAGGGACAGCCCAACAGCTGATCCTAGTGTAACAAAATAAAATATGTAGTCTTTTCCTTTTACGTTGCTAGACGTAGCGGGTAACCTCATATATCTATAATAAACAGAACTGAAAACTCATTGTCACTTTGTGTGTTCGCGAGCGCTTTGAACTGTTACAACAAAAGCTTTTTATAAATAAGAGATAATTATATATTAAAAATATATTTATCTGGCTATGTTCACGTAATTAAATCGGATTTTTTCCCGATTAATGTCGAGCCCAATTCCGAAAATTATGTTGGAAAATATCCAATTAATTTACGTGAACATAGCCCGATAGACATATTTTATAATCATCATGTTTTACGAAAGTTTGATTACAAAAACCAACAATTATATAATAAAAATACCTGAAAATTGAATTACTATACAATTATATCTCATTGTTTATATAGTATTTTTAATGTTCTTTATTTTCAGCCTCCTAATGTAGCCCACCAGTCATAATGTCGTGATGCCTTTTATAATAACTTTAGTTTTTTTGTTTTTAGTAAAATTTTACCGATTTTTAGTAAAACAATTAATGAGCAAACAACAATTAATGAGCAAAATGTTCGAATTTACTTATTAATAAGTTACGAGATAATTTTATATAATGTTTATGAGATAAAAAGCAATGAGCAATAATTTTTTTATATTTTTTTATAATTTTATACCACCTTTTTCTAGAGTCTTATCGGACTCGGACCTTAAAGAATTCGTTAGTTATATAGCTGTCACCAGTAATGCATGTGGTTGGCATGTGCAGCCATTGTTCGAATCAGTTTTTTTAACAAATATGAACGATTTGCAGGATCGCGTTCAATTCAATATCAATTTAAATGCAGGATCGCGTTCCCTATAGCTATATGAATTAATTATATTTGTAGTTGTAATTATGAATTAATTTTACTTGTAGGTTCATGTTACTATTAAGTTTAAAATTTTAGAACAATTTTAACATCGATGTAGTTTAATTTTTTTTAAAGTTATTTCAAAATATTTATATATTAACATAAGTAAACATATATGAGTATTATGATTCTAGAAGCAACTTAAATTTAAACATCTCTGATTTAAAAAAAAAACAACGAAACAAGGCACCCTCTTTTAATTAGATGTACATTATACAGTATAATACAAATCTTGATGCTAAGTCACATAAATACTATTTTAAACATATATATTTAAAATGTTATATTATCCACAAGAAAATTAGAAATTCATTTCTAAAAAGACAAATTTGTCACGATGCATGTTCCGCCATCTTGCTTCCAGCGTGTCGTTCGGTCTTTAACATCAGACTAATGCAAATTATTTCTAATTTCAACTTTTTTTACAAAGCTTGCATGAAAATTCTCTGAAAATATTATTAAAACTATGTGAAAAAACTGAAACATATAGTTATCATATTTAACTAATACTGACAACAATTTAAAGTGTTGATGTGTTTTTGATCTCATTAAATATTATAATTTTGAAAAGTCATTATTTCGATCTGCATTATGTTCATACTATTTAAAGTAATTTTAAGATACAAAAGCATAGTGTTATGATTAACGTTTAAATCGGGGCTAATTTTTGCATACGTGAGTTATGCCGCCATTAGAATATGTGGCACATGCATTATAAGTATTTGTATGGGAACTGGTGAAGCATTGTGTGTTCAAATATGTGTGTTGCACAGCTGTTGGACTGCTTAAATTGTGTTAGATGAATACTGTATTTAGTGTTTGTAAATTATGTTTCGAAAGTATAATTCTTTATTACGTTAGGAATATAGTCCATTGAAATGTTACATTTGCTTTGTATTTTTTAGAGGACGCAATTTTATTGTTGTGACATTTGAAGGGGTCAATAGAAGCTTAACTTCAAGTTTGTGGGGTCGCCACCCTTGTCATCCGGCCGCCATCTTGGAAAAAGGGTGAAAACACTGTTTTCGCTATATCTCTGCTAATATGCGTCTTACAAAAATTTTAAGAACCATAATTTATAGCAAATTGTCGTGTCTACATATATGTTTATATAATTTTTTGCCCTAAATTTAAAATTAAGAAAGATATAAGCAAAAAAGTGAGAGAAATTTTATAAAATATTTTTTTTTTTTGCTTTATTTTTTTTTAAAACACATTTTGGTTTTGGTGTTTGATGTCAGCTGTCAGTGGTGTATTCTTGTTTAGTTTTATTTACGAATTCATATAGTTTTTTACAATTTTTCTTCGTGTCGTATAGTATTGTAAAAAGCACAGTTATCGATAATTTAATCCAGTGTTATTCTAATAAATTCTGCAACATCTATGTGATATTTAGATCGGGCTTCAGCACAATGGACTACATACAGACACTAGAACAAGTCATTGAAAATTACCGAGAATTCAATAGACCTTTGTATGTGGCCTTCATAGACTACGCCAAGGCATTTGACAGTATTAGCCACTGCTCAATCTGGAATATGTGGGAATGTTCACAAGTTCACCCGAAATATATTAATGTCCTAAAACATATATATTCAAAAAACACAAGTAGAATAAAATTGGAAACCAGAGGTGAAGAAATACAAATAGGAATAGGAGTAAGGTGACCCTCTGTGACCGAAATTGTTTATCGCAGCACTCGAAAATATATTTCAGAAGCTAGACTGGTCAAACAAAGGACTGTCGGTAAACGGGAACTAATTAAATAACTTAAGGTTCGCGGATTACATAGTTCCAAAATTGGTCTTGAAATGAACTTTAACAAAACCAAGATAATAACTAACAGCCACAAACGTACCATTATACTCAAAGGAAACAATATAGAATATGTTGAAAACTATATATACTTAGGAAAACAAATATCATTTAATAAATCAAATAACGAGAAAGAAATAACAAGAAGAATCAACACAACCTGGAAAAAATTTTGGTCCCAAACAGAAATTCTAAAAGGTAATTATCTACTGCAATTTAAAAAAAATGTTTGATACATGTCTGTTACCGTGCTTACTATATGGTTGTCGAACAAACAAAACAAAACATAAAATCAAATGCACTCAGACAGCAATGGAAAGGAGTATACTTAAGATCAAGAAAGCACATAAGGAAAGAAATGAAAATATCAGACAAAAAACAAAAACCACAGACGCTCTTAAGCATGCACTTACACTAAAATGGAAGTGAGCTGGACACATCTCACGATATAATGATAAAAGATGGACCATAGAGACCACAAGATGGAAAGGCCCAGGGGGGAAGAGAAACATTCGTAGACCAATACGAAGGTGGGCTGATGATATAATACTGGTATTAGGAAAGAACTGGTCAAAACATAGACAAATGGAAGATGCTGGAGGCCTTTACCCAGGAAGGGGTTCATATTTCAGAACTAGACTAACCATACTAACTTTAAACTAAGAAAACTACTAACAACCTTTTAACAAATGCTTGAAATGTAAATCTTAGAAATATGGAATAAACAGGCTTTATTATTATTATTATTATTACTAAGTGATATATCCCTGGATTATTATTCTAGATTTCCCGTGGACGTTAACTGACGACAGATATGGATCGACACGATTGCGCAGAAAAAATTGGGAATGAAAATATTTTATAAGTAGTTTAGAAAAATATGGCTGTAGTTTTATTGTAATTTATTTGTCATTTACTTTCAATAGATGTTTTTTATTTTATATTTTTAGTTTATTTGTCATACATATTATTTTAAATACTACCTAAGTCATTTTCTAGAACGAAATACAACTACACGTTATTACACGCGGCAAAACCCTCGAATTGGTAGCACTTTTAGATGTATCTCGTTTTAGTAAGGGATGGAAAGCACCTAACCAGTCTTTTTAAAACGGTAGGTACGACCATAGAGATCTTTACCGTTTTAAAAAGATCACTATCGATATCGCGGATAAGTTTACACAATGTCACATCACTGGAAAAAAAATCTGTTGTCTACGGCAGTGTACGCTTTAAAATATGAAGCTCCTTCTATGCTTTGGTTATTATTCTGAGGTTATAATAAATTTTTTAAAATAACTCTTGCTCGCGAATCTATCAGAAATAGTGTTACTTAGGGGTATGTCATAGTAAAAGGTACTACTTTTTTTTTAAAAGACATTATTTAATAGCTAAGTTAATTTTAGTCACTTAACGGCAATAAGTATGCCTCGCAAGGCCAATTTTGCCTACGGCTTAAGATGGTCCTATCAAAAAAAATAGTCTTTATTGTACACAAAAGGCAAAAACAAAAATAGAAAAGGAAAAGAAGTACAGTAGGTGGCCTTATTGCTCAAAAGCAATCTCTTCCAGACAATCTTTGGTTCTCATCAACGTAGTCATGAAGTGTGAATATAAGAAACTTATTACCAAAAGTTCCACATTAAGATAAAACATTATTTTTAATTCTAAATTAAATTAAAGTAACTAGTATTATAACAGACCTATCCTTCCCACAGATGTTACCGTCTTGATAGAATGAGAAAATTTTAGTGATTATCACTTAGAAAAGTTCATAAAAACCATTAAAAAGGTACCATCTGATCAAAATGTTTAATGTTTTACTTTACTTTGTAAAATTTCCTTTTTATTAAATTTGTGTCAATTATAATATCTTCGACGTGCTGTACTGATTGAATAATAGCAAAGTCAAAAATACACATTTGTCAGAATACGTATTTGTACATTATACATGTGTCGAAATGCACAATAATAGTTTGTTAATTAAAGTGTCTTTTAAACTGTAATTAAAAGTATTAGTCTATAGTTACTTCACTGGTCAGGTTCTTATCTATGTTTGATTAAAATAAAAATAGTCGTCTTCAAAATATTGACGTTTTATTCGGAGAGGTTCTTATGCATTAATTAATTTATTAATTGTTATTGCTATATAGGAAAAAAAGCCTTGTTATGAAGGCCAAAAGGTTTTTACACTTACTCCCCGTTGGTCGTGTGGTTAGCGCGGACGCCTAACGTGTCACGGCGCAATGGGGCTCGGGTTCGATTCCTGGCAGAGACACTCATTTATGTGATGAGCATAGATGTCTGTGTTTCTGGGTTTGGTCGTTTATTATATATATTCTCAGTATTTATATGTGCATTTCTATGTATTTGTATCGTTGTCTAACACCCTTAACACAAGCAAATAATTTGCTTACTTAGGGGTTAGATCAATGTGTGTAATTTGTCCTGATATTATTATTATTATTATTATTAATGTGCTTTTCAACGGTAGAGGGAGCTGAGATTTAAAAAAAAATCTCTTTGAGCCCAGTACTTTTTCCAGGTGAATGCTGTTTTACACAACACAATTTCGCTTAACAAATACTAGAACTTGATAAAAATAGCTGAGTTGCGTCAATGAGTCAAGTTGCCAATATGAATAAAATTTGTCTAGCTTTTTTATTTCCCTTATTTATTATTCGCATAAAATTCTAGGTAAAAGTAATCCAAACGTTTTAAAATGTTTCATTAAATTTTTGGATGGTTAGAACTAACTTGAGTTAATAAGTTTTCTCCGTAACAGAATAATTCTTTCAAGAGAAAACAATTCTTTCACGCTTATTCAGAGTAAAATACCTTGAGTAATAAACTTATTTTTATTACATTATTATTTTCAAAGGTAAAAATAATTTATTAAGAATCAAAGTTTTAATTACAAACTTGCAGTTTAAGTCAGAATGTTACCCGTGTGAGTTGACTGTAATTAGGTTAAGAGATTATGCTCCTTGGCAACTGACATGTAAAGAGCATAATAATTTAACACAATTTACGACTACGACGTTTGAGAACACAATGACTCGTTCAGCTTCGCTGTTAATACCACACATGGTATAAGTTATAATGTGTCAACCTTACATAATTTACTACGAATTCTATCGCCGTCCACGACATATTACAGACCGTGGATAACGGTTTTTGAGTCGGGAATTTGACAAAACAATAAATAAGGAATAGTGTGCCAATGTAGACATTAAAAGATAGACAAATTTACATCTAGCTTGATGAGTAAAATATGTAGTTCGAAATATAATTAAAAATAAAACTTGTAAGTTCCCTATCATTGTAACGAAAAATGTATCAACACTTTATTTTCTTCTGAGCCCCCGTTTCTGAGATATAACAATTTAAAAAGTTATATAATTTGTAAGTGTATTTTTTGTAAAAAAAAAAATATCATTTTTATTTTACAAATTTTGTAAAAAATAATTTTATGATAAAACTGATCGTTTTGCTGAAAGTTGCGAGATTATTTAGTTTGACCTGGAATATTTTTTTCCATGTACCGGAACGATTTAGAATTTTGAAAGGTTTATTTATTTTGTTTTCAACAATATTACTCTTTTTCAGTTTGATGTAAGCTTACGTACCTTCCCTTGTTTTATGGTCTAATTTGACCGGACTAGAAAAGAAAGAAACCGTTTTAAAAAAATGTTTCCAGATTGCCAAGTGACGCGACTTCGCTGTAGTTCTTAACTCTTTGTCAAAGTCGTGACCCTTAATTGAGTTGCGTGGAAGATAGAGAGTTTTTAATTATTTTTCTTGCGAGTCAATGTGAAAACTTAGAATGATATATTTGATAAAAAATATCTAAGAATTGAGATGTAAATAAATAATAAGAGAAATATAAGGACAATCTTTAGGGACGCGGTGACAACATAATAAATCCAATAAACATCAGTTTAATTTCTTAACGAAATACATTTCTACACGTGGAAGAAAAAATACACAGAATAATAAATCTAATGTTTCCAAACTAAGAGTATAAGCTCAAAATCAGAGCACATCTGATAACCGAGTAATAAATATGTTCCTTTAAAAGGTTTTTGTTTTAAGCTATTTTCAACCAGCTTTTAAATAACTTGCGCAAACATAGAGCAAACAACTTAGCTTAGCAGCTAGCAACGGAGTGTTTTATGTAAAACTATAGTTATTATGAAAAGATTTTACTCTTGTATATTTGATTCAAAATGGAAATAAAAAAAACGTGAATTCAATCCTATATATATTTGAGAAATCTTTATAAGTATATATATTGCAGGTTACTTATATTAGATTGCTCAATACTAAGAAAAGAAATTCAAGAAGTTATGAAATAGTAAAATTGCTAACTTCTCAGTATTCTATAGGAAACATTTTGATGAGTGTGCAATTACACGATTTAATTCCCCCGTCCCCGTTCCATCATCGGACGTTCCGACACACGGCAGGTATCCATCCTTACGTTGTGGACACTCCACCTGTCCGAACGAAGCTCTATGCTACGTATTTTTTAGTGAATACAGCGAAGGACTGGAACAACTTGCCTGCATCGGTATTTTCGGCCAAATACAATGTAGGTGTCTTCAAGAGAAGAGTAAATAGGTTGCTAAGTTAATGCGTCTTACCACCTATAACTACATCTCCACTGTCCATCAGGTGGAATGTAGTCAAGCATCAACCAAGTTTTGAATAAAAATCTATATCTAATGTTTTGCTATATCTGGTAGCTCATCTTATTAAGACGTTAGTTTTTCAGTGAAGTGTAAAATTAAAATTCGGCTCAGAACATTATTTTGTGACTCTGCGAGATGAGTTGTTGAAAGGCTTTCTAGGAAGTTAAGTGTTATTTATCGTTAATAGGAAAATCTTTTATCATCATCATGTTTTTGAACTTACATTCCAACCAATCAATCAAACAAGAAAGATATCCATTTTATCAAATATATGGTAGTTAACACAATTAGTTAACACCTACAAACGTAGATTTAATAATTTGTTTACCAAAAAAAAATCGTGTTACAACAATTGTAAATGTAAAATAATTTATGAATTATGGTTTTTTGTACATAAAATAAAGGTCAAGTATATTTGTGACAACCGAAATATGAACCCAAATAGCAATCAGTACTTTGATAACTAGGAGTTATCAGTGTTTGTGACAGTTGTTTAGTACAACAGAATGATAAGACACGAATTTAATAGAGAGAAATTTAACAAAGTAAAGTTATACATTGAATATTTTGCACAGACCATACCTACTTTCTTAATGGCTTTCATGAACTTTTCTAAAAGTATAAAAGAAAAGTAAGTTTCTAAAAGTTCGTTTTAATACTACTTAGTTTACATCTATTTAAATTTAAGATCATTTCCTAACAAAACGTGCTACTTAGAAAAAAAAATGTAAGCCATTGAAGGTTTTACTTCAATAAAGAATTTTAAAAGAGTTTGAAAGTAATAACTTCTACAATAATATACCAAATACATACATGTTTTTTATGGATTCATTTAGTAGCTTTGACGAAGGTTAACACTTGCAAGAGTAAATTTAAAATCACGGACATATTGTAAACGTGTATGTACATATATACCTTCTCGAGAAGACGAGTTAAAATTTTCCGTCATACATAGCGTAATGATTTATTATTTATCAGATATTATGTTGTATATGTAATAGTTTATGTATTTATTATAGTTATATGTATTATAGTACATTTAGTATATTGTACGTAAGGTATATTTTTAAGTTTGTTAACTTATGATATTTTAGTTTGTGTATGTATTACATATTTTAGATCTTTAGTCACAGTTTTGAATTTTATATTTTTTGTATGTACCCTTGTAGTTTTTATTTTTCTGTATAGTGTTTCGGTTGACTGGTAGATAATGCTTTAGCATTAAGTCCGCCAATTGTATAATTTTGTACAATAAAGTTTAAATAAATAAATATTCTAATGGCGACATTTCACACGTTAGGTGACAGTTCCTACTGACTTAAGTATAAATCTTTTGTATCTGAAAATACTGACTTAAGTATAAATCCTATATGTCTGAAAATAAAGAGCCCTTCAAGGTTATAGTTTCATAGACATAAACTAACTACAGATCCATTTTGTTATGGCAAAAAACACATCAACATTTTGAATTTGGTAATAGCTAATACGGATTACCAACTAATTGTCTACTGTAAAAAAGGAAATCTTAAACCCTCGATAACCATCCAAATTAAATTAATTACAGTGCTATGGTATTTTTTACTACGTTCTGTTAAAATGCTTTGGATATATTTTCATATTACACTATAATGAGCACAAGTACTAGTACTTTATCATCTGCGCTCGTTCGTAAGAATTTCTTTGCAATTTTCTGTGCAGTCATGTGCAACTTCGAATAATATCTAACATTTATCATTGAGAAAATTCTTTCTCTACGAGGATATAACTTAACGTGCATAATTTAAGTCAGTCAGTCAGTTTGTTTTTAAATCGTCTAGAATTATTGTGCAGTTATTAAGATTAATATATATTAATATATATAAAGAAAACAGTCGTAAATTGAAAGAAGTTAATAGCTTTTTAGTCGAGGTTACTTTGATAATATAACAAGTATTAAATGCGGTACATACAAACTTCTCCATAAGCATTAAATTAAATCTATTTGTCTAGGTTGTTGCTTGTAACAACATAAATTACACAGAAAAAAATATTTATCGGAAATTCATTTTTATTCTAAAGGACAACATTTACCTAATTATTTTAGTTATTAGAAATGGTTTGAGGAATAATGGTATATTGATCATATCG
This sequence comes from Napeogenes sylphis, assembly GCA_959347405.1. Taxonomy (NCBI): domain Eukaryota; kingdom Metazoa; phylum Arthropoda; class Insecta; order Lepidoptera; family Nymphalidae; genus Napeogenes; species Napeogenes sylphis. The sequence continues at coordinate 11,396,620 of OY365783.1, forward strand.
AGGAATGAATTTATTTTAACAACAAAATCTTTATTTATATATAGAGATATATCGGTATAGATAGATATTAGGGATGCACCGAATATTCAGTTAGTATTCGGTATTCTCGGTTTTGATGCCGAATATATTCGGTTCGAGTTTTTCTATTTTTTTGACTACACGACACGAAATAAAATACCAAACTAAGATTTATGTCATATTACAATTCAAAGAAATCTTAAAATAATGTGTTAATGATGCTTATTGATATAAAGCAATTAAGCTTCAAATCAATCAATTATTTATTTTAAAACATATCAAGTAAACATATTTTTTTTATTATTCCTAACCTACAATTAGTATTAAAAACATTTTTTCATTTTGTTTGTTTGTCTGCATGTTTTTCATGAATTTCATGTATGTTTTTCATTTTGTCTGTTTGTCTGTATGTTTGTGCACACTAATATCCGAAACGGCTGCACCAATTTGGATGCAGTTTTCTGGAAAATATTGTCACAGTCTTCAGTATTAACTGAGTTTAAATTTAGTATTTATTTTATTGAAATCAGTTAAGAAACAAAAAAGTTTTGTCAATTTATGTCAATCTCGTAATAGGTACCATGAAAATCTTCTACACATGTAATAAATCTATAGAGGAGAAGTCTCTGTACATTGAAAATATTAAAAGTCTCTGTACATTGAAAATATTATATAGCCAGGAAGTGAAGAGATAACTAACAGAATCCATTTCTAACATTTATGAAAGTTTTGTTTGTTTATCTGTTTCTCTTTGCATGCAAAACTACTTTTTTCGTGTTGTGAACGCAATACGAAAAAAGTATGTGGCTAATCTAAATAACTTTTATACATAAAAAATGTGCATATCTCTAAGTAACATTTAGTTTTTAACTTTCATTGCACACTCTTTACTCTGCCAAAAGATGTATAAGAAAACTGTAACTGATCGCTGTCTATACATGGAAAATATTATAAATTTTTATATAACCTAAAATAATGTTTTTTTGTTTTGTAGTTCATCTGTATGTTTGTATATCTTTAATGTTCTTATCTCAGAAACGGATTAACCGGTTTGGACGACATTTCGGTAATATATTGTCATGGGATTTCATTTAAAGGTTTTTTTTTATTAAATTGCTTAAAAATAAAGAATTTAATAATCTCTTTTTTTCCCACCAATGCGATGAGAGATTTTTTTTTAATTATCAGTACCAATAATAGTAATCAGGAATAATAATATCCTTTCCAATAAAAAAAACCGAAAATGGACCCTGTAAAAAAATCTGCGTATTAAATAAAAATATATGAAAACAAACTAGATATACTCCTACACTCAAAAATTACTTGCGGGAGTTTGATAAAACTATGAACGGGTACGTTTTATCGTAATCGATATCTAAACGTACAAAGTCGCAGACACAGCTAGTTTTAATCATATTTTCAGGAACATATAATGCAAGTCTTGGAAATTAAGTTGAAAGTGGTAATAAATTGCATTAGTCTGACGCTAACGACCGAGCTAAACGCTGCTAGCAAGATGACGGTACATGCATAGTGGCACATTTTCCTTCTTAGAACCAGCATTACTGTGTTATATGAATACCTAATTTGATTGTAAATAGCATTAGAATATTTTATAAATATTTGCGTCACGACATTTATTGTACTGTAAGACCCGAATTTCATTATGTCACAGTTCTCTTTTGTCTTGTTGATTTGTTTTAAATCAAAAGGCGTTTAAATTTCTTTCAAGAGATCTGGCATACCACGTAACTCGTTCTTTTAATGTTTAAACCTATTAATTGTATGTTGTGTTATTGTATGTTGCATGTTTTATCTACGAGTACCCTTGATTACTGTTGAGTTTGTTAGTTCTCACACCTAGTGGATTTACCTATTTTATTTTTATACATTCATAATAAAACAATACATAATTAACTTTCTAACTATTGCATTTCATGAGAACCACCGGATGTCAAAATGATAAAGCTATATCAAAAAGTTTTGATGATTTATTATAAAATTGAAGAAGTCTAATAATTAAGTTTCAATTATTAATATTTTTACGAATAGAATTACTGCTACACAGTTCTAATCTGTTGAAGCAATAAAGTGTAACTCTGACTGAAGACTATTTTTCATTCAAATGGACGACCGCCCTTCATCACCTATCATCAGTGCTGATACTCGAAAGCCACATCAGAGACCAGGCTCGGAACTCAGCACTCTGAAGAGCATCTCGCTCTCACATATATAACTATTTTGTACAAATTTGTACATTTGTAAATTTTTTCTGTTTTATTATTTATTTTTTGTTATTGTTTTTTCTGGGTTTACAATAAAGAATATTTATTATTATTATTATTATTTTAAAATGGGAATTAACGCGTATGAAATAGGTTCGACCAGGTTGGTCGAAACGTTATAAGTTTGCTGGCGTCGCGTCGTGGTATATGACGCGGCCTTTTCGAACGAACCGATTTCGATCCTCAACCAACACAACCGATATTTTTGTCACGGCGAGTGCGAAACCGACCCTGTGGCGTTCCACTAAGGCGATGAGGTCAACTGTTGGTTTTTTTAGTGGTAGGGTCATCCCACACAACCCCCCGTCATCACCTTCTTGGCCGACGGGTATCCGTAACGGATTATTCCAACGAAAAAATAAATAAATAAACGGGTTGGTCGAAACGTCAGGCAAATAAAAGATATGTAATAATCATTTCATACGCGTTAATTCCCGTTTTTAAATATCTATACAATATACAATTAAGTCCCCACTAAATGGCTCAACCATATATATAAACTTCAATATCAACCGATAAAATTATTATTGTATATATTCAATGATAGCATTAAAAAAAACATTTGATTTATTGAAGTTTAACCTCAGTATATTGATGAGAGAGAAGAAGTAAATTCAGACAGTTTGGTAATAAATTGTCGTTGTAATCGCAATTTTATCTCATGGATCTTGACAATATTTGTAACATATAACTTTAAAAATTGAACAAACATTTTGGTTAAAGATGGTAAAGTTTGACTTAAAAAAAGACCAATAAAATAATTAAACAAGACATTTTATATTAAATACGACACAATTGTGATTATACAATTAAATTTACAAATATCTTTATTATATAGTTTTTCTTATTTATGAAAAATTCTTATTGTTATTATTCAAATGCGGTCGCAAACATACAAAGCCATTTTGGGCTTAACTTACCCACTGACTACAAAAAAAGATAACTTTACGGTACAACTGTCTGAGTGAAATATGTGACATTTTCTGTTAAAGAATTCATTTAATACTTAAATCTCCACAATAATCTTTTGTTATTGAGTAGAAATTACTTTTATCGATCGAGTCGTTAAAAATTTTGCACGTAAAGTTATAGTAATATTAATTTACTCTTAACCGTTGGATGCAGTTACAATACATACTTAAGTATTTGTCTATATCAATCTATTTATATATACAATATATACAATTATGTAGAAGTAGCCTAGTTTCAAAACGATGTTATATACTTAAAGAGGATTCGCCTTGATGTTTGTTATAATCCTTAGATAACGAAATACAAATAGAGCTAATAATGTTTCTAATCCTGAGTTTTTGTTAAATTTCCTATTTTATTCTAAAGATAAATATTTTCAAAATATTTATTTAATACGTTTATAAGTCTTTATACCGAGTCATATCATGCATAGTAGGTACTGGTCATTTCATTATCCTGTCAATTATTCTGATATAATTTTATTATACTGTATATGTATTGGCGACTTTATAATAATTAATGAGTGCATATGTAGTCTAATGAATATTAATAAAAATATGGGGAATGGAGCAAATATTTAACTATTTTTAACTAAGCAAGAATCTCTATAATCTTTTATCCTTGCTAAACTTTGGACAAAACACAAAAACATGGCATCTGGTTGCGTAAGCAATTTATCATCAACAATGTTATCCGAGTTAAGTTTTTCTGCTCGTTACTTATCGTCCATAAACAATATTCAAAAGCAAAGACAGATGGCGGATCTACCAGATTCTGATTTATAGAAGTGACATGATGATGAGTGGTTATAGTTTGCCATTAATATCTAGATATCTATATGCTTGCCATTAATATCTAGATAACAATAGGTTTACTGTAATTTTGTCATAAAATTGAGATTTAACTTAAAGAGATAAATAAAGAAATAATTTTCTATAGAATTACAGTTTTGTTAAACACGTTAAGAGTGCAAATATATAAAACAGTAGTCTGACTCTAATGACCGAACGTTACACCGCTCGCAGGATCTTCATCTTGCATGCGTGACACATGCGTACCTAATATGATTTTAGTAGTCAAGAAATTTATGTAAAATAAGAATTGTGTTGAAAATGTTTGTTATATCTTTTTGTGTAATATTTTATTTGTCAAAATGATAAAGTTTTTATAATAATAAATCATAATTTACTTTGTGATCTTTAAGGTAATTTCTAAAGTAATAGTTTAGATTTTTTTCAAGTTCATTATCACTACACGTTACCCTTGCGACGGCAAGGGCAACTAAACCTCATGAAACAACTGGAAAACTTTTTTATTTTTAATGGTAGCAAGTAGTCCTGATTCACGACCATTCTCCTGGTCTAGAATAATTTGGAGATATTTTATTGCTATGCTTAATATAAATATAAATTTATATTGAAATTTCAATTATAGATGGTAACCCTCAACGGGTTTATTTGCATTTTTTATTAAGTTCATGGGGAGTGGCTACGGAGAACTTTGATGTGTATCTTAAGGAAGAGTAAGTTACTTTTTTGCATGTTTTTAATAAATGAAGATTGCGAAGTAATGTTTCATTTACTCATTCATCATTAAATGAAGAAAACTATAAATGTATGTCGTCCATAAGACTTTTATTAATAGGTAGTTACGCCCAAATATTTGTGTAACATTTAGTGAACTTATTTCTACAAGAGTTGTTAATAATAATAATAAATAAAGTAGTAATGTTGATACCAAAAAGACTATCATTAAACGATAGATTACGTTTTCACATAATTTACACAAACCAAACATCGTACAACAATTTAAAACAGGAACTTCAAAGAACACACCGATACAGATTTCTAACATTAAAATAGAAAGTTACCGAAATATATTTCAAAAAAACCTCAATTTTGGTTGGCGAAACGAGGGCGGAATGGAGGCGGCCGAATTGGGAAAGAGAAATTGTAAAAACGGTTGTAGATGACACCCCTCAGTGTTATCACTCAAATCCAACTAGACCACTCCTCAATGGAGAAGGCATCCCATGTTATCGAAATGAGAACCGACCTGTCTTATTCGCAAACTCATTAAAAGATCAATTCAGGCAGGGTTAAAACACAATTCTAAAACGTGTTCTTTTGTTAAAAAATATATGAACTCACAAATCATCCCGAAGGCACTTACCCGAGGAAAGCTCCAGCGAGGAGATCAACAGCACCATTCTCCGCCACCTATATTTTCGCATCATCACTGCCTGTACCAGACTGTTTAATGGAGTTCTGTGCCATGGTTATTTTCCCTCTGCATGAAAAAAAGAAAAAATAGTACACAACCTTGAACTGATCATTGAGTACGACAAAGCAAGTCGATAAGATTGTGGGTAAGGACTAACTGAATTTGCCTCCACTCTATCTTGTCCTCTAGCCTCAGAAGGAGAACCAAATAGTTATCTATAAACTGTATACTAGTGCAAGGTTCACATATGCAACCGCTGCGACGCCTGGTATGCATTAATGAGCTCAGCTACATATTTAAATCCAAAATTTATATGCAGATGAGGTCTCAGCGAAGCGGTCATACTGAGTTAGGATAAGTTAGCCCTGATATACTTCAGGGTTTTTAATTTGATACAATTTAATATAAGTTAATTGCTTTGTCTTTTCTGTTAAACACAATAAGATAATTACCAGCTTATTTTGTTTTTGTCATAAGTTTAATTAATTTTATTATAGTTATTTATTTTAATTAAATAATCGGCTGTATAAGTTTAAAAAATATTAAGTATCTTATTTCTAATAAAAATGATTTTTATTTAATATTTACATATTTCTGTTATATTTACTAAGAAATATTAATATTATTACTAGAAATTGCAATAACTTTTTTTTAATATGTATATTAATTATTGACTTTACAAGGAACATGATATCTACATATTTATAATATTTTAGTATTTTTATCAACCGTTTGATTTATATATTCTTTCCATATTCTTTCCACCTTGGTTTTCAAACACTATATTTAGTTCAAATATACATTGATCGAATAACAAAGATTCTTCAAGTGTGTTTTATACTGTTTTCAAATATTATACAATAGGTATAAATGTTGAAGTTATAACAAAATGTAACATACTCTACATACGCACTTTGGTGTTGAGGTGTACACTAGTTATTTGTATCCAACGTTGCATGAACCGTGCCTGCAGACAGTACATTAACGCAACGAAATTATAACGATGGTTAAAATAACAACTATGTATACTTCCTCATAATGTTTTTTATATTCATTATGTATAATTCTAGATTTTACAGTTATTCGTATGTTGTTATTCGATGTATATAATTAAAGTTACGGCTATTCTCTAAATTTATTGCATTTCAAAGAGAATTTTTATTGTAAATTAGGAATATTTTAGCAAAGGCGTTGCTTTACAATTTAAATGTTTTATTCGACCAAATGCAAATTTTATTTATTATTTTATATTATTATTTTATTATTTAACCAAAATTGGCTCGCAAGTCAAAGACGTGACTGGGCTTCTACTCCAAAAAACAGAATAAAAAAATATTGTTTCGTTTTAAAAATATGGTGAAAAAACTGAATCTCCCATAGACTTCAGTTGAACTGAACCTGCGCGCGCTCGCAATCGTTTTTCTTAACCTTTCCGGTGCCAGCAACTTCATTGGAAGTCCTTGGTCGCGGTATGGACCGACTTTAGTAGCATAAAAAAGGGGGAGGGCGCTCAGCTCAACTCCCTCAGCGCATTGTGGCGGATCCTAGTATTTTATATTGAATAATATAATAAATGTAATGAAATAATATTAATATATAATTTAAAACTGTCTGAAAAAATTATAATTAGGTACGTTCAATAAACAGGATTTAAATTTTAAAACTATACTAAATACAAATAAAGACTCAGGGTATAGCTAATCTAAAAACATTAAAGTCCTTCTTACTATATGGTACATTATTTACCTTATTATTACCTATTATACCTTATATTATAATTATGTTTGTCTAAAGCATAAAGTGACGTTCAAAGGTCTGATCAAACAATCTCTTCCCACGAGACGTCACTTTGATCGTATTCCCAGGTAGTATCTTATTCCACACTGATAATTTCTGTGACTTACATAAATATAATTGCTAATTAGGAAGACCGAAAGAAACATGAATCAGAATCTAGTTATTTTAAGTTTAGATTATTTACTTTGAACACAAATATTGTAATGATGACTGGAAACATTGTCAAATACAAAACCCGTTCTAACTATGTTTACTTAAAATTATATTGCATTATATATCAACATGTTTATGAGATTTTTAGCACACTTGTTATTAAATTGGTATTAATTAGTAAAAGGTAAAAATATCTGAGATATTTTCATGGTATTGAAAAACATATTAAATAACTCTTTAATCTTTGCCAACGGATTAATAAATAACATTTATCTACATATTATATTATCACAGTTAAAAGAAAATGTAAAACGATTGAATGTTATTTTTAGGTTTTATATAGGTACCTATGTATGACTTTGACATATTTTTCTAATAATAATAATAATAATAATAATAATAATAATAATAATAATTTATTTGCTCTGAATGTAGGTGTACAAGGTAAGTATTATTCATATATAAGTATCCAAGTACATTCAACCGTTAGGCGTGCAAATACAATTTTGATATGCATAAGTTTACAATTTTTTTTAGAAACATGCACTCATAAAATTTACAAATTTCTTGCAATAAAAATATAAAAGTAAAGCTTAAAATTATAACTTATATATTAAAAAATCGGTAACAGAATAATAGAATTTATCAATTAGGAAAAACAAAAATAAAGAGTAAAGATTAAAATTATAACTTATCTATTAAAAAATCGGTAACAGCATAATAGCATTTATCAATTAGGAATGACGTAAGTTGTTTTTTAAATTTATTTAGTGGCAATTCTTTTACGGATTTCGGTATTTTGTTATATATAACTGGGGCCATGCCTAACACACTTTTGTTCAATAATTAAGTTTTGTAGTTACCTGTCGACAATAAGTTTTGATATTGTGGTCTAAGACTTACTGTACGAATTCTAGAGTTATCTAAAGTCAAAAACAGTTGTTTATTTGTTTTCACGAATAAAGCAATTTCATAGATGTAAATACAAGGAATCTGTTTGCAACTATCTATAACATTTTAATTAAAGATTGATCGTATACAACGTTTTTGTCCTTTAAAAATATTTTCTCTTTCACTACAGTTACCCCAAAAAATTACACCAAATCGTAAAACAGAAACTACCAGGCCGTGATATTATGATATATATTGATATATATGATTATATTATTATATAATCATATATATCGTGATATATATTATTTCTTTAGTTAAATTTTGATAGGTTAGAGGTACATAGAGATAAAAGATGAGTAAAATTAAAAACCTCTCACAAGTGAAATGTAATAATAATTAATGATATTGTATTTGTTTTGCTAGTTCGAGTATTTATTATCAATATATCTTTCCTAAGACACACATACGTGCATAATAACCTTTCACCCGTACCAATAAAAGCTCATTGTTTTGGAGAAGACTGCTTTTATTTCGACCAAACATAGCTAAAAACTATCTCGATGGACGAGGCTTTCAAAAAAAAAAAAGTATTCGAATCTGTCCACTCGTTTAGCTGCTATGTTGCCACAGGCAGACAACCAGATACACAGATACACAGGTCAAATTTCTAACACCCCTCATTTCATCAGCTATACTTATCCCAACTATTTAGGGTAATCGTATTATGTTCATTCTGACATTCTGCGATCGATTTGGTAAACGTTTTTAAGACCATTTTCCTAAAACTTCGTAGGGAAAGTGTGTTTCCGCTATATGATACCACCATAAATAAATAATATTTGGGCTTAATAGCTGAGGTTATCATAGAATGTTGTAACTCAATGTGTCCGCGATCACCTTTGAGTTTAAATGCTATGATATGTCTGTGATGTTAAAGGTTTATAATAAAAAAAAATAAACAAATGCTGTAACGCTGTTTAATAATGAATACAAATTTGAAATCATTTATATTCCACAAATAGTATGGTATGGAATATTAACCAATACGTATGAGATGGAAACACTTTTGTACGAATCTATACAAGTGCTGGAAAACCTGCTTTTGTTGGTTATAAATAAGATACATGAAAAAAAAATGTCATTATTATGCATTTATCTAGTTATGATCAATTCCAATATCTGCTACAAATAAAATGTCTTCAAAATTATCAACGATAAAAGAGGGTTAGTGATCGGTATAGAAGTCCATTTTTTACATATATTCTTCTTTTGTCTTTATATTTATGAATAACTACTGTTTTTATCAAATTATAATCTTCTTAATGATATCAAGGAAAGCGTATCTATTTGTAACAATTTATTTAATAAATAACATTAACATATATTATAATAATGAGTTTTGCCGCATCTTATTCACTGTAATCCCGGTACAAACAGATACAAATGTGTTCTTCATCTTTATAATCCCCGCCTTGATGTTTATTTCCATATTCAAAATTTTATTATTATACATTGAGAAGATGTTAAAATAATGTTTAAACTTTAAGCTATCATAGTAAAGGGAAGGATAGATAAATTATAATAATATTACTTATGAGATGGAAGCAAACCCTTCGTATACATTTAATAAAATATGCTTTCAAGTCAACGGATTTTAATATATATATAAATAAACTACATGTTATGTAGATGAAATAGATTGAAATAAAACTATTTTTACGAATTTAACTCGCGTATATTGAATTAAATTTTAATTTTACATTTTAAAAATAGTTTTATTTCAATGTGTAGTACTCGTGAAAACCTTAGAAAGCACTAGATAAAAAAGATTTTTAAATAATCGTTGATTAGTTTGTTTGTTTTCCAATTAGCAATGTAACAGAATGAGACTTGTTCAAATATTCATATTGTACGGACTGATTACCTTAGCCGCAGACTGACTTGACTAACTTATTAAAATATACGTAACCTTAGTTAAATTAACCATGATGCGTATATTATAGTACAAATATTATAAAGAAAGATCTATAAAATGATATTAGCAATTAGATATTTTTAATTTCAGCTGATTCAGCTGATTTCAGCTTCCTACTGAATTTTTATACAAAGCCTCAGATATGTCGCTAGTGAGATAGTTATACAGACTTTGTCTATCCTTAAGTATGTGTCATACAATATATTGAAATATATAATTCCAATAATAAACAAATTAACAAAAGCTATTTGCACAAGCACATAATCTCTCATTTAGTTTATTAACATTAACACATGTACTTTGTATTTTAATTACTAAATATATTTTTGACATGATCACTTATCTTCTTTGTCTTCTGTGTATCCATCTAATTTACCGACATATGGCTTCAAATCTGTAAATACATGCAAATTATCTTTCCCTTTTTTTAAGCTGAAGCAACCTATACCATAAACCGTACTCATGTCTCCATCCTCGAACAGTGGTGCTCCAGAAGGTAAACTGTGTGAGTTCCGGTCGTCTAAAATACAAATAAACCTTCCCCATTCTCGCGGAATCCATTCATCACAGTTTGCGATTAGTTCTGATGAATAAGACACTTCAAGGAAAGTATTATTCAAGACATGCTCCTGGTCCAGGTAACCGAAACCCGCGAAAAGAAACTCCATTGGTAATTGGTAGTGTGTAATATTGGGTAGGCTTATGGAATATGGTCTTCTACCTTTATCTTTTTTACTCCTTAATTGTTTAATGGTAGGAATTTTCATAATTTGCTCAGAAATAGTAATAAGAGCAATATCATGAATAGTAGTATGTTCAGTGGCTTCGATGCCCATTGGGATCCAATTTTTTTTTCTCTGAGACTGGTTATTTGAAATTTTTGAAACTTTCATTGCGTTGGTCTCATTGTAATAACCTTTTACAGAGTGTATACGAACTCTTTTTGTATTCTTTCCTACATGGTTTAGAGGATTTGCGGAAGTTAATACAGTCTTTGTGGAAATAAACACCCCGACGCTTACTGGATTATTGTCCACGGATATGCCTACTATACAATCGAATTGGTCATTATACTCCGGCCACAGATAATTCAAGTCTGATAATCCAGCTATGATTGCTTCGATAATTACCAGAACGGTTAGTAAATGCCTGTAAAAAATATAATAGTTATCCCAAGAAAGTAGGTAGAGGAAAACTTATGTTTTTTTTTTTTTTCTTTTTTTTTTTTATACAAAACTAGGTTAATGCTTGACTACATTCCACCTGATGGAAAGTGAAATGTAGTCTTAGGTGGTAAAGCGCATTAACCTAGCAGCCTTTTCACTCTTCTCTTGAAGACACCCACATTATATTTTGCCGGAAATACCGACGCAGGCAGATTGTTCCAGTCCTTCGCTGTACGCACTAAAAAAGATGAAGCATAGCGCTTCGTTCGGACAGGTGGAGTGTCCACAACGTAGGGATGGATACCCGCCGTGCGTCGGGAAATCCGGCAAAGGAACGGGTATGGGGGAATTAGGTCGTGCAATTCCTGCGCACACTCACCAAAATGTATCCTATAGAATACTGAGAGGCTAGCAATTCTACGCCTGTGTTCAAGGCTGTGGAGTTTGGCGTCAACCAATTTAGGATCGCCAATAAGCCTCTTTGCTCGCCTCTCAATTGAGTCCAGAACCGCAAGATGAGTCTTTGCGGCACCAGCAAATATGTGGCCACAGTACTCTACACACGATCGGATCTGTGCTTTGTATAATACAAGAAGCTGTCCCGGTGTAAAGTACTGTCGCACCTTCGCAAGTACGGCAAGCTTTCCTGCAGCTGCTCTTGCTCTGGACTCAATGTACCGACCAAAGTTGAGGTTCGAGGAGATCTCTAAGCTTAACAACTGAAGTCAGTCACTGTATTCCAAGGATACATTCTGGAAAGTAGGAGCCAAGGTGAAGGGGCTCCTTTTGGCGGTGAACAAACACGTCTGCGTTTTGGTGGCGTTGAATTTGACAAGATTGGCATTGCCCCATGCGGAAATTGCCTGAAGTTTGTCATTCAAACGTTGCACCATGGCTTCTTTTTCAGATTGTGCTTCGTCTCTACTAGCCCGAGAACTTGGCAGATATCTTTCTACAACTGTGCTGTCGTCTGCATACCCATAGATACCGGGCTTCAGCAGATCGTTAATGTGCAGCAGAAAAAGAGTTGCAGAAAGAACGGACCCCTGAGGTACTCCGGCATTTATTGTCAAGGGTTCCGAAGAACACCCGTCGACCACAACACGGAGAGATCTCTGGCTCAAAAAGTCCGTTATCCAGCCAATCAGACCAGGAGATATACCGTACGCTGAAAGCTTGCTTAAAAGGCTCACATGCCAGACCCTGTCAAAAGCCTTCGAGACGTCTAGAGAGACGGTGACCGCTTCTCCGTGCCTCTCGATGGCTTCGTCTAAAATGTGTGTTGCGTACGCTAGAAGGTCCCCAGTGGACCTATTTCGGCGAAACCCGTACTGTCAGTCACTGAGGAGATCGTTACCTTCTACGTACGCTAGAAGCCGCGAGTTCAATCCATAATCTTGCAGAGTATGGAGGTGATTGAAATGGGCCTATAATTGGCAGGATCGGCACGGCTGCCTTTTTTGGGCACGGGTTGCACGTTGGCAAGCTTCCAGGATTCCGGCACTATTCCGGTCTTGAAAGAGAGGCGATACAGACGTGTCAATACAGGAGACAACTCACCTGCGCTTGTCTTGAGCAGAATGGCTGGTATACCATCAGGACCACTGGCTTTATTCACATCTAAACGACACAATGTTCTCCATACCTCTTTGTTCGTGATGCGGATTTCAGGCATCGAAATACCGCAGTGAGGAAGATGTTCTGGAGAAGCATTGCCAGTGTCTAGATGCGAATTCTCAGCAAACAGAGAAGCAAATATTTTCTCTGTTGCTGTGTGGGCCAGGGATCCATCAGGCTTCAGCAGAGCAGGCAGTGAGGGTTGGCAGAAGTTCGACTCGATCGCTTTGGCAAGAGACCAGAAAGCTCGACTGCCAGTTGGTCTGACAGAGAGCTTTTCGCCATTCTTAACGATCCGATCAAGACGAGCCTTCCGCAATGCCTTTTTATAGGACTTGGCAGCTTGGTTAAAGGCTCTCTTCTTTGTACCTACATCCGGAGCTTTGTGGCTTCGAGCATCAGCCCAAATGAGGTATGCCGAATGTTTTCGGTCATGTGCATGACGACATTCGGCATTAAACCATGGGCGAGCTTTGCCACCGATGGGTACGTCAGCAAAAGGAATAAAATACTCCATTGAATGATGCACCACATCGGTTATAGCATCCGCGCAACTCGACGGATCCAAAGAAGAGAAGCAGACCTGCCGCCAAGGATAAGACGCAAAAAAGTGCCGCATCTCATCCCAATCTGTTGACTTGTATTTCCATACTCGCCTAACACCAAAAGCTGTGTGGTTCGAAAGCTGGTGGGGAATATGTAAATACAGATTTCACTAGACAGTGATCGGAGTTTCCAAGGGGGACGTGACCTCTACACGATACCTGTCCTGATCAGTTGTCAACAGAAAGTCCAGGCAATTGGATGTATGGCCTACCACATCTGGTACCCTTGTCGCTTGCCTCACCAGCTGAAAGAGGTCCACGGACAACGCAAAGTTCCGCGCTTCTCTTCCAGCATGGTCGGTCTTCTGGTACGGGAACAGCCAGTCCTAATGACAGGCATTAAAGTCCCCCAGAAAGACGAGCTGCACCGAAGGATACTGATACAGAGCCATATCTGCAGCCTCACTGGGATACTCAAATAAACGAGTTGTCTCCTGGTCACCGCTGTGCGAACGGTAGACACAGGAATACAGGATTTTTCGTTTCCTGTGTCCACTAAAACCCATAGGGAAGAAAAAGTGGGGTCTTCAAAGTGACGGAGACGCTGAACACAGAGGTCGTTCCGCGCGTACACACTGACTCCGGCCCGTGAGCGAAAGTTGTGCTCTAACGAGTAACCGGGATAATTCAAGTATGCAGCGCTCAAAGGACATTGTATCTGCGTCTCCGTCAAAAAGAGCAAGTGCGGCTGCTCTGTCTCCAGGTGGTGGTGGACAGCTAAATGATTTGAGTGCAAACCCCTGATATTAGTGAGGTGCACTTTATATGAGGAGGAGTGCAACCGCTGTGTAACCTTGTTCCTTTTTCTTAACTTTTTCATAAAAAAAATAAATAAATATAAAAGTGAATAGGGATGGGAAATGGCAGTTGAACGAGACGGTACGTATCGAACCCGACGTCGAAATTGGTGATGTCTTGCCACTGGGAGGCTAGTCTGGAGACTGCGGGGACGCCCGAACCCCCCCAGGGATCGCCATCGGGCCTCCTCGTCTGGTCGCCAACCAGCACGATGGAGCCACCCTGGGATTTTTCACAGCTGGCGGTGCAGCCTTTCGTGGTTGGCTATCCCACTAATTGGGCCCCCAACTATCTGCGGGCGGCCAGCGGAAAGCCGTCGCTTCGGATCCCCTCCTCGACTAGACACCCGACAAAACAAACACCAACCCGACGTCAGACCGGTTCGCCAACGCACCGCAACTGTTCAGACCCATTTCCCATAAACGGCTTCATCAAGCAATGTGCCGGAACACAACTAGGTCGCTTTATACGGCACGACTTTGCCCGATGGGTGGTAACTTTGCCGGCGACCGGATGTTATGATCTACCACCAAGCAAATTGTTATCCAGGAAACGAGAATTGGCATACGGCCTATATAACATGTAATTTAAACTTACATAATCTTTGTGATATTTCTCTTGCGAGTTTAAAATCGCAATTAAACTACCTTTTGATGATTAAAACAAAACGTAACTTCACTTCACTTCACTAACAAGGTCCAGAACTGTCGCTCGTACGACTTCTATAATACAAGATTCAATGACTCGGTTCGGTTTTAAATCAACTTTTGCGGATGTAATTTTAATATTAACAAATATTCAAATAAACAGGATGAGTGCGGCCTTGTCATCGGTAAACATTTTGAAAGGAAATGTTTATGAAGTACATTCTTCATTTTCGTTACATTCTTAATGTTAATTCCCGTCTCAACAATCTGTTCTTCAAATTTCCAAATTTCAATAAATAAAAATATAGGGATAATATTTTCCAATTTAAGAAAACTATAACAGTGAACTTTGAAGTCGATTTTAAAATGTACACAACTTACGTAGCAAAGATTTATATTTTTGAATTGTAACTGTAAATGATGGACATATTAATATTTTAATAAAACTATATTCTACTATAAAACGCATATTCTTAGAATTTAAATTTTGTATGAAGTTTTGATTGCTGCAAAGCAAATGATTGGTTAACTAACTTACTGAAGGCATCTTTATATTCTTTTACCGAGAATACAATGGAAAGCAATTATGCGAATCCTGGCCTAGCTCTTCAACGGTCAGACTTTGTGCGTGAGGGTCGACGAGGCTATCTCGAGCAGAGCCCCCATCGAAGCAGGAGTACCGCAACGGATGTTATAAACCCTTATCTTTCCGTCAGCAAATATCAACTTGATGTTATTTGATTTGACACTTAACAATTCATGTACGTATGAAAAATTTACAGGTTTCTAAATTGAACATCTTTATTGTGTTAAAACAAAAATATTCGTTCTTTACGCTATCTCTATGGGTCATATTTAATAAAATTTCTCGAAAATTGCAAAACTATCCTCTCTTTGTATCACACAGGTATCACAGGAATGATTGGTTTTTGTGTAAAAGAAGATTTTCCATGTTATAAGAGTGCATTTTATTTAATAAAGTGAGAATCTTTGAGAGTTAAAAATTATTTCACTGTAAAAAGTACTTGATATATGTTTTCAAGTCTCAAGTAGTAAAATGCTTAATGCAAAAACGCAAAAATGCAGAAACGTAACAAACAATAAAATGAATATGTGTATGTAATGGTTACTATATCGTAATTTGGACCAACTAGCTCTAAACACATTCGGAGTTCTTGTTGATGAGCATAAAGCAAGGCACACCAGGGCCGCGGCGTGAACTCTAAACAACCCGGCAAACTTCCGAAATAATATTAACTGTTATAAACAGCTATCATGGATAACAAAAGAAAGAAAGGAAATTAATAACAAAGGTAAAAGATCTCGGCGTTTTAGTAGTTGTATCATGAGGCGACCTGAATAAAAAAATACTTTGAGTATATTTATAAATATTTTATTGCATATTATCTATACATATAATAAAATTGTCACTGATCGATTTCTGTACATGGAAAATATTTAAAAAATATTGATGAGGGGCTTTTATAAGAGCAAGAGAACTCACAACAATGTTTTCTAATTTTGTCTATTTGTCTGTATGTAATTTGAACACGGTTTTCAGGAATATATTGTAATTGTCTTCACTTAACTTTAGAGTTTGTTTAATTTAAATCGGTTAAGAAATAAAAAAGTTATGTCAAATAATGTTAATCACGTTATTACGTGATTTGCATGGTACCTATTTGTATCATGCAAATCTTCTTCTATAAATGTAACAAATCTCTAGAGGAGTAGTCTCTGTACATTAAAAAAATCCTTTATATAACAAGATAACCCAAACAATGCTTTTGCTCAGAAATGCATTAACCGCATTAACTGCATTCAAACCGAATTCAGTTTTCGGGAATATATTGTCCTGGGCTTCACTTTACATATAGTGAAGAAAGAAAGAAGTTAATAATCTCTTATTTTTGTACCTTTTGCGGTAAGGCATTTTTTAAAAACTGAAATAGTGGTCCTCAGGGAATAATAATACCTTTTACAATGAAAAAATATCTGTGATTAAAAATTACACAAAGATATAAATATAAACTAGAAATACACGCAAAAACTACTTGACGGAGTTTTATGAAACTTAAAAGCATGTATGGGCAACCTTTGACAAGTTGTGCGCCAAACTTTAGTGTGCAAATACATTCTGGGGCCGCGTTTAAAAGTAGTTCATTTTAAAGTAGTGTTGTCAAGTAGTGTTATATCAGACATGAAATAATACGACAATATTATTATAATATCATTTATTAAAATAACAAAATGAAATGAAAAAAAAACATGGTACAACATTATAATTAAATCGTTAAATTTGGAATTGTTACAAACTACGAAAGTTAAATAGCAACACCGAAATCAATGAGACCCTTGAGCTTGAATTTAGGAAACTAATCTATCGATGTTTGGATTAATTCCACTGACACAAAGACGTAAAAAAATTTCCAAATTATCGTCTTGTACGATGTTTTAATTTATTAACTTTCATCATTGAAAAGAACTGTTCGCATTTATAAGTACTGCCAAACGCACAAATCAATCTTCTTGCGAATTTTCTAAGTTGCGGAAAATGGGGTATTTTTTGTAGAAATCGCACAACTCCACGTTTTCAAATTTAGATTATAGGAGTGAGTTTTCTTGAATCTCGATCAACTCCATTTGCAAGTGTATTGGAGCATTTTGTACATTACTTTTTGTTGGAGTAGCAAATAAATTGAAACAGTCATTCATGTTTTTGAAATCGCTAAATCTGTTCGAAAATTGCTCCGACAGTACCTTGAGTTCTTCAGCATATTGAGCATGAGCAATATTCTTATACGCAGAGAGCGTGGGGAAATGGTAACTGTTACCAGACATTTTCTCTTTGCTTAGCCATCTGACTTCACAATAATATGGTACCTCGTCATATTCGGCTGATATTTCATCCAAAAACGCCTTGAACTGACGATGATTAAGCCCTCGGGATCGAATAAAATTGATGGTTTTTACTACCACATCCATAACATTCTGGAGTCGAATGGACTTAGAACACAAGTTCTGTTGGTGGATAATGCAATGAAGGACTATCAAATCATCTTTTTGCACATTTAGTTCAGTTGCTTTTTCATTCAAAATTCCGATGAAACCTTTACGTAAGCCGACCATAGAAGGTGCACCATCTGTGCATACTCCAACTAATTTTGACCATGGCAAGCCAAAACTTGTAAATACCTTTTGAACTTCATTAAAAATGTTCTCTCCTGTAGTGGTACCTTTTAGCGGCTGTAAATCAAGCAATTCCTCAGTAACAGTGAACTCTTTATCAACACCTCGAATAAATATAGCGAGTTGAGCTGTGTCCGACAAATCAGTGCTCTCGTCTAATGCTATGGAAAATGATTCAAAACCAACCATACGGTCAGTCAATGTTGTTTTGATATCATTAGCCATCATTTCTGTACGTCGGACAACAGTTCGTCTTGACAAACTAATTTTTTCAAATTCATTTTTCTTTTCAGGACACAAAACATTGCAAACTTCTAACATACACTCCTTGATAAATTTTCCTTCGGCAAATTCTTTGTTTATCAAACATTTGCTGCTGCTTTCCCAAATTTGCAGTAAGCTTCTGTATTTTGTCTTTTCTTATTTGTCCTGTCAGTGAGTGCAGCGTAGGATGCTTAGTTGAGTAATGCCTCTTTATATTGAATTCTTTCATCACTGAAATGGATTCATTACACAACAAACAAATAGGCTTACCATTGTGTAAGATAAAAAAGAATTCTTCAGTCCATTTTTCTTGAAATTGGCGACCCTCTGCATCTATTTTTCGTTTCTTTCCACCAGACATTATTTTCGTATACAAAATATAATTAGTAGGCACTCAAGATGCACACAAAGTCACAAAGCAAATTAACGGCACTACCAGTTTGCTAGGATATCGCTTGTCGAAGTTATCACCTCGGTAGCTCAAATAGAACTAAACTTAAGTTCGGGCCATCCACCCGCTTATATAGGCAAAATGAAGGAATGATCTAGAATCGTCTAGTGTAGAACAGTTGAGAAGAAATAATCTTTTGTTGCGCCGCCAGTGAGGCGGCAAACTTCAAAGGCTTGTATGTTTGCCGCCTCACTCTTTGATGATCGCCGCCACTCGGCTTGCTCGCTCACTTGATTCCGTGAGTATGAGTAAGTAGTGTAATATTATTATTTTTTAATTAGGTTTTACAAAATGACTTGCGGGCCGGATCAAATCATACAGGCCGGTTGTTGCCCACATATGCTTTAAAGGGTTATAGTATATACATTGGTATGTACAAACGGTACGTTTAATCGAAATCTACGCGTACAAAGTCGCAGGCACAGCTAGTTTAATATAAATCATTTATTATTTTATTATTTCATGAGAAATTACCCCAGACATTAATATTTTGTAATATTGCAGGAATAATGAATAAAAATAGCAAAAAGAAATAGAATTTTTAACAATATTACACAAAATGTTTACCTTTTCTGTTATATTTAAGCAGTACTTAAATATAACAGAATAGATAGAGCATATTCTAATAATAAACAATATAATACTGAAGAAATTTACTATTTATTTTTACAGTAAATAATTATATCATTTTTCAAAAAGAATATCGATTTTTATTAGCCTTCTTCCTGGAGTCGTATAACAAATTCCTGTGATATTTCTATGTAACGCTTGAGCACTGGGAGTCGTAAATTCATAAGTGCCGCCACCAAACATTGAAATGACATGTTTCAGTAATATAACGGATATATAAGTAATTGTAAAAAATTATTCCCTCAGCCGCCAAAACGGTGAAACTTTGTAAATTCTAATGTTCAGTGTTTAATAAAGTTCCAAAAGTATATCTTTATTTTGGATATATACAACTTTATCTAAGAGTGTTTATTAGTAAACTCTTCCGAAACAAACAGTTACACCATTATATTTACACCATACAGTACAAGAATCTGATGGCTTAATTAAGTTAACAATTTCACCTAGTAGGTGATAATGCAATCTGCTTTCTTTTGTTTTATATAGTAAAGATTTTTTCCTTTTTTCGTTGTCGTCTCGTGTGACTACTGGTTATCCATAAGAAAGCTTTTTTAAAAACTTCTACTATTTCAATAAGAAATATTTTGGAAATTTTAATAATAATAGTATTATAATTATGAAAATTTCCAAAATATTATGTATATAATAAATGAAAATACTACAACTATTACTACTACAATTAAACTCGTATCTATATATAAGTATAACAGAATAATAAACTTTGTAACAGCTTACAAATGCGCTTAATTTAGTAATTTCTTTCAAAATGTTACATACTTAAAACAATTACAATACATTATATAATGTGTAAGAACTGAACTGAACAAGAATGCTTTAACTAAGATTAATTTATTAAGTTCTTTATAAGTACGTTCTGAGAATTGTTAATTTAACTGAGGCAAAGCAAAGGTACTTTAGTAAATGAGAACCCTTTTAGGCGACTTTTTTTGCTGAGCACTCATTTAATTAAATACATTCAACATTTATAAAGTGACTAGTGATTCCCAGAGGCTTCGCCCGCTATATAGGAAAAAAGTCTTATTATGTAAGCCAAAAGGTTTCTACATTTACGGCGAGCGCCGGGAACCTCCTCGTGGGCCTGTCCGCTACCCTTGCTGCTCGGATTCTTCCGGTGGCATCGGTAGCGGTACGGGCCGGTGGGCAGCGGTCAACTAGTTCCTCCGGGTTCTCGTTAGCCGTTGGCTAATACTCGGCGTGCGGGGGGTCGGCTATGGGGGATCATGCCCGGTTCATGGCCGACAGGGGGGGAAAGGCGGGGGTCACTAACCTTCGCGGAGGTGGCTTCCGCCGGGGGCAGGGGGGGAGGGGTTCGTTCGTGTACCTCGTTTTGTGGTCATATTGGTCGTCTAGTCTTTGTGGTTTCTGTCTTGGGGACCTCACGCGTAAAAAGAAAAATCATAAAAAGATCGGTTCCCAAAATAAGTCCCTGGGAGGGTGTTAGCGAGGACACTATACAATCCCTCACGGCAACCCCGGTTGCCGTCTGCCCCTCGTACAACGGGGGGGCAAGAATCGCTCTGGAGCAGGAATCCAATGGAGCAAAGGTCGTGACCACACCAACCTGTACAACTAAACTTCGTGTGAGGCGTGGATGGGAGAGTCCGGTTGTGGTTCTGACAGATTCTGACGATCTGTCAGAATTACAGCCGTCCGCTGGTACAGAATTACGGGGTGATCCGGTCGTCCCGCGAGGCCGCATCGGAGTCCGATCCGTGGGGTGCAGCCTCGATCCTCAAGGTGTGCAAAAAGAGCGGAAACCTGAAGGGCACGATGGTTACGGCTCTAAAGGAAAGGGCTTTATTTTGTAGTGGTTGGATATGATAGGAGTCAAATTTAATTTATTTAATTAACAAATGTTAGTAAATCTTAAAAGGGAAGATCAGAATATGTATATCCTTAGTGCGAATTATCAAGAAATTGTAACGATAAATATATATTCGTGCTTACAATTTGTCGATAATTATGTCCTAGAAATGCATATATATTATAAAGATAACAATAATTACCAACTCTTTTATGTTTTTTGCATTATAATATGAAAAAAATAAATAAATGTGATCATATAAACTTTATCATTTCAGGAAATGCAATTTCAAAATCCAACTCAACTTGTTTCAACTCAATCGATTCGAAATTCTACTAGAAACAACTAGAAACAACTGCCAAATCCAACATCAACTCGGCAGAGTAATCTGCAAGTTGAGTATCGGATATGTTCTGATTTATATTAGTAGTTCTCACAGCGAGGAACAAGATACGAGTTCTTTAAAGCTTCTACCGTTATAACACACAATTATTAGTAAATTAATATCTCTATTTACGTAGACAAGAGTCTTCTAGGGTATATAAATATATACATTTGGGATTCTAATATTAAAATTATTAAAAAAAAAACAATAACTACACAACCTTCAACATTATTTAATGGTATGACACAAATATATTTATTAAACCTAATTTATTCAGTTCATACAAGAAATAGAACACCAATTATACCTTTTAAACAGATTGAAACATTGAAAATCACTTACTCAATAATAACACCGATATAAACAATTAGCAATTAAACTTAAGCACTCACAAATCGCGTCGACTACTAACTACCTCACGTTTTGAAAGTCAAGGAGCAAAAGTAACCGGTCTCGGCCGGCCCGCTGCTTTTATACACAAAATTACACAATATAACAATATTTCCTAAATATACATATACAATAAAACAATATTTATATTTAATTTGCATATATTTTTAATACTGAGTGATACTTGAAGGTTTTTGAAAACAAATATAAACATACAAATGAGGGTTACGATAGACTCCTAACACTCCTAGAGACTGACTCATACTGAACGAATGATTGACATAATATCATAGACAAACAGCTGAAGAACTTTTTTGATGTTGACTTTAACATAAGTTATATAAAGTAAAATAAATATTTCTTACCGTTGTATGAAAGTGATCATTTAAAATATAAATTAGTGGTTCTACCCAAAAGGCTTAAATAATATTTTATGTTTCTTATTTCGAAAATGATTCAACTCATCTTCAAATATTCACCGCTTTTTTAATGATCGTAGTAGTTACTAGTATCGTAGTACTACTTGTTAAACATATATTTATAAATTTGCTCTAAAACGTTTTTTAATAATAACAACTTAATATTTTAAGATTTGTTGTCAATATAAATTAACTTCGGTATATATATTATTAACGTAAGTAAATTTATACTGTAAACATATTTGATATTTTACATACGTATATAAAACGTTGATTACAAAGATGAAAGGCTTAAATTATGGCTCTTACGGAAATATGAACTTCTTACAAGCTTTTCACACATAGCAATATAAAAATCTATCTACATTTTAGGTCATCCTTATTATTAATGAGATAAAAAAATTACAACGTTTGAATAAACACTTTTAAACACATATTATTTGATAATTGTATAGTAATACAATATTTATTAATCACACATTCTGTTGATATCCTCGTAAGCGTGGGAACAGTACCTTAGCCTGGGATTTAAGACCACTCATTTATTTCTACCCGACATCCAGGCATTAGCACAGAAAATGTACATCACTGTGAAAATGGATTAGTTATGTTACATTAAGATTATATTTGAAATAGTTGAAGGGATAATAATAAAAATATAAAAGAGTATATAATATTCAGTTATTATAAAAGGTAAAAGATATACTAAGTAAATCTTCGTAAATATAATTATATTTTACATATTTAGCAACTTTAAAATCTGTTTTCATATAAGTCACGTAACGCTCTATGCAAGCGCCATCTTGCGGGCAGCGTGACGCCCGGTCGTTAGCGTCGGACTAATGTTATTTATTTGGACTTTCAACTTTGCTTACAAAGTTAATACATTCTGTAAGTGATGCACGATTTAATAGAATCCTTGGGCAAATAAAACAAAATAACTTTTATGATAACTCAGTATACAAGAGAAAGTACGTAAAATGTAATAGAAAAGGTTAAAATATTTAAAATATTTTTTTATATTTAATTATTACCACGAAAACACAAATATCAATTTCGTTTATAAACAGTTGGAAATACAAAAAATTTAATAATTAAATAAAGTATATTTTAACTTAATACTGGAAAACAAGCAACTATTGTTGTTACGAAGAATGTTTGAATAGACATTAAAGATCCAAAATCGTCATCAAGAAGTTTAATCTTCCTTAAGCAGCACCTCCCTTATCCTGTACTATTTCATTTAAATTTAATATAAAAATAATATTCTTTAACAACGAATCGGTGTTTCTTTGTTGTCCCTCCAATTGATTTATGTGTAAACACGCCGAGGGCTTATAATGTATTATAATAAATTTGTATCAAATTATCTTTGATTGGTATGGTATATGGTATGATATATGGTAAATTTGTATCAAATTATCTTTGATTTGGATCTTTAATTTTCAGTAATATTCCGTACCAATATCAAGTATTATTTTGGAATTATTCTTTTTGGTCTGTAATTCTTAAGGGTTGTTATCCAAAAAAAAATATCTACCGCTGCACTTTCGTTTCGTTTCGTCTCAAAAATCTGTTTTTCTTTTTAATTAATTGAAGTATTTAGCTGAAATTTGGTACACGGCATGTATAATATATATATATATATATAGTATCAAATAAAAGAACATTTATTTTTATTTTTTTAATTTATAATAATATATAAAAATAAATATTACATTTTTTTTTCGTACTGAAATATAGTTTACATGACTTAATGAACAATAATTATAAAGTTTTATGATATGAAACTATTATTTGGTATTTGCCTTATGTGAAAATTACTTACAAAAAAACACAAACTTGATCAGCTTCACCTATTTTTCTTTTAGACTGCAATCCTTGGACATACACATTATGTATATACACGAGTCGATATTCTTAAATCAATTCCATTTTCTTTCTTTTTTTCGATTTCTCTTACAGATATTCGAAAGACTTTCGTGATCGTCCACGTTCTCCAGCTGTAGTATGTGTGATATATATTCGTATTTCCTCAAATTCTTTTTTTACTTCACCGTCCATCCATGTTGTATTTTTATTAAAGAAATGTTCTTTTGTTCGGTTAGATTTGGTCCAGCCATCGTTAACAGCTGCTATTAGCGATTTTGAATACTTTTCACAACTAATTTACTTTTTGAAGGGGACAAATGATGGATTTCTTCTAAGTATTTTTAATATCTTCTGAATTTATGAGATGGTCAATGAAAAATACGCATAACACTCGTCGAAAAAACAATTTTTTTCATTTTGAATAGTCAATTCGAAAATGTAATTTTTACCAAGGATGGTAAAGGTTGTATAGCGAAGCACAATAAAGCAATGATAAATAACAATTGTCAATCAACAACTTTTATAGTTAAATTCTGTAAGAAAAATATTATTATCTGTGGGTCTTTTTCACGTTCTTAACCACTACCTATGAATTTGGTTACCGGTACTGATATGATATGCAATAGTAAATTTAATCACCATATCCTTCCTGTTCCTTCATCTTACTCAGTGGTGAAGTACATAAACTACATAAGAATTATTTAATTCGCCCAGGGAACCACAAACTTTAACCACATCCGACCGACCGAAACAAATATAATACATTACACAAAGTATTCCCACCTCACCTAAACTTAAATTTAGTTATTAATAAATAATATTATTTAAGAATAAAATGTCAAAAATAATTTTTTTTTTTCAAAAATTGTTCAATTACAAATCTTAAAATATTTTCAAATATAATTTGCATTTTCCCCGACCACGAATTTTTTATCTTATTTTAAAATGGGGCAAATTCGGTTTTTTTTTATATTACTTGTTTTATTTGATACAGTCAGAATTACGACATCAGTAGATGACTACTTACTGTCTAACTGTCAAAAGTCTATTTAAAGTTTTTAATAAATAAATAAAAGCTTTAAAATGTTCTTAATTTAGTCATTTCGTTCAAGCAAAAGTACCTATTTCAGTAAATAGCAACCCCTTTAGGCGACTTTATTTACTGAACACTCATTTAATTAAAAACATTCAACATTTATAAAGTGATACTTACTATGGTGTCCATTTAAAAGGCTAGAAATATCTTTCTTTTGTAGTGGTTGGATATAATCAGAGTCAAATAAAAAAAATGTAAATAAATAAATGTTAGTAAATATTAAAAGGACAGATCAGAGTATTTATATACTTAGTGCGAATCATCGGCGAATTATTAGGACGAAAGTATCCCTAAAATGTATATCTATTATTATATAGATAACAATCATTACCAACTATTTTATGTATTTTGCACTTTGTTATGAAAAACCAAAAAATGTGATGATGTAAACATTATCACTTAGGGAATGCAATTTCAAAATCCAGTTAACTTGTTTGAACTCGAAATAAACAGAAACTAGAAACAACTGCCAACTCCGACATCCACTCTGCAGAGTAATCTGCAAGTTGAGTATCCGATATGTTCTGATTTATATCTGTAGTTCTCACAGCGAGGAACAAGATATAAGGAACCAAAAACGAACTGTTTTCTTTTGCAACACGACCGCCATACACACCATTAACAGAAAAAAACAAATGAATAACGTTTAACGACACAAATGAGAAATGAGTAGGTAATAGGTAAATAGCTGTAAAAATTGGAATTTGGAATTCCTTACCAAAGAGGAAAAGTTTTAGGAAAACGCCAATTTCATATGTAAGGACCTTTTATTTATTTATTTATTTTTTTTTTTTCCTTGGAAAAATGCGTTACGCACTATGCGTTATGCGTCCAGGCACTACAGCTGGGGAAGGAGACTGCGGGCGTAATCCCGCCTCCTTCGACCCAGCCTACCCCTACGGAGCGGTTCAGAGGAGGCTGCCTTTCTGTCCCGCTCCGCGGCCTCCTTCGCGGCAATGACTTGCTCGCAGAAGGAGGCCATAGCGACCCAGCACCTCTCGTCCTCGAGCATCGCGGAAACAACGCTCGACAACGCGAGGTCGCTGTTGCAAATGGAGACAATTTTGTCTTTAGATTTATATATGTTACAAATTAGGAGTGCTATGTATCTGATATAAATATCAAAGTACAATGTATCAATTATTTGTTAATAATTAATGAATAGTGCTAAACGTTTCTATGTTGTACATATTCTTTACTAAAGTAATATCTATAAGAACTAGCAGTAAACTCCATAGATATTATTTTAAACTAAACTAGGATCCGCAACAATGCGCTGTGGGAGTTGAGCTGAGCGCTCTTCCCCTTTTTTATGCTACTAAGAGAAGAGATTCAGTTTTTGACCATATCTTTAAAACAAAACAATATTTTTTATTCTGTTTTTTGGAGTAGAAGCCCAGTCACGTCCTTGATATGCGTGCTAATTTTGGTTAAAACTGGTTGAGTGGTTTTCCAGTCTTGTTGCCTCAAAAATTGATTCCAAAATGGTTGAAAGCGTCGCTTACGCTCAGCTCAATAATAACATGTTATTCAGTTTTAACAACATTAGTTAAATAACACAATCTCAAGAACTTCTAGTTTCCAGTTTATATTTCATGTAAGAAAATTAAGCTTGTGTACTTTAACATCAATTAATTAAAAGGTCGTTTATAAGGAGACATATGAAGGACTAAAATGATATAATTATGAAAATTCAGACATGACTGTTTTTTCATAATATTTTTTGTATGTTAGAAGTAAATAACGTTATTGTTTTCGCATGCTCATTAAAATTTCAAACGTGTTCCTTTTACAAACATGGTTCATGCAACGTTGGATACAAATAACAAGAGTAGACCTCACCACAGAAGTTAGGTAACATCGTTTATATTGCAAGTAAAAAGAGTATGTAGCCTTAGTTTGAATATTTGCATTTAAACATTTATACACACTGTAGTGTATATTTATATTAATGAATATTGTAGTTTAGTGTTAATTTATATTTTAAACCGCTCTAATAGTGCTCTTTCACGATACAATTAGAAATTTACTTATGTAAGTTTATTTAAACCTTTGAGCTTCAATTTTGCATACAATTTAAATAAAGCATACTTGTCAATCGATTACAATGACCGTGTATAAAGCTTGAGCGAACTCTCATCAGCAATAACACACATATACTTTGTAGCCTTTGTACACAAAGGTGGTCGGCACAGAGCAGTGTATTGGACACAGTCCAAAAAGGCCTTTCCACCTGTTTGGAATACAAACAAATGAGTATGAAAACTAACTGCACCGTTTTTCATTATATAAAAAAAGAAATATTCTTAACGTCGGTTAAGATTCAGCCGTCAAAAAGTAAATATTTTCTATCACCCTCTTGATCCAGTGGTTAGCGCAGACGCCTAACGTATAACGATGCAATGGATCTTCGGTTCGATTCATGACAGGGACAGGTACGTATGTGATGAGCATAGATGTCTGTATTGCTGGGTTTCGTCGTTTATAAAATATATTCGTAGTATTTATAATGTGTTTTCTATATATTTGTATAGCTATTTAACACCCTTAACACAAGCAAATAATTTGCTTACTAAGGGGTTAGTTTAATGTTTGTAATTTGTCCTGTATTATTAGTACTATTATTATTATTATATATACCTGTGTATAGTATAAGTAAACTATAGCGGAATATTTTTTCATTTCGACAGAAAAACACTAAATCTGTTATGGCTATAATAATAATAAAACAAAGCTAATGGAAGGGTGTAATGAAATTTTGTACAGCTAACAAGTTTATTCAAGGGAACTTCTAAATAAACTTAAAATCCTTAACGATGTTTCTCGTGATGCTTGTATAACAAAATAGACAAACAAACAAAAATATAAGATTATATTTTATCGCTTTAATCCAGCTCAATAGAAACTTTGATTGTACAAGAATATCGTCCTTACATTTTATTATATCTCTCTTAGATAGATGGCTTACTATTCAAGTCGGTGGAGAAAGAGCAGATGAGATTGCAGGCAACAAAAGAATAGAAGCATCAGCAATACTGTAAATCAAAACTGTAATAATTGTAAAATCTCAAACATGTACCCAGATCATTTTATTCTTATTACTCCTTCGAAAATACCAACATCAGTGTAACGGCAATTATACTTCAGCACTGATTGCGTCAGGCAGGATATTAAAGTTGCTGTTTAAAATGACAAAAGCGATGTGTTATATTTTTATATAAACAAAAAAAATTACAATCAAACACAGTTTTTACAAATATTCTTAAATACAATTGTTTCAAATAATAACATTTAAAGGAATTCAAAGCTAAGTAATCCGGACCTTTATTTGAATATAATTCATGAATTTAATTAACTTTCAATAAATAAAACTGTTGAATAAAACTAGGTGAACTGGCTAGAAGTGCTACGTTAATTTCAACATTTTTAATAACAAATAACTGAACTTTAAATAACTGAAACTATTAAGGTATCAAATAAATAATGTTACAGACCGTTAAAAAAGCGGTAGCCTTCTCTTAAGAAGTAAATAAGTTCATTAGTTTCAGTACATTGTATGTATAGATATTAAAACCAATTTAATAGTTGTCGTTTTTATAAGAAACAGTATTTTAAATCTTATTGATTTAACTTTAATAAAATAACAATCGAACAGTGCTTTAAATTCGCTGCCCGATGTGAAGTGTTCAAATGTGTGCGACAATAGTTCAAACATACTGTGTTTGCAAACGCAAAATACCTATATGGTGTGTATCTCAGACGATAACACATGAGAATTAAAAGTAAAACTAAGTGAAAATTACTGCAATGCAATGGAACAAACCTAAACTCATTAAAATGGATTGTTAATATTAATATATGACTCAGTAATAAGTGGTGATATGTTTGTTTTAATTGATTGTGGTTTTATTTAATTATAACATTTGTCTTCATGAGCTACCGAGAAGGTTTTATTACAGAAGAAAACAGCCCTGTTATTATAATTATGTCGTTCTTTTGTCATATAGGCATTTGTTGAACACATTTCTCAGCACATATTATTTAATCGTTTGCGTCAAGCGTATTTTTATATTACCAGATGTTTTTAAAGTTCCAATCACAGATAATTTATTATAAATTGACGAATGATTCGTAATGAAATCAATAAGTAAAACCGCGAAGATTTTAACATTATAAATCGAGTTTTTTTTTGTCGTTTCTTAAAGACACATAACAAAACTTGTCAATAACTTTTTGTTAATAATTTGAAAACAAAAAAAATATTTTTTCATTCTCTGTCTATTTAGAAAGTAAATAAGCTTAACATGTCTAAACATATTTAGGATTATGTCTAAACAATCACAAAAAAAATCAAACTAAATATTAAGTATTTTTAGAGGACATAATATTTTCCACAAATAATATTCAATGTCTCCCAATATATATTATATACAAGTCACGGGTTAGCAATTCATTATTATAAATAAATTACGACATAATGAAAAAATATTATTTTGAGACGTTTACCTAATGTAAGGAATCTTTCGTCTGCTAATAAATAACTAAGAGTAAGTTGTTTTGTTTTACTAGTAAGCAATATATATTTGACATAAACATTTTAAATTATTTATAAAATGTTTAAATATTCGATTAAATACTTTTAATCCTCGCTTTATTTAACGGATTTTATACACGATTTAACGTAAAATATCAACTAGCTTAGTTTCAAAGTCTTGTCTAAATAAAATATCTTGTTTCCACTCTACACACTCTCAAACAAAGCGGATTAAATGCCTTTGAGACCGACAATATTACAAACTTGTCATATTCATACAAAGGTACGGGGAATAAATAAATAATAATTAAATATAAATATTTTAATGGAGCTGGTAGTAATTATATAATATATATATATATATAGGTTATACATATGTAATCCATGAAGGTTGACCAAGTTCACTTGATCCATCCATGTTGTGATATATAGAGTGGAGCATTCGATATTTTTAAAACCATTTTTGTAAAAGAACTTAATTTAAGAGTATTTAAGTGTAAACAAATCAGTTCAGAAATACAAAATATGAATACTTTTACAGCTCCTTAAAAACTGACACAGTTTATACTATACATACACACATAACCGATATAGATATATAGACTTTGCTCCAAACGCAGCAAAATGAATAAATAAAAATAATGTTGAATATCTTCAAATACTTTTAGTCTTTCATGGGGTAGGATGGTACAAATAAGGAGAGGAAGTACCTACATTTTTAGACTTGTGACTCATCAACCGATTGTAGGTATAGGTTATATATAATTACTATCTCAATCCCTTCATACGAGCATCATATTATTGTTTGTATATGTCACGGCCATGAACAATCAGTGCTGCCTTAACTTCTTTCATCCATCATTCCCTCCATTTATCTCATGTCTTATCTCATTTTTAACCTTTTTTTAGCGGCATATTAATCTACATAAAATTATATTCGTCTATTCTTATCGTTCTTATCTCTTCGCATGCTATTACCACGCTAATTTCGCACTTCCCCCGTGTAAAAGCATTTTTTAAATTAATAAATAAATAAAGATTTTATGATCTATTTTTGTGTTCTTAAATAATATATATATATAAACAAGAAACTTTCTATAAAATAAGAGGGTTAATAAAGAGAATGATATGCAATTTATTTCATAATGCTATTCTTTTATGCTATGCTATTATAATTCAATATTAAATGCTAACAAGCAATATCGAGACCATGTTCGTTTCTTTCTTGTGCATTTGAGAATATTGAAGAAGATTTAATTCTTTACATTGGAAGAATGTCTTAGTTACATTCTCGGTATCAGTGTTCAGTTTCATATTTCATTTAAGAGGTCACCTATAAAATATCAGTTATTATAAATATTAGTCGTATATTAAAATCTCTTGTGAATTCTAACTAATAAATTTACAAGCGTCAGAACATCAAAGAGGTGACGTCATTGTAATGTCAGTTGCTCTCACAGACACACGGAAATGAGGTTTCCGCTTAGTTTAGAGCTCACATCGAGTTTTGATCCAAAAACTACCAACAATAAGCAGTTTGTTAAATTATGATTTGCATAATTATCATTTTGTAGTATTAACTGCATGAAATCAGTAACACGTCACCTATTTTATATAACATTCAAAATACTTTATGTTAATAAGGCGCTGTAGCTTTCAGCATACCTAAGTTCAAAGTTCTCGGATAAAAGAAATCGATAAAAAAATAAACAGCGTTAAATTTAAATTTCTTTGTTACCAATATGACCAACTTCTATTGTCTTATGTTTAATTTAAAATACTTGAAATCTAAATTTCTTTTTTTTTTTTAAGCTAATAAGTTATTGAGTGCCTGATTTAAAGAATAATTTACTATTCCTAGAAATTGGATGCTCTTTGTGAACCATTTCTATGAATTTCATTTTATTTCAAAATAGTTTGAAAATCATTGTAATAGTTGGGATTAAATTTACCATAAGAGATAAGTGATAATTGTGTAAGATAAAATTGAATTTAAGTTTTGACGGTTATTTATAATATATAGTTGAATATATTTTTTTTAGATAAAAGCGAAATTTAATTATCAAATTTTAAAACTTTTAATTAGTTCCCTTTAGCCAAGAGTCATAACTTATCTCTTTTATCTTCACAATTAAAGTAGAAGTTCTGTTTATATAAAAAAGTTATCTTTCAATTACAAGTAACTGACAAGTATTAAATTTTATTAAAAAATATAAGTACTTCTTATTTGTTTGTTGAAATAAGAAAATTTTAAAATTTTGGTTATTTTGAACACTTTGGTATACTAATTGTTTTCTATTTTTTAAAACAATATTTTTTAAAATTATAGATAGATTTAGTACAATACTGTTTTGTGTTGTGTTTCAATTTGTGGTAATAAAACCATTTTCTTAGAACTTTGATCACTTTAATCAAAAAATCAATTGTTTCTTATAATTGTCGTCCTTAATTTCTTCGCTTCTTTTGTTTTTCTTACCTGTAATGTTTCTAAGACTCTACAACATTATGAATACTTCTGTATCTTTTGATCTGATTTGTTAATTCTATTATTTATATTAATGTAATTATTATTTTTACATATATATATATATATATATTATATATATTATAGTATGTTTACTAATAAAAATGAATGAATTGAATTGAATTTGACTTTCCGATATTATAATTATCTTGTGGATTCATGCATAATAGGGTTAATGTAGATTTATTCAAAGAAACAGGTGGCATAAAGCATTCATTTTATCTTATATTTATTTATGTTATGCAGTGGATAGATTGTTGTCTGCTTTTAATTTAAATAAAGTTTTGAATTTACGCTCAGTTCTGATTGTTCTAGTATTTGCAATTAAAATTAATTTCAATATTTAGTTTTGGTTGTTATAGTAAGCTTTAAGTTTCTGTGTTCTTTAAGCGTTTGAATTGCGATAAGACCGTTGATGTTGACCGAAGATGCTGTTCCAGGGGGGATGCTGTTCGAGACATTAGCTGAGGCGCTCCAGTACCATGGAGTGTCTACCATGGAGTGTATCCGCCCTGGGAGCTTCAGACGTGGGTGCTCGCCGGCGTGTATTGGCACCGGGTAGAAGCCAGGGCCGGGAGGGTTAGGCTCGAGGTGGACGGTGAAGTAGGGACTTAGAGTCCGCGTCGGCTGGTCTTGCCACAGTGCGGGCTATTTCTCCCTACCTCGATCGTTGGATCGGCCGGCGGCACGGAACTCTAACGTTCCGTCTTGTGCAGGTGCTCACGGAGCATGAGTGCTTCGGCAAGTACCTGCACAAGATCGGATGCAGAGAGGCGACCCCCTCCTGCCATCACTGTGACATGTCCGTCGATACGGCTCGTCACACATTGGTGGAGTGCGCAGCCTGGGACCGCTAGAGTACTGAGCTGACGGCCGTGGTTGGCAGGGACCTCTCTTTGCCGAGCGTTGCCCTAGCAATGATCAGCGACGAGAGGTGCTGGGTCGCTATGGCTCCTTCTGCGAGCAAGTCATTGCCGCGAAGGAGGCCGCGGAAAGGGACAGAGAGGCAGACCCCATCTGAACCCCTCCGCCGGGGTAGGCTGAGTCAAAGGAGGTGGGATTACGCCCTTAGCCTTCTTCCCACGGGGCGTCACGGTGAGTGCGAAAACGATCCCTCGGTGTTCCACTAAGGTGCTGAGGTCAACCGTTGTTCTGTTAGTGGGTACCCTTAAAAATGGCAGCGTCCTCTATGCTGCCGGGTAGTCCCACATATCTCCTCGGCCATCACATTCCTGGCGGACGGAACGATGTGTAACGCATTTTTCCAACGACAAAAAAAAAAACAAAGTAGCCTCGTGGTAAGGGTATGTCTAGAATATTTAACATGTCATATGTATCTATCAGTTATTATTAATTTATAGGACCCACAACCATCAGCTATTTTAAAAAACCTGAAACATTTTGAATTTGAATGTGAAAGCGGGCCAAATGTTTTTTGAAATCAGTGCAAAACTCAGCAAATATTACTTGAACTTGATGTCAATAAATTATTAAACAAACTTTTATAGTAGACTTTACAATCGAAGAAGAAACAAATGAATAATGTTCTAGATATTACTACAGGTACAATGAATAGACCTCTGGGAAACCATCCCGTCGCTCTACCAATTGAGCTACCGTATCGCTGTCCGTCCCGGTGAATTAAGCATTCTATATGTGACCGTCTTTACGGGACGGTGGTGACATCTATAAGGCTTTTTTCGGAAATCTTAACCAAAGATTCTAACTTTGCAGTTTAGATAAACATTGAAAAAATGCCACAACTGAAATATTTTAAAACATTATTAAAATATCTATAAACATGTACAACTATGTTAAGCTTATTTATTTTTTTTATAAATATGAAATGAAAAATAAACCAATACGGACAGGGATTCGAAACGGAGATAATGAAGACTTCCTTTTACAAAGTGAAGTCGTAGATATTATTCCAGATTGCATCAAGCTACTGTCTACCAACAAATCGCAAGTCGATCCTAACAAACGAGCGCCGACAGTAGATCACGTTTGCGGTTGGTACTTTGAAATATAAACGAGTTGGGTTCGTTATCATTTGAAGATAAATATCTGTTCACATTGTTCATTGTTAACAGAATTAATAAGTTCTGAGCGATATAAAAACAATTTTGTAGAATTGTATATGATTTTAAAATTACCGTCAAAAAGTACATATAACCTAAAGTAAACAAAAACCGACAAATCCATTAACAATGTAGCTCTTGTGGGATTCTTAGATGTGGGTTATTTAAAATAACCATTTGGAACAATTTATCCTAATAAATAATGTTCATAAACTAATAATATTATGCTCTACCCTAAATATCTTCACAATGCCCCAACGTTTACTCTCTCTCTCTCACTCTCTCTCTTTCTCACAGTATTTCATTAATCGGAAGCCATTCAGATGATTGATCTTATTAATCATTATATCTCGTGTTATAATGGCTGGTTATTGTAATCTATAATATTGTCATTTACTTAGAGTGTCTTCAAGCAAATAAATGTCAATACTATCATCAAAAGTATACTAAGCTACAAACCAATGATGAGCATGGACTTTTAAAAATATTGAAGTGCGAATACAAAATAAGTACACGAACTATTCTAACGACCCTGAGAATAAATGTTAATGTTAGATAGAAAATATTTGGCGTTAGAGCTTAGATGAGAAAAAGAAATTTAAGACTATTTTATACAAATTATTATATTATATATCATATTATAACTGCAGTACTAAATATGAGCCGAACTTTTAGTAATAATGTATTACGATAGCTGGAAATGTAAAGATAATAGTCAAATAATAATAAATAGATTTTTACTCATAACTTCATTACTACTTTTTGAATTTAGTTTAACTTAAAAACAATACTTCTAACGATGAAAACCATTTTTCATTGTTAGATGTTCAGTTTCGTAGTTGCTATGTGATAAGCGAACATACAGAGAGACAGGGAGAGACTGTGTGGAGATTTTTTTATTGTTACTGTTTTACTGCAAGATTAGATGTACCTGTGTAGAAATATCTATACTATATAGATATACTATGAGTATTTCATTGTAACTGAAAATAAAGAATTTATATATGTATATGATGACTTCAAAGAAGTTTATTTAAATATTAGTTTAAAAATTACAAGTTATGAATATCTGCAATATAAAAATAATCTGTACTTGTTTGTTGTGTTAAGTGAAAGATAACTTTTTAATCTACGTTGAACGCTGAAAGGCTTTTGACTTTTATGTAAAGGAAACTTATAAAAGTTTTAAAAAACAATCCCTTTATCTAAAAATAAAATTAAAAAATTAACCGCCGTCCGCAATTAATGTTTTTATTTCATCAAATAAAAAATAGTATTAAGTGAAATATTTCACATTGTTGTTACATTCTTCTAATCATAAACAGTAAATACTCTTTTATAAACCATTGAAAAGAACTTACAATCATTTTGTATATTTATTTTAATTTAAAATATTCTTAATTTATTAAGAAACATTTCAATTGAAATTTAAATACTATGACGAAACAAACTGTACCTATAATTTGTAAATATTTTAAACAAACGTCTGTAACTGGGAAACATCGGTCAGCATCATTAGCTTAATATTAAAGATACGCTTTGACTCGTTCCATGCAAAATTGTTTCTTAGCCGGAGCCGGTTCAAAGAAGGCTCATTTGTACCGATTGCATTGGATTTTGTTCTGTTTCGAACAAAATCCAAGGCCAAGTATTCGCAGTCCATTTGTTCATCATGTGCCTCTAGCTTGTAAAGCTCTATTGTGAAATATAAGTTTAGCAAAGCCGATAAAAACATCAAATCAAATGTAACATAAATTATTATTCATAGATTGAAAAGGCTACTGAATTTATAAATGTTAAAAAATAAGTACCTACTACAATTCTGACCATTGAAGATAATATTGTTTGTAAATAAAAGTCATTAATAACATTTCTGTTTTAATATGTAACATTTTTTTTTTATATTATACTATTTCTTAAAAATAATATTATGTAAATGTAACAAAAGCGTTAGGGCGTCTAAATCACTAAACCCATTAACACCCACGCATCATAACAACGGGCAAAATCATTTAGAGTTTTTAGTTTTATAGCCAACCCTCTGTAAGCGAGTCACGGGCTATTATATAACATTACCATAGAGTACAGAAAATCACTATAAAATTTAAATATATTGTATGCATACATTTGAGTCGTTGCGCTAATCTAATCACTAATGTCTGCAGTTTTTCCTTTATTAAATAGCTAGCAATAATACAATATTTTATTTCACCCAGTAATCATAGAGTTTACCTTTGATTTATTATATTAAATGTTATAGTATTTATTATCTGTTGAAAAAAACACGGAAATATTTGTAACCCTCGCTCTTGGATACCAAGACAGATCTCATAAAATGTTACTTGAAATGAATATTAACAAACGTGTGTACAGACTTCTAATAATATTGAAATATAATTGTGAAAAACACATTATTCATTTTTAAGGCATAATTATAATATAATAATATAATATAATAATATAGGGACAAATTACACACATTGATCTAACCCCTAAGTAAGCAAATTATTTGCTTGTGTTAAGGGTGTTAGACAACGATACTAATACATAGAAATACACATATAAATACTGAAAATATATTTAATAAACGACCAAACCCAGAAACACAGACATCTATATGCTCATCACATAAATGCCTGTGCTCTGCCGGGAATCGAACCCGAGCCCCGTTGCGCCGTGACACGTTAGGCGTCTGCGCTAACCACTCGACCAACGGGGCCGTTACAATTATACTTACAATGGTTAGCGAAATGTTTTAATTGCATTGGATCTTCCTCTCAGCTGGTCTAGCAGATACAGGATACATTCACCTTGCATCCAAATTGTTACACAAACTCAAAGAACCCATCTTGACTTGTCAAGATTTGAGTCTAGACTACTAAAATCTGTTTATAAGACCGTGTAGTATGAAGATCTATAAGTCAGTATTGTAACGGTTTTATAGCCGTTACGGAGACATAACAGAGCAATAGTTAGCATAGCGGGTGCTGCGTTGAGTGCGTACGCGCTTGTAACCGGTCTGGCCGACAAGGGGGCTTCGCGGGGGCACCGCGCACCTCAACCTGACCTACAGCAGTCAGAGGACCTACTAAAGCGGCAGCTGTTAGCCGTTTCGTGCATATCGTACTCTTATACAATTGCTAAGATCATTAGAGGTCTTAAAACGTTGCGACGTTTTCTATTATTTTTGAATATTTTTATTAACTATAAAACCCCATTTCGGGTGAGTGTTTTTATTATGCATTTGTTGTTTTATAATTTTAATAAGTGAATATGTAATGTAAGTACATTTGAATTCATTTAATTTTGCTTAGGTATTCTTCTTACACCATTTTAAATATATGTTCACTTTAGTATAAATTTCATTTTTCGTGCCGTTGAGTATATCTTCAATGCAGTGGTTATATATTGTAGTGTAGTTAATAGAACTTGTATTAGATTATAGCATGACGCAGCTTCTGTGGCTTACCCTCATAAGCGTAGTATTTATATTTGTACTTTACATAAGTTTTTATATAATGTTTTTTGCTACATAAGACGTTACCCGGCTACTATTTAAAAAGGAGGGTAACGTTTTAAAAATTACTTTGTACAAAGTTTGACTGCCTCATCCTTGAAAACTATTGCTTGCATAGAAACACCGCTTTGGCTTTCTTTTGCGTACCGGCTGGTGGCAGTCAAACTGAGTTTGAATGCACATAATAAAATACCCGATAAACGGGATTTCAGGGTTTCTGGCTTAGGCCTAACGACGGGTTAAGGACCGTTGGCGCTTCCTTTTCTTCTCTACCACTACAGTGCTGGACAATTGCTGTCTCACCGGCAAAATTACCACGACATCGTACTTCACTGCATTCAACAAATACAAGGCCAGTGGTTGTTGTTTATAAGGAGTTCTGCACATCCTCGGTCATCGGACGAACCCACGACCCTCTATTTACTCAAAATATATAATTAACTTTCTCAACTTTTGTTATTTTCATTCCCTGGTATCCACCAGGTCTACCACCAGGTTAAGAGACGGGGGAGTGTGACAGTATGAACTTTGGGATGAACGATTGAGTGAGTCAAATGTTAAATATTATAATATAATAATATATTTTAAATGAGGAAAACAAATAAACTATAATAGTTTGTATGAAAAAAAAATGGAAGTAACATATAAGATCCAGTATTCTTACATTTATATATTTATTAATAATAATTTGAAATGTGTATTTATACATATCTACACAAGTATTAAGCTACAATTTTAGCTTTTTTTATATTTTATTTTGTAACTTTATAAAACTAATTAAATGTGATGACTCAAACTTTATAATTTCGGGTAATGCAATTTGAAAAGTCAGTCAAGTTGTTTGAACTAAATCGATTCTAAATTTGAAATAAACAGATACAATATAAAACTGCCAACTCCGACATTCACTGTGCAAGTTGCTTATCGGATATATTCTGATTTATATGTGTAGTTCTCACAGCTAGAAAGAAGATACAAGTTGTGTTTAAATCTTCACCAGTTATGATGACACCCAAAAAATGTATTATGTATTATAAGCCTCACTTTAAATTTCAATAGGTAAATATTAATTAAGATTCATTCATTCATTCACAGTCATTCCATACATTACCTCTACCTTGTTAACTCCCGTTATTTTGATTTGTATCTATTGACTATTGAAATATTCAATATTATAATGTAAATGAACAAAAACCGCAGTAAGAAGTAACATATTCTCTAAAAAAAACCTTTCCAAATCCGAAATAGGCTTCAAAAGATAATTTTATTTTTATCTAAACACATAGCAAAGAGAATTGATTATAACACTAATTATTTTATTTTATTTAGGAACCGCAAAAGAAACAGTATATTTAATTTAATAAATATAATATTTTTATACAAACAAATTAATACATAGATAAATTATAATAATAAGGAGTATAAGAATAATCTTTATTGGAACAAAAAATTATAAAAGTTCATAAAAATACAGTGATTGAAAATGCTTGCCTTAGTTATCTAACTGTGTCGCAATCATTAACGCCCATCTTCAAACAAAGATTGTTTCAAAGATCAAAATAAACAAATATAAAGAAATATATAATTATAGTAACAGGAACAACCAATTGAAGTCAAATTCAATTCTCAATTCAATTGAATTCTCTATTGAAAAGAATTATTCTTAATAATTTAAGCAATAACGAAAATATTTGAAAGAATCTGCATGATAGGATTTATTAAGATTAATTTTGGGATTTTCATAATAAAATATTCTTTGTTTGGCGGGCGAGCAAAATAATATTCAGGATTATACTTTGAAGCACAGTATGTTTTTTCTAGTTATTAACTGAATTTCACTCTTTCTGTCTTGTCTATTCAGGATGAAGAACTTTTAAAGAATGATGTAAATAAAAACACTAAATCCAAATCAGTCACGAAATGGCGTCGTTCAGAATGACACTAGTGATGTTCTGATAAATATATGGTTCTTAGTACGATTTATCTTTCAATTTTAATATTTTTAATCTTATTATTTAGTATTATATTTAAGACTGTTCTAACAATGTATACGTATATTATTAAGGAAAGGTTATTATTAAAGAAAGGAAAAGTTGAGGGCTTAGCCAAGTCTATAAACACGATTCACGCCAGGGCAGACATGTATAACAAGATTACTCTCGGCAATATTCTACCAAAAGTGTCTATGAAATGAATAAAGGAACCAATGGATGCCCATTTGCAGCTCTTTTCATTTCTCTAACAGCTACCACTATCCTTAAATTGGTCATACATATTATTTTCTACATTATATAATTCGTCTTTAATCTTGTCTAATATTTAACAATTTTATAGTTTTGGTTTTAAGTCAATATTTGCGATTGCGAATTCGGTCGTATGTCCGAATTGTAGCAAACTTTTGAACACTTAACAGCGGGAATTGTGGCTTTAAAGCCACATATAATCATTACATGCTATATGCGAGTGTTTTGAGTGTATCACATCAATTCTAGTAGTTATGTTTTTAGTAATCCTTAATACAAATATGTATAATATATAACGAGATTTAACAGCAAAAAAAATATACTTTTCAAGTTTATCGTTTAAATATAAATATGGTTTTATATTAAAAATATTAAAGATGAAAAATTGAGATTTTATGATTAAATTAATTTTTATTCTGAAGTATTTAAGAATTAAGTTATAA
The DNA here is from genome assembly GCA_959347405.1 of Napeogenes sylphis. Lineage (NCBI taxonomy): Eukaryota > Metazoa > Arthropoda > Insecta > Lepidoptera > Nymphalidae > Napeogenes > Napeogenes sylphis. The sequence continues at coordinate 11,437,633 of OY365783.1, forward strand.
CTTTATTTATTATTGAGTTTTAAGAAAACGAAAGTTTAATCTTTTAATATTTAAATTTATTGTAGAATATACTCAGTATTTTTACAAAATAAAGATATAGCAATGAATTCAACTTCTTAATATTACTACGTTATCGTCACTTTTATTTGCTAGAAGTTTTATTTTAATTCTTAATTTATATGCAGAGGAGGGTTTAGACAGGCGATCAAACCAAGTTAGGATAAATTTGCTTTGAAATGCTTTAAGTATTTTTAGATGATGATTTCTACTCAAAAGTGTAAACTTTAGTGATTTCTGTGTCAGGTATTAATTGTTTTTATAAGTGTTATCTAATTGTTTGTTTTCTTTAAAAATAAATAAATTAAAATGTCACATTTATTGATTATACCCTTAACATGATAGCATAGGTTAAGGATAAATTAAATACTAGCAATATTTATGGTTATGTATATTTTAGTTTCCATAATTATTACTCTAATTACACTGTTTTTCTTTTTGTTGTGTATAATGTTATTAATATGTTTAAAATAAAATTTTTAAGCATGAGATTAACGCTAATTGGCAAACTCCGGGAGTCCGTTGCCGAAAGTTCCTTTAATTGTTTAAAAGCAAAAGTATTGTGGCCAATCAACTGTACAGACTTGAAAAACTTTGAGTATATATTTTCCAAATATTAATTAAAAAAAACCCCGACGACGCGTTCACAGTAGGTAATAACGTGTACGCGTAGGCATAATTGACACCACACAACATACAGACACACACCGTCTGTACCGGTATAGACGAGGTCCCAACTGAGTAAGTGCTCCGTTGCTCCGGCGTTCTGCCGTCGGAGGACGCTAGTGTCCAAATGTCCTTAGCTTCCCTCCTGACTAACGACGCCCCGAGCCGAGGTCCGTGTCTCAATCTGAGACGCCCTCGGGACGTCGCTCCCCATGGGGGCCCATCTGGCCCCCCCTTGTTAAGGGTGGGTCTCCAGACCCACCCGCTCCCCCGGTGACGCTGTAATAGCCAACAGGGCTAACAGTATAGACATACAAAAAAAAAAAATAAATAAATATTAAAAAAAAAAATCTTCTTATATTTAGTTACAAAAATTTGAAATAGTATAAAGACGAAGTGCGGTAACGATTTGTCAAAGATTAATTTAAAAATATTACTTATTTTATTCTTTTATTTTAATACACTAGTCGACACCAGAGCACAAATAAAAACAACACATATTAACACATGTTGTATGTCATTAACATTTTTATCAATTTTTTAGTAATTTAATCAACCGCCCAATTTGATTGTATCCAATAAATATCTCTATTCTGACCATAACAAAGATGCTTCAAGAGAATCTTATGCTGACTGTAAATATAAAACTATTAATACGTCTAAAATTCAACATTGTAAAACATACTTAACATACGCACTTTGGTGGTGAGGTGTACACTAGTTATTTGTATCCAACGTTGCATGAACCGTGCCTGCAGACAGTACGTTAACGCTACGATAATAGTAATGATGGTTGAAATAATAACTATGTAGTTTTCTTCAAATTATTTTATACATTTATTATACTGTATAATTCTAGATTTTACAGTTATTTGTCTAATACTACATAAAAACATAGTCAATTGTTTTACATTTATTAAAATATTGTAGTGTTAGAAATGTTTAGGCTTTGCAATAAGTTGACCAGCATCTTAAAAATAGTTTTATGTAAAAGTATTTGACCAGATCTGAGACAATTATGTATCTTAGCATTTAAAATGTCTAGTAATAGAATTGAATGACCTTAATCAAATATAAAATATTCTTAAACACTACCCTTCCTATAATTTTACTGTGGTTTTCAAATTATTTTTTTTAATGACACGGTGAAGAAGAAAATAAATAAATATATAATTATATTTTTTTCGGGTTAGCGCATTATGTCATTTCTGATATACTGCAACCGATTTTAAGACCAGTATCCTGACGTCTACCCTCTTTGGGATTTTTATATTGGTGGGATTTCCACAATCTTAATCTTAGTTATCAATAGTACTAATATTGAAAAATATATGTGCATTAAAACATATTTACTTAGACTAATACATTTATTGTTTTTATCATTATTAGTACCTACTCTTTTTATCAAAGTACTTATTTCATATTAATATTCCAAAGACGAGATCTATTTTTATCACTTGTATATAATAAATAACATTAACACATTATATTAATGAGCTTTGCCACATCTTATCCGCTGTAATCCCGGTACAAAGAGATACAAACGTGTTCTTCATATTTATAATCCCAGGCTTGATGTTTATTCTCATATTCAAAACTTTATTATTATACAACGAGTAGATGTTGAAATAGTATATAAGCTTTGATCTACTATAGTAGAGAGAAGTAGAGACAAATTATAGTATTAATTTAGAGATTGAAACATATCATAAAATATGCAGTCAAGTCGCTATATTATTATTATATATTTTTACGATACGTGTTAAATAAATGAAATAAACTTCTAGGATTTGGTGGAATTGGTTGCTTGTTTTGCATTTCTGCAGAAATAAAAAAGAAAAAATGAACGAATGTACAAAAATCTTAACACTTTAACTTTTTAAGAGTTATTATAACTTAAGAACTTTAAACCGCTTGTATTAAAAATGATATCCCATATTTCTTAATAAAAAACTAAAATAATTACATTTTTATAAAAAAAAATTAACTCGATATTAATTATAACTTAATTAATGCTTAATTTTGTCATCTGACTAATATATAAGTGCGATTGTTTGGATGTTTGGATCGATGGATGTTTGTTAATCAATCAGGCCAAAACTACTAAACGGATTTTGGTGAAACTTTGCAATATTTTAGCTTATGCACCAAAATAACACCTAGGCTATAGAAATACTAACTTTTTCACCTGGTTTTGTCTGTGACATTACAGAGTTTGTAGCTCGATAACTAATAGACACGGGAGATGATTTTAATCGTTTGGTTTACTGAATTTTACATAATTATTATTGAAAATCCTTATTATCTTTATAATCCGACGACTTTAGAAGGAGTTATATATTAAAAGATATATTTCTTTTAATTTCCATATTTTTATGTTCCCTGCTACAGTCTAGATGGATGAAATTAGACATTTTGATCATGTTATCTCTCTATTGATTTGTTATACACCCTGTAGCTGTGTATAGGAATATGTGTTAACAGTATGATAGTTGTATTATTTTAAACTATCCTTAAATATGTTTGATGATCTATTAATGTATTTATTATTTGATATATTTAAAACAAATAACAATATTTTTCAATAGCTACATACACAAGCACTCAATCTCTTATTTAGTTTAAAAACATTATGCTCACATTTATTTTGAACGTGACTTACGAAATATATTATTGCCATTGTCACTTCACAGTATCCATATTAACACTTAAAAGATACGAAATATATTATTTAATTTAATCTCATACGACTTCAAATCTGTTAACACAAACAAATGGAACACTCTGCGAGATTCTCCTTGTATATCTAATTTAAGTACACTGGTCAAGTAATGTAAATTATTTTATTATTATGACATCCTACGATATTACTTTTGGTTACCAAAACAATATTAAGGTAAATTATTACACTTGTTATTGATAAACAGGGTTCAGATAATTGGCTGAGTTCTCGTATTTTTACAGATTTTGAACCCAAGGATATTTTAAGGGTATACAGAGTTGGTGGTCATAGTTAGGCATAAATACATACCATGTACATTAACCTTACTAATAATCTTAAGTTATTTTCTTTTTATTTTTTGGAACGCAGTTCCTTATCGCGCGTTGTGAAAGGGGGCTAGATGGTAAAAATTCTTACGAAAAGTTGGCACGACATGTTTTGCTATATCTCTCTCTCTCTTATAGAAAGCAAGCGAGATATTTTCATTTTTATCATTATTTTTTTTTGGATTATATTAAATTTCTTAGTAGTTCTTTACTATTTATTTGATATTGGAGTTTGTTCTTTTAGAATCAATTTGCAAATAAGACAGTTTAAATGAAAATAAAAATACAAATTTGTGATCAAATATACTCGTAATGTTTTGTAACAACGCCATCTATTTATACCTTAGGGAAACATAACTACATCTGTTATATAAACATATCAGTACATTCATTATTTTTGTTGTATTTAAAATAATTTCGTAACTTCACTTTAAGAGGTTTAGAACCATCGTTCAAAAGACTTTGAAAAAGTTCATACTGAAACTACGCTTCGTTTTAAATAAACAGATAAGAATTAAAAAAAAAGTGCGTTCTGGTTTTCGGAAAGCAATTTGAAAGGAAATATTCATGAAGTACATTAGTTACCTTCTCGATACATTCTTAATATAAGGGAAAGTCTTAAAATTCTTCAAATTAATGGGATATTACCCGAAGGCGTGGAAGGAGGGCTGGTGATTATTATTATTTTTTTTTAATGTTTGTCTATACTGTTAGTCCTGTTGGCTATTACTGCGTCACCGGGGAGTTACAGCGTCACCGGGGGGTTACAACGTCACCGGGGGATTACAGCGTCACCGGTGGTGGTGTTTATGCTGCTCAACCTACTAACCCCAAACTTGTTAACAGTTACAAGCCTATGACACTGCTCAGTGCATAGGCCAAATTGTTTGAGCGGATGACGTTTCCGCTACTCATGGAACACCTTAAACTGCGCCCAGAGCAATTTGGATTTCGCAGTGGGCACTCAACCAAACTGAGATTTTTAAGAGTTCTTCACTTCGCATCGCATCGCATCGCGAAGAAAAAAGAGAAAGCAGTAGTAGTTTTCCTCCACATAGCTAAAACTTTTGACCGGGTCTGGAACCCGGGCCACCTCCAAAAACTAATCCAGGCAGAGGTCCCTCACTTCCTCGCCAATTTTCTAAGTGGCAGAACGTTCTGAATAAGGGCCGTGGGGGCTCTATCCACTAATCACTTAGCAACAGCCCGAGTTCCTCAGGGCAGTATTCTGTCCCCGGCACTTTACTCGGTTTACACAAAGGATATCCCGGTTAGCCAGGGGGGCCATCTCCGCGTATGACGCCGCTTTAATAACTTCCTCATTTACTGCGAAACATGCAGCCCTGAAGCTGCAAAGGTCTCTCGGTCCTCCTGACTGGCTGGCCTAGTCGAGGTTGACACTCAATGTGGAGAAAACCCAAGCCGTCGGATTTGGGCTGAGCATGTTTTGTTCGTATACTTAAAGTTTTGAGAATTTCCAAATTGACTGACACATATGAAGATTGCTTTAATATATGTACATAGTATAAAATGAGAATCTCGTAAACTACAGGTCACTTGCTTTGGGCTCCTTTCCTTTCACTCATTGAGTTTAGAACATTCAAAATTATTAAAGAGATTCTTACAATGTTATAAATTCAAGACGTTAACAATGTGTTTCTCTTGTAGTCATAAGTTATGACCAGAGTTAAACACAAAAGAATGTATGAAATATACTTTAGCCTATGTCAAATAACTTTAAATGAGATAGATGAACTTTCCGGAGAACTCTATCCTTGAATAGTATATCTATTATTATATAGATAACAATCAAATACTTATAATTTTATTTATTTAATTATAAAAAAAATACAAATAAATGTGATGATATGAACTTTATCACTTCAGGGAATGCAATTTCAAAATCCAACTCAACTTGTTTGAACTCAATCGATTTAAAAGTCGAAATAAACAGAAACTAGAAACAACTGCCAACTCCGACATCAACTCTGCAGAGTAATCTATAAGTTGAGTATCGGATATGTTCCGATTTATATTAGTAGTTCTCACAGCGAAGAACAAGATACAAGTTTTGTTTAAAGCTTATAACGTTACGACATACAATTTTAGTAAATTTAACCTCTCTATTAACGTAGGTAAGAGTCTCTCTCTTTCTTAGATTTTCATACATTTTAAAGGATGAGTGATGATAGTGTAATGATTTGATTCTAAAGGTAAAAGGGGAGGGAAGGAGATGAGGAAAGAGGTCGGTAGACCATGTTAATGTACGTAGTATATGACGGAGGCAATTTGTATTTGTATAATTCCGCATTTTATAAAACGTTTGAAAACAGTCATCCGTTTAAAAAAGGTCTCTGTTTTTAAAAAAGGCAAAATAAATCTTAAGATTTTAACATTGATAGTTTTAGAACGGTGATTACCAAAAAACATAGGTTATATTATCATATAGGTATCAGTAGGTATTTTTAATACTCTTTCATTGCATGTCATTTTTGGCGATAGAATTTACTATCAAATGTTGAAGCATATTATATATTAATAGATCAATAATTTATAATAATTAATAATTTGCCTTTGGAGTTTTTATCAGCGCGAGTATTTAAACAGACGATACCATATATAAAACACGAAATCATACAATTTGCCTACGACATATATACATTAATAATATAATCTTGATCCTTTATTTTTATTAACATACTAGCTGTTGCCCGCGGCTCCGCCCGCGTGTAGGTCGCTTTTCGCGTAATCTGTGAAAACTACAATTATCCTATAATAGACTTATAGTTAATTCTATAGTATCCTATTCCCGTGGAAATTTTATATATATAGGCCTTACATTGCTAATTACATTGCATTTTGAAAATGAAACATAGCCTATGTCACTCGGGAATAGTGTAGCTTGCCGACGGTGAAAGAATTTTTGAAATCGGTCCAGTAGTTTCGGAGTCTATTCATTTCAAACATACAAAAAAATAATCAAACCTTTCCTCTTTATAATATTAGTATAGATTATCATCATACTAATCTAGTACTGTAGATTAACCAAGCGCAATTTTTGCTTACTTGCATTAATTTTATATTCACAAAAAACTTCAAATTGCAATATAACATTTTTAGCATTAAATGCACTAACTTAATAAATTGGCTCGAATCATATTGAGTTTCTGAAACCATTCAAATAGATTCAAATTGTCAAAATTAAATGAAAACCGCTTTCAATTCTCACAAAGCGTTTACACTATTTCCCTGACGACCCATTCAAAATTCATGAACTATCATTGTTACAATGTTCCACTGTGTATTTAATTAAAAACTACATTACATTATTTTGGACCACATTTAAAATCGATACATTGATATAACGTTCCTATTTAATTACTAACAATGTACTTCAAGAGTTCGGATGTTATTTAAACTATGTACAAAAGGGTTTATTAGTTAGGTACATACAACATTAAAACTGTAAGGACATCTTCAAAGATTTAATACTCACTCAGTTATTACACTCCCCGTTAAGTGAAGTGACTTAAAAATAATTGTTTTTAATCAGATTTAAAAACTAAAATTGCCTCTCATATTTAGATATAATACAAATCAGGAGCGCTGTCTTTTTTTGTTAAATAACAAAGTCTCAAGGACTTGTAGTTTCCAGTTCAGATTGAGTATAAAAATTAAACTTGTGTACTTTAGCAATTTGAATCCATTTCTTTGGTGATTATAATTTAATCAGAAAGCTGCTTTATAAGGAAAAATATGAATGATGAAAATAGATATTACATATGAAATTATAAATGTTCAAACACCCCTTTTTTATAATCATTTTCGTTTGTCAGAAGTAAATAATGTATTGTTATAACATTATATTGTTATAATAATATAGTGTAATAATGTATTGTTTTCGCATAATCATTAAAATTTCAAACGTTCTGTTTGCAAACATGGTTCATGCAACGTTGGATACAAATAACAAGAGTAGACCTCACCACTGAAGTTAGGTAACATCGTTTATATTGCAAGTAAAAAGAGTATGTAGCCTTATTTTGAATATCTGCATTTAAACATTTATACACACTGTAGTGTTATTTATATTAGTGAATTTTGTAGTGTAATCTTAATTTATATTTAAAACTGCTGTAAAACTGCACTTTCACAATACAACGTGACATTTACTTATATAAGTTTATCTAAATCTTTGAACTTCAATTTTAAATAAAGCTTGTCAATCGCTTACAATGACCGTGCTTAAAGCTTGAGCGAACTCTCATCAGCGATAACATACGCATATACTACCTTTGTACACAAAGGTGGTTGGCACAGAGCAGTCTATTGAGCACAGTCCAAAAAGGCCTTTCTGAATATTGACAACACAAGCAAATGAGATTTTGAATATATTCAATTTATACGAAAAACTTTATGAAATCTGTTTTTACAAAAATGACAAAAATATATCTTGTAGATATTTTTTTAATCAATTTATGATATTGAAAGAAGTAAAATAAAAGCATTAAAACAATTATAAATGTTTACTTAATTATTATTTCTAACCATATTTATAGCTAACTAGACCATCAGTTCATCACTTATGCTGCAACTTTAATATCCTGCTTGACGCAATCACTGCTGAAGTCTAATTGCCGTTTAAAGGAAGTCAGTATTTGCGAAGGATAAAAAAGAACCTCGTACATGTTTGAGATTATAAGGATATTTCATTTTTGTTTTACATTATTAGATACTGTTGCTGATGTTAAATTAACTCTTGACTAGCTATTGTCAGTTTCCTCTTCTTACATATAAAAAAAATGAAAAAATTGTATTCTTGTTGAAAAAATATACCGGCCGAATTGAGAACCTCCTTTTTGAAGTCGGTTAATAAAAAGTTTAAATTAGGTTGAATTACAAGATGTAAAATATGTTTTATATTTATGTTTTTTTTTCTCTAGCCGTTTAGCATCGTGAGGAACGATTTCATTTACTTCAAGGATTTTTGGTTTAGTTTGACATTGGTGCCCTGGTATAAATTATAAAGCCCTGTATTTAGTGAAATACACTTAATGTTATCAAAATTCGCCAAGTAGTATTGTTGTTTGGTCTCGTCCATAACAAATTTTGAGATTTTTCTTAAACATTTCGTTATTCCGGTATGTTTTCTAATATTATATTTATTGATAAGAAATAAAAAACATTTACCTCTTCGCTTTGTGACTGTTTACCGATTGTATAAACTTGTCTAACCATGTATTTCAGAACAACCAAAATAATATTAAAATTTATAATATAAACGAACTAAATAATAATATTAAAAAACACTTTATAGACTGAAATATTCTATAGTACAATTGTTCCAAACATCTCGTAATTATATCTAAAGAAATTCAAGGACTAATGTTGCCTAAATTCGGCACCTTCCTGTCAGACCTGTATCTGGAAATAGATTATGTAATAAAAGCGATGATAAAAAGAAGGTAGAATTGCTGAGTTCTTTGCAAGTTTTAATAACAAATAACTAGATTTACAACAAATAATATAAGGAAGTGTGTTAAATAAATACTTATATAAAGATCAACATAGATAAACTTATTGTTGTGCACATTAAACAATTCAGTCTCTGGTATCAAGTAATAAATTTTATTTACTTTAACAATTTATACGAATTATTAAGAATAGAATACAATAGAATATATTAATTTAGCACACAGCACACTTACAGACAAATTGAAATGAACTTATAACTAAATTATAAATACAAAATAAATATTGGCAAAAGAAAAAACAAAATAATAATAATTAAAAGCTAAAGCAAAAATCATCGATAAACGAGAATAAAATAAAAAAACAAAAACCATAACAATTACAAAAAAAAAGAAATAATATGCAATTAGAATACCAGTGAGTAGCAACAGTTTTAGTAATTAAAGTTACGTTTTTATAAAAAAAAATATTGACTTTTTTATGTTTAAAATAGTATAGGTAGCTTAGCTTAATAAAATACTATACTATATATAAATGAAAAATGAGTTATACTTTCCTTTAAATTTAATTCAAAAGGGTCAATAGCATTCAAATTAACGCTGTGTTCACAAAGTACGCAAAGCGCTCGAGATATAATCGAACAGTGCTTTAAATTCGTTGCCCGATGTGAAGTGTTCAAATGTGTGCGACAATAGTTCGAACATCCTGTATTTACAAATGTAAATACCTATTTTTGGTGTGTATCTTAGACGACAATACATGAGAATTAAAATTAGCACCAAGTGAAAATTACTGCAATGCAATGGAACAAACGTAAGTAAACTCATTAAAGTGCATTGTTAATATTATTTGATTAAGTGACATTCAGTGACAACTGGTGATGTGTTTGTTTCAATTGTGTAATTTATTTGCGGTTTATTTTTATTATAATAAACCATTTTCATGAGAGACCGAAAAGTTATTATTGAAGGAGGAAAGCACCCTTCCTATTATATATATGTTTTATTATCTGCTTCCAATTCACACTTGAACTTGTGGAGTTCGGTATCTATAAGTATGTAGATAGCATTATAAAAATAAAGAAAATATAAACAATTGTGGAAATGAATTCTTGTATTGGCTATAGAAAAAAAGTATAGCCAGTCTCCGTAAATATCTTTCGACTAAGTCATACATCTGGTTAGCTAAGGTAAATTTTTCATCGGTTTCTTCAAGAGCCTTCGTTTAATATCGGAGAACTCACTCAGTGTTAGCCTGCTTCGTTTTAATATCGTCTCGACGACAATTACCGAAAAGAGTAGGTACGCACCCGTTTCTCTAATGTATCCATGTTATCTGCATAAAAACAAAATAATGAATTAAATCATTCATTTATTACTATTTACTATCAAAGAGAGCATCAAATTCACAAATATTTAATGTCAGAAAAAATATTCGATTTTTTTAAAAAATAATTACTTTGCACGGATAAGTCCATTTCTCGCATTTCCTTAAATCTATCCCTTAATTCTTGTGGTAAGTGCTCGATCACTGAAATCATAACGTTTTATAATAATCTATACTAATAGTAATTTAATACCATACCCTTAGTTTTAATTTTGAATATCCCGGCAAAACAAATTGTTATAATTAATATTGTCAACTGAATAATATAATGGCAAATGGCGGTTCTATTGTCAATAGCGAAATAAAGAACAGCTTACTTTCTAGATAATAGAAAAGAGTTGTGACACTTAAAATTCTAATTGAGGTTAGCATAACAAGTTTTCTGCCGCTCACTCTGTCATGCATCAGTCCTGTATCAACTTCTTTCATCCCCTTGTCATCACTAAATCCATCCATCTCTTTTGTCATTTTTAGCCTACCTCTAGCGGCATATCGATCCACATACAAATTCATAACTCGCTTTTTATTATAGTTTTTATCTCTTCGCATGCCCATTAGATCATACTTTTCATTTGGTCATAAAACGGAAAATTTTAAAATTTGCTTTGTTCGCTCATATTTTCTTATTCATGCAATTTTCTTCATTCATTCAAAGTACACAAGAAATTTTTATGTGAAATTGGATGGAAAATAAACAGAATGACAGGCAGTTTATTTCACAATGACACAATAGTAGGAGCTAACAAGCAATATCGAGACTTTATTTTCTGCATTTTATAAAAAGAGAACCCTGTCAAGTTTTGTTATATTATTATAAATAATGGTTTCCACAAGTTTCGTTTTATTCAGAGATAATATCTCTAAATCTTTCTAAGATGGAAACCTATTTACACATTCAATATTATATAACTATTTCACTGATTTCCCATTCTGAATTCTGTCACATAATTATTTTTACTCCACAACTCAACTTTTTAAGGCTTGCTTTATTACGGATAAAGGCCTTTGAAAGGCAATAGGTATGTAGTACGAACTGCAGAAATAGTAGAATTCAACTTCAACAGAAATATTTGTGCTGAAAGACATATATTCTGATATCGAAGTATTCTGTTTCTTCTGTCAAAGATTTCGCAGTTTTTTGATGAAAATAAAAATATAAAAATAAATAAGGCTTAAAATTATAAAGTTTTTTACCACTATGATATATTTTTACTGTCTTATATATTTTTTAAATCCTTGAAATCTAAATAAGTTTTTTATTGTAGCTTATAAATTATTGTAAACCTATTCATAGAAATTACACAAGAATTTCATTGTTTTGGAGCACATTTTACATTTTATGTTTAAGATAAATACAGTTTAATGAAATAATAACTTTAATTTATGATGGTTGTTTAATTAAGGGCATTTTTACATTGCAAAAAAAAAACAAACTTTTATAACCTCTTTTTGCCTAAGAGTCATAATATGTCCTCGTCACAATTAAAGTTACAGGTTCTACATTAAAAAAGTTACCTTCCTCTTAACTAGTAAGAAACGAATGTACAATTTAAATTTATATAAATATAGAATGTAAAAAACCGATACGGGCAGGGATTCGAACCCGCGACTACTGGGAAACCGTCCCGTCGCTCTACCAACTGAGCTACCGTATCGTTGTCCGTCTCGGTGAATTAAGCATTCTATATGTGATCGTCTTTATCGGGACGGTGGTGACATCTATTAGGTTTCTTTCGAAAATCCTAACCAATGTTTCTAACTTTGCAGTATAGATAAACATTGAAAAGATGCCACTACCGAAATCAATTTTTCGCGGGTTCGAATCCCTGCCCGTATCGGTTTTTTACATTCTATATTTATATAAATTTAAAATAAGCTTAACATGGCTATACATGTTTAAAGATATTTTCAAAAATTGATTTCGGTAGTGGCATCTTTTCAATGTTTATCTATACTGCAAAGTTAGAAACATTGGTTAGGATTTTCGAAAGAAACCTAATAGATGTCACCACCGTCCCGATAAAGACGATCACATATAGAATGCTTAATTCACCGAGACGGACAGCGATACGGTAGCTCAGTTGGTAGAGCGACGGGACGGTTTCCCAGTAGTCGCGGGTTCGAATCCCTGCCCGTATCGGTTTTTTACATTCTATATTTATATAAATTTAAAATAAGCTTAACATGGCTATACATGTTTAAAGATATTTTCAAAAAAATAATGTACAATTTGTTTTTTTTTTAATATAATTACTCCTTAAATGTTAAATAATATTATATACATTCGAAATTCCCGCCTTCACTCAGTTTGATTACTCTATGACATATCCTATCTTAGTCTATATAATAACTACTCTGTACCTTTTTTCAATTCACATGTTTTCTCAAATAAAGCAGTTCTATTAATATTGTTCTTTTTACTTAGAGTGTAGATTCTCTATATAACTATATATATAGTAAAACCATTGGTTTATGGGCCCAGAAAACTCAATTTCAAAATGTAAATTGATGATTGTCATAAATACGAAGATTGTAGTGATGTACATAAAAAATAATAATAAAAAAAGTCGCAACCAGCGTGCCACAAGTTCATATTATTATATCTAAAAAATGGCTGGAAATAACGCATAAGCCGTGATCGAAAAGTTGTCAGGCCGAGAAAACTGTTCAACGTGGCGATTTGCTATCAGAACTTATCTCCAACAGGAAGAACTCTGGGATTCCATCGAAAATAAGACTGACACTCCGGTAGATTCCAAAAGCGAAAACAAAAATAATCTTACTAGTTGACGCTGTAAATAACGTACATATTCAAGAATCAGAAACGGCTAAAGAAGTTTGGGAGATTCTGTCACGTGCTTTGACACGCCGCGTGGGACTACTGCGTGACCTCTGCACTACTACCTTGAAATATAATATAAAGTCACTTTAAAAATAAATAGTTAAATTAAAATAGTATAAATATGAAGGGTGCCTTTCATACAACAAAAGTATTTTTTGCTGTTTTTCATATGGATGTATATATTTTTAATTAATACATTCATTCACGAGACTGACTCGCACTCGTCCGTATTTTTTCATTTACTTAGAGTATCTTTAAGAATGAATATGAATACTATTCTTTAATGTGTACTAAGCTACAATACAATTGAGCATGGACTTAAAAATATTGAAGTCCGAATACAAAATAAGTAGAACAACCATTCAACCGACACTCGGAATAAATGTTAATGCTAGATAGAAAATACTTGGCGTTAGAGCTTAAACAAGATTACCATTTCTAGAAAACGAAATTTAAAACTTATAAAAATAAAATAAATAAAAACTATTATTAACAAGCGACTTTTCCACTAATAATTTATTTCTGCTATCTGGGAAATGTAAATAATAAATAGTTTATTGTTCATTGCTTAATTATTACTCATTTAATTTCATACCTAAATGTGAAAATCAATGTTAAGTCTGTTTTGTAGTTTTACATTTCCTTACCGCCCCGTTGGTTGAGGTCGTTAGTGCAGACGCCTAACGTGTCACGGCGCAATGGGGCTCGAGTTCGATTCTCGGCGGAGACGGGCATTTATGTGATGAGCTTAGATGTCTGTGTTACTGGGTTTGGTCGTTTATTATATATGTCGCCGCATAGGCTTGGCGAACAATAAAAATTAAAATTAAAATTTTAAGTTAAATATTTTTATTTTATTTTGTTAATTTACTTTAATGTTTCATTATTATTATTGTTATTAGTAAACATAATGACTAAATTAAATATGAGTCTGTTCTGATAGATGGCAGCACTTGAAGTTAATATTAGCAAAACTTTACAAAAACCTTAAATGTTTTTAAAAGCCTGTTTTAAAGCAAATTGTATGATAAAATATTTTGATTATTTTTGTAAACAATGTAGTACAGGCTAAGTTTGTAGTACTTAGTGGTTAATAAGTAAAAATAACTAAAATGACTTGATTGTGAATTAGCGCGAAAATATGTCATTCTGAAACGTATTTAAGACTTCGTACAATATCTTGGATTCCATTATTATTGTGATAGTGACGGTGAAAACATTAATTATAAGTTCGGTGTAATAACGAGAGATTAAAAGTAAAGTGTGTGTATAGTAACTAAAAAGGTGTTTTAGTAATTCCTCATAAATACTTAGAATTAATTGTTAAAATTAGAAGTGGTTTTGTAGTGAAGTCAAAGAAAAGTGATTAAATAATAAATTAAATTTGTGTAAAATGGATAATGAAAATGGCAGAACTAATGGCTCATTAGAAGCCAACGGTTCTGCATATTTTTTTAATAATATGATTGACAATAATTCGATATATATAGATTATGTTTTAATTCGATATATATATTCTCAGTATTTATATATGTATTTCTATGTATTTGTATCGTTGTCTAACACCCTTAACACAAGCAAATAATTTGCTTACTTAGGGGTTAGATCAATGTGTGTAATTTGTCCTGATATTATTATTATTTTTTTTTTTAAGATGAGCATTAATAAAAAGTGGGTATATTTTGTAAATGTTTAAAGTAAACATAAATATCACTTGTTTTAATGCAACAGCATAAGGAAAATTCTACTATGGACCAGCAGCTACTATTTTAATATCAGTAGTACGCTTTGACACGTTCCGTATAAATTTGTTTCCTAACCCCAGCCAGCCCAAAGAAGGCTCCTTTGTACCTACTGCCTTTGATTTCGTTCGGAACATGAGGCCATATGTTTGCTAGGCAATTTGCACACCATGTGACTCTAATTTATAATGTCTATTATGTTTTATATTTTTTGTATGTCCAACAAAAAAATAAAAATGGAACGTAACATAATTTATAAAATTATTTTTGAACAGCCATAATATAAGCACTATTCATTACTAAAGGGAATATTAATAATAGCAGCAATGGATGAAGTTTCTAAAACTAACGTTAAAAATATTGGGATGGTGGTTGGTTCAGGTCAATGCGTATGGTCGTGTTCTCAAAATATAATTAGGTTATATATTTATAATTAGTGTTAGAATCTCTTAAATATTGACCTTAAGAGTTAAAGATGACGCGATCTCCTATCATATATATTAATAAAACAATTAAAAAAATTACTTAAAAACTAATAAATTCCTTCTGTTAATTATTCTTAGGTAATAAACACAAAATAATGTAATAGTCATAATAATCATCCTGAACGTTATTTTTTTTAATATTCTAAACATAAAAGCCGGTATAATGTCACTTTTAAGCAACATTCGTTCGAGTTCAACTGTCATCGTCTAAATTCCACTTCATTTCAGCGGATCATCCGCGTCATTCATGTTCCGTATTTGATTTTCATCCGTAATTAAAATTCAAGCGAATATCATTTTACAAATTGAAATGTTCGTGAGATGTTATTAATTTTTTATTTTTATTATTTTCTTATCCTGTTGATGTTATTTGACGCGCTTTATTTAATTTATATTATTATTTCTCGATTATTTGTTTCTGTATTATGTTATTAGTTATAGATTTGAAGCCGACTATTTTTGTTCTTTAGAAGTGACTGTTTAGCGAAATGACTGGCCTAGATTTAAATTATGAATCGTATTTTTACAGTTTTAAAATAAGTACCAGTTTACCTGTGTGTTTGTTTATCAATACAAAAATCCGAAAAATCACGAAAAAATCACGAAAAATCTTCTGCACGGATTTCGATGAAATTTGTTATAATAGCAAAATTATTTTTTATTTATAATGATAAACTTGAGTTTTTTATTTATTTGAAACGCAGTATTTGATTAACTTATATTAATTACAATAAAACTAAAAGTGTATGGATCAGCATAAAAATGTTTGTTGATTTCATAGCAGCAGTTCTGATGAACTGCTGTTATGAAATAGGCAATCAGACAAAGTTGCTGGTAGCAGTTAGTATATTAAATTTAAGCCATACAATGTTTATTCAAAACTATATATATATATTATAGATATATTATACTATAAATTACTGTTTTCATTTCGAATCCATTATCCACGTTGTAATATAAAACAATACAATGCCAGCATATTTTTAATTATTTTCTTTTTAATATAACACTCATTTGTTCCTCAAAGAGCAATCCGTGATTGAAAAGAACTGAACTAGTCTAGTTGATTGGTCTAGTCGTGTTGATGAACGTTGTGTCAATTAGTTCGGAAAATACATTGTATCATAGAACGTGAAAGATATATTAACCTTTATTCTCGTACAACTTTCCCTAATAAATAGTGTAAAATATTTTCTCAAATATCTTGGTTTTGGTTAGAAACTCTTCAAATTTACTTTATTATTATGTATAAAACAATAATACGGGAATCTATTACATTTGAATAACTTTCTCTTGTATACTGAGTAAAATACCATAAAAGTTATTTTGTTTTATTTGGAAAAGTATTCTATTAAATCATTTAATTAAAGAATGTAGGTATGTAGCTTATGTTGTAGTGTAGAAAACTAATGTGTGAATGAAATCAGCTGAGTGAACAAAAAAATATACGGTATCAAGCACGTCTCTATCTTTTTTTTCCTAATTTTTACGTTGAAATACTCCACTTCTCATATTGTTACTATATTTATAGAATATCTTACACAAAAAAAACGTTAAATAATATAAATAAGAAATAGTTTTTGGAAAAATTTTAAATAATTTAGTAAAAATGTAGTAAAATAAACGTTACATTGAATTAAACATACGTAACAAAAAACGTTTCCTTTCCGTTTCCGTTTTAATTAAACAGCGATTATTTCCTTTTACCGACAGCTTAACTTCGTATATTGATTAATTTTTAATCTTCTTTAATATTATGTAAGATGGTACTGATGTATTGATATTGGTCTCATGATAAAAATGCGGTAAATAAATACATTACGATATAATTATAATGGTTTCCTGAAAAAAACGCATGTGACATGTTATTGCAATGTAATTGTTGTTTATTGTTATGGAAAATAAATAAAGTGTATATTTATTCTATTGTTAACTTGGGATTTCTTTATAACTGAGTGGTGGCACAGACATTTATATTTTATCTTCCCTTGAATACGATTGCTGCAATTCATTTGATACGTTGTATTTATTTTTTAAGCTTATAATGTAAAATATAGAGTTGGATCCGTCAAAGAATATTTTATTTTAGTTGTTTTGGGGAAAACTAATGAAACTATTACCATGGACAATCTTTTGTTTTAACTAATCACTATACGGCTTATATTATAGTAATTTATTTAAAAAATTAAGTAGTGGGTAATTGGAGTTGAATATAATCGTTTTCTTAAAACTGTTTAAAGACTTTGGTTACAAGTTATTCTAACAGCCGTCCACCTGTCCAATCTTAAATCTAGATTAGATCTTGACGGGTCACCGTGGGTTCATTGAATCTGTAACAATTTAGGTTTAAGGATTTTGTACTTCCTAGTACAATTGAGAGAAAACTCTGCCGAACATACGTTGGGAATAAATCTCAATTTACACATTTATTTAATGATTGTAATGTTGTGCCTAAAAATTATATAAAGCAATATTATTACAAGACTGTATACTAATTGATAGATATTAATTTCAGATAACATTTAATGTAATTACTCTTGGTCATAAGAAGAAAGGATTACAATTATTTCATAAGTTTAATAATAATACACTATTTCTTATAATAAGAATTAAAAGGAAAGCTCTAGCATTAATAGATGAAATAAAACAATATATTGTTT
Organism: Napeogenes sylphis; assembly: GCA_959347405.1. Taxonomy (NCBI): domain Eukaryota; kingdom Metazoa; phylum Arthropoda; class Insecta; order Lepidoptera; family Nymphalidae; genus Napeogenes; species Napeogenes sylphis. The sequence continues at coordinate 11,455,991 of OY365783.1, forward strand.
CTTGCTATCTAATAAATGAAAAACTGCAGAATATATTTAAATATTATAGTGATTTGTCAACTCTATGGTAATGTTATATTATAACCCGTGACTTGCTTTGGTAAGGTCGGCTATAACACTAAAAACTCTTTTCCTGTTATTATGATGCGCGCTGGATGTTAACGGCTTTCGTGATTTAAGCGCTCTTATGTCTTGTAATATTTACATAACATGTATTCTTAAGAAATAGTACAAAAAAAACATAATATTAAAATATATATTAAAAGATTTATTAACACAAATAGTACATAAAACATAATTATTAAGTATAAATCTTATTTATATTTAATTTTATTTGAAAACGAAAAAAATGTTGTAAAAAACTTTTTTATGTTGATAAACTCACTGCTTTTAACTGAACTCACTTCTTAATTTTTTATGCTTTTCTAAAAATACCTTTCTGCCATTAATTAAATTAAAGCTGGAAGAAAAATGAAAATCAAAAAACTATATTTTACAATATTTGCTGTATTGTTAATAATTGTTAATAGCAGTTTGATGCTTCAGTAAATTATGTTTTTGGTATTAAATCAGACACGTAACCATTTAACCTGTTGTATTTACCACCGTCCCGATAAAGACGATTACATATAGAATGCTTAATTCACCGAGACGGACAGCGATACGGTAGCTCAGTTGGTAGAGCGACGGGACGGTTTCCCAGTAGTCGCGGGTTCGAATCCCTGCCCGTATCGGTTTATTTTTCATTCTTTATTTCTATAAATTCTGTTGTATTTATAATACATTAATTACATAAAAACATCAGCTCTTAACATAAGCTTTAACTATGACTAATTCTAAATATCTCTGTAAGATCAAAGGTATACAAGGTTTGCTCTTCTGTATTATAGTACACATAATAATAAAGTAAATCTGAAGAGTTTATAACCAATTTGAGAAATAAATTGTGAGTACAATATATTTTCTTTTAAAACTTTCCCTAATAAATAATTTTATTAAGGAAAAAGATTTTAAAAAAGACAAGAATAAATGTTAATATAATGTCTTTGGCCCACTCACGATACAATGTATTTTTTTATTTTTTTTTCTAACTGAATGACACAACGTTCATCAACACGACTAGACAAATCATTTTGATTATTCCAGTTCTTTTGAAGAGTAATCATGGATTGCTCTTTGAGCAACAAATGAATGTAATATGCAAAAGAAAATATTTAAAAATACTAGCCGCTACTAACGACTTTGTATGATCGCCTTCATCCTAGCGATTATAATATATACATATTTAAATTTGAAATCCATACACTTCAATCTTTGTTTTATTGTAATTATTTTAAAACAAACAACGTTGTGAGTTCTTCTTACTTAATAAGGGAATAATGTAGTATAAAAAAGTATCCCATAATTGGACACGGGCAACTATTTATAACTATACCAAATTTCATCAAAATCTACACGGAAGTTTTCTCGTGACGCTTGCTTTGCGTGATAAACAGACACACATATAAAGTAATAAAATTTAAACTGTAAAAATACGATTTATTGCATAAATCTAGGCCAGCCTATTTGGTAACCATCCAGTATTAGAGTGTAAAAAACAGTGAATTTCAAAAACTATAAATAACAACAACTAAGAGAAATAAAAGAAAAGCAACAAAATTAATAATAACAAAATAAAATAATAGGAATATACAATTTTCTAATAACTTAAAACCTATTTTTTTTAATAAATAAAATTGGTAATACCTCTCTCTAACATTTGAATTTGTAAAATGATATTCGCTTGAATTTTAATTACGAATGAAAATCAAATACGGAACATGAATGACGCGGATGATCCGCTGAAATGAAGTGGAATTTACTCAACTCGAACGAATATTGCTCAAAAGTGGCATTATACCAGCTTTTAAGTTTAGAATATTCAAAAAATAAAGTTCAGATTTACTATTATATCACTATTACTATTATATTAATCTGAGTTTAAAACTAAGAGTAAAAAAAAGATCCTCATCCATTTAATTGACCTAAACATTATAATAATTATTATTGATAGATCAATTCGCTGCGCAGTCGATGATGATAATAAAATGGACATTAGGTAAATTAACAGTTCCTTTTTTAATAATAGAAGATCCTATAAAAGGTTTTGATTTTAGCAAGTAAGAGAAGACTTATCTTGTAAAAGGTTTATTTTATCATCAATTTAATATGACATTTAATATAAGTTATTTTTCCCTTATTTTTTATAAATGTACTAAAATATGTAATATATAAATAGTAACTTTTAACTGTAAATAGATATAAGTTAAAAAAAATAATATTTAACCCTCGTTTATACAAATTTATATATATATGTCGGAGATAGGAGGCATATTCGTGGCTTGTTCGTTATTGATGAAGTCTTCTGGTACAGGATCCGAGGCGTAGGTCTCAGGCAATTAAACCACACAGACACAATATGATAATACTTGTATTAAATGTAGGTAATCACAAATTACTTTGTTGGTATACAATTATCAAAGTTGCGTGAACCACCGGTCCCGTTTGGGGGGGTCCGGACTGTAAGGCTCACACTAATGAATAATCCTCGCGTCTCGATGCTCTCGGATATTTAAAATGTCTCCGGTGCCCCTCCAAACGATTCCGATCACGTGACTCAATACGTCACGGCGTTCACACCCCACTGTTACAATGATATCAATTGAGTTATTAATTATCGTTAAATTATCGTGATCTGCGACATATATATTGACTCTAATAACGTTGGTGTTTTTCAATTCAAATTATAAAAAATGAATTTCATAACGCCTTTGAACCAACGAATATTATCTTTTGTAGCTTGAAAATGACCGAACTTGACGGTCGAAACGTCGCAACTTTTGCAATAAATTTGTTCTAAAAACGAACAGTCGTTGGTTCAAAGGCGTTATTAAATTCATTTTTTATAATATTTAACCCTAAATATAAGTTTAAGAGATGTATCTTTAAATCTTGTTCTGTCCTCGTAGCTCCAAACAGTCAAACCGTTTTGTTTTCGTTACGTTTTCATCAATGTGAACAGATATTTATCTTCAAATGGTAACGAACCTAACTCGTTTATATTTCAAAGTACCAACCGCAAACGTGATCTATTGTCGGCGCTCTTTTGTTAGGATCGACTTGCGATTTGTTGGTAGACAGTAGCTTGATTCAATCTTGAATAATATCCACGACATCACTTTATTATCTTCTGTAACTTATAATTTTGAGATTATAAAAAAAAAATCATTGTACAAATTTATTCTAAAGATTTATCATAATAATTGTAAACAGAGTTTTTTTTTATAGTCTATGCCAGCCTAATTATAGCTATGTATGTATAACTCGTATTATTATGTCTCGAATACTGTTAATGCGATTCTCAATAGAAAACCCAATTTGTTGACTTTAATTTCAAGTAACATTTGATAATGATTGAATTGATTTCAAAACAAAATTCGATAAATATTGCCATTGATGGAGTTACTTAACACGGTACCGCCCACTTGCACATTATAGGTTCCAGATTTTTTAAAACAGCTGATGGTTAAATGAATAATAACTGATAGGTAGGTACATATAAAATGTTAAATATCCTTGACATACCATTGCCACGAGACTTACCTTGTCACAAGTCGAAAGCTATAAGAACACAGTAACTTTACGCTTACTATAACAACCATTCAAATTATACTTTTCTAAATCGAAGTAATAGCATTATGAAAATTGTAAAATTTGTATATATATATATATATTTTTTCACTTGAGAAATTTTTAAAAATAAGTACCGCAAACATCTGATCTGACTAATATACATATAATTGCAATTGTTTGGGTGTTTGGATGGCTGGATGTTTGTTACTCAATCAGGCCAAAACTCTTAAACGGATTTTGATGAAACTTTGCAATATTGTAGATTATGTACCAAAATACCACATGATCTATCGATTGAGATTCTGTTTTTAATCGTTTGTTTCACTGCATTTTAAATAATTATTTGTGAAAATCCTTCTTATTACATGACTTTAGAGGGAGTGTTATGTTATTGAAACATAAGTATGTTAATATAGCCAATTGTGCTATTTTTTTTTGAATGGGAAATACTAGAATAAACAGAACTGAACATAAAACTTTAAATAATACAGAAATAAAAAACTTTATTAAAATAAAAAGTAGACAACAATCTATCGACGACATAGCAATAAATAACTAGAACCTAAAATGAAGGCTTTATAATACCTGTTTCTTTGAATAATTCTACATGAGTACCTACTAGTCTACATGATAATTATAATTTCCAAATAGTAAAATATTTGTCAAATTCTATTCCATATTTTTTTTTTATTAGTATCCAAATTTTAATAGGTACCCATAACTAATACAAATAATTTTAATACACACGTATGTAAAATAAATAATAAAATTTAACGAAATATAGTATTTATAGTAAAATTTGTTTTTATAAACATAAAAAATAAAATTAGTATTTATATGTGTCCTGTTTTTAAGTGCGGCGCCCCTAACTGACGGAATCGCATGGGATACGATATTTATAAATATTTTGGGTTCGGTTGTATGCGATTAGGATAATCATGTTTTTGCAACATGGGTGACTTTATAAAAAATATATATATTTTGGTGCCGTCGTTTAGTAATAACATTAAAAGAATAGTTTAGAATGAATAATATCGATATATCTTTCTGAATACATATGAATTGTCTTTTTTTTTTTTTTTTTTTTTTTTGTCTTTTTATGCTGTTAGCCCTGTTGGCTATTACAGCGTCACCGGCGGAGTGGGTGGGTCAGGAGACCCACCCTTAAAAAGGGGGGGCCAGATGGGCCCCCATGGGGAACGACGTCCCGAGGGCGTCTCAGATTGAGACACGGACCTCGGCTCGGAGCGTCGTTAGTCAGGAGGGAAGCTAAGGACATTTGGACACTAGCGTCCTCCGACGGCAGAACGCCGCGCCGAGCAACGGAGCACTTACTCAGTTGGAACCTCATCTATACCGGCATAGACGGTGTGTGTCTGAATGTTGTGTGGTGTCACTTATGCCTACGCGTACACGTTATTACCTACTGTGAACGCGTCGTCGGGGTCAACGAGTACCGACTTGGGTTTTCTTTTTCTGACTAAAGTAGTCTTACGTGGTCTATACTCAGCGGCGTCAGCCACCCGAACCCACTGTTCGGGTGTCACTCAGCACGTTCAAAGTACTTTTGAGAAAGCCCCTTGAAGTACTGAGCGATGGTCGGAAGGTGATGAATTGTCAGGAGGTAAAAACTAAACTTAATTTTGGCTAACTTGCTCTGTTAACTGTCTATCAGATTATTTTATGTAGCATGATAAATGTTAAGTTTTGTCACAAACTTTAATTTCTAAAAGTAACCATAACACTTAACATTTGACAGCCAACCAATAGGTCCATCCTTTATGTCTTACCTGTTCTCTGTGACAAATTCGTAACTATTGTAAGGTTTTAAAATACTGTGGTAAACCTTCTGGATTATGTTGTGCTGGAAGCAAAGTATAATAGTCACAATTGGTTCCACCATCAGATCCATTACGCTCTTTAGTTTTTTGGATAGGAAAACATTCTAAGCACTTCTTGGATAACATTCAAAAATATAACAGCTGTTTCCAGATACCAACACATTGTATAGGACAATTTCATGGTCGCTTTCAAGGTATTATGCCATAAGAAACAATTGATTTTTTGGTTAAAGTTTTCGAAGTTCGAAACAAATTGTTGCTCTTTGTACCATAAATTGAATTTAACATAACACAGTGTTGTAATAAATTTGTTTTCTTAATTATTTTTATTCTTATTAGAAAATTCCGAAATCTACTCTATAGTGTTAATAATTAAAAGTATCCTAAAATCGCTATCTATTGTAGGATCAAACCTGTGTTTGAAAAGACTTGAGCAATGTATTGTAATAATCAATATATATACCCTAGTGTTTAGAATCAATAAATTTTTTAATTCTCTTATTGCTTTTCGTCAACGAAATAAGAAGTAATTACAATTTTTAAATAAAATTGTATGCTAGTTTGTTACTCTTTAAGTGGAAAGAAACTTTTTAATGTAAATAGAACTTCAACTTTAATGGTGACGATGAAAGGAATAAGGTATGAGTCTTAGCTAAAGGAAACTAATTAAAAGTGTGTTAAGTTTTTCGATTTTATAAAAAGAAAAACTTTCTACTATATACGGCAGTCAGAACTTCCAGTTTTGGTTTTATCAAATTTGTCTTACACATAAAATCTATACATATAATAAAATTGTCACTGATCCATTGCTGTACATGGAAAATAGTTTTTTTTTTAACAATCCGTTAACAAATAAAGAAGTTAATAATCTCTTATTGTCGTACCATTGCTGCTTATCAGTTTGAAGGTTTATACTTTTTACATACATTGGTTAGCATAAAGGTTACGTTTTATCAAAATCGAAACCTACGCGTACGAAGTCGCAGGCAAAGCTAGTGTTTTAATAAAATATATTTTTATAATCTTATTTTTTTAATTATTCCAGAAAACTCAAACTAATTGAAAATAGGTGATGTATTACTTATTTCATGCAATTAATACCACATATTGAATTATTATACTTTAAATCTATTGTATCATTCAATAAAGAGAAAAAAAATACGAAATAATTGTCATTGGAAATTGTAAGTAGCTGGATATCTTGGAAAGCATTATCTTTAAACAAAATGATAATTATGCAAATCATAATTTGACAAACTGCATATTGTATCAAAACTCGATGCAAGCACTAAACTGAGCGGAAACTTCATTTCCGTGTGTCTGTATGAGCAACTGACATTACAATGATGTCACCTCTTTGATGTTCTGACGCTTGTAAATTCATTAGTTAGATTCTCAAGAGATTTTATAATACGACAAATATTTATAATAACTTGTCTTTTAAAGGTAATCTTAAATAAATTATGAAACTGAACACTGATACCGAGAATGTAACTAAGACATTCTTTCAATTTATAGAATTAAATCTTTTTCAATATTCTCAAACGCATAACTTAGAAAAGAACATAGTCTCGATATTACTTGTTAAAAACTAATATGGAGTCATTGTGAAATTTCTTTATTTTCCGTCCAATTCCATATATAAGGTTCTTCTATTAGTTAAAAATATTTAAATAGACAAACAAATAAATATTTAACGAGCAATTTTGAAAATTGTCTTTTTTATAGACAAGATGCGAATTGCGAATTTGGCGTGGTAAGAGAATTCTATTAGATAAAAACAATAAGAATTGACGAGTTATGAAGTTGTATGTGAATGGCAAAAAAGCTAGCTGGCTCTTTTTGGTAACACAGTTGCCGATTAGAGCCAGCCCTGTTTCTTGAGAGGACTTGTTCTCGTCGGTACTATCTCCCTCGAGAAGTTTGACAGGGCGCTGAAACATCTCAGGGGGAGGTTGAGTATTACTGCAGTATCCAATCTAGCAACCAATCAATGTGGATGCACTGTTTTTTCCCCAGACAATCTTAACTGGTTAGACTAGGAGTCTCGCTTCAGTTTCCCTACTTATTTTACCCTCAATCCATTACGAAGCACAAAAAATTGCGGTGCATTAATTCATTCTGATAGCGGCCTTCACCACCTCGTGATCGAAAGCATCTTTTTATCTATCTACTATTAATTTTGGTTACAAGAACCTAGCAAAACATTATTGGATGTATTTTTAACAAATATTAAAATAGCTATCATTGAGTAAATTAATTGACTTTAAATAATTTTTCATCAACCTTTATAAACAATAATAAAATTCGAACAGCTAATGTTCGTCGTATCCGTAAAATTTACTTCCTTTCCTTACATATACTACAGTCCCTATGGATGGCAACGCATTTACGAATCTTTTTATTTTTCAGATATCCATACGAAGGCATAACTCACCATTAGATGGACTGTCTCGCAATCCCTTTAGTATTGTATATAAAGATTTAAAGTATTTTGCTTAGTTCTATAGGCTAACTGTATTAAGGAGCAAATTAATCATAATTTGAAACTCTGAACTGATTTGTTTACACTTAAATGGTTTTTTTTTTTTTTTACAAAAATGGTTTTGAAAATATCGAATGATCCATTCTATATACCACAACATGGATGGATCAGATGAAATAAGTGAACTTTTACACAGTTTTTCTTTGTTTTGTTATGGATTATATATAATTACTACAAGTTCCATTAAAATATTTATATTTAATTATTATGTATTTATTCCCCGTACTTTTGTATGAATATGACAAGTTGGTAATATTGTCGGTCTCAAAGGCATTTAATCCGCTTGTGTTTGACAGTGTGTAGAGTGGAAACAGGATATTTTATTTAGACAAGACTTTGTTTGAAACTAAGCTAGTTGATATTTTACGTTAATTCGTGTATAAAATCCGTTAAATAAAGCGAGGATTAAAAGTATTTAATCGAACATTTAAACATTTTATAAATAATTTAATATTTATAAAATGTCATATATATATAAATATATATATATATATATATATATATATATATATATATATATATATATATATATATATATATAAATATAAATATAATATATAAATATATATATATATATATAAATATTCTTAGTTATTAATTAGAAAAAGAAAGATTCCTTACATTAGATAAATGCCTCACAAGAATATATTTTCATTATGTCGTAATTTATCTATATTAATGTATTGTTAACCCGTGACTCGTGTATAATATATAATAGCAGACATTGAATATTATTTGTGGAAAATATTATATACTCTCAAAATACTTTTCTTAAAAATGTGCGGAAATATTGTCATTACTTTTGATTAAGAAGACGCGAAGTATCATATTTACGTAGACTGAAAAACCAAAATCACTTCCCGGCGCGTTCTTTGAATTTGGAACGAAGAACGCGCCGGCAGTGTTGTATGAAATGGTGTGCTGTTTGAATTTAAAACTCTTTCAGATGAAAGAGTTTTAAATTCGATTACAAGATCGTACACATTGCGTTCTCGTGGCTGTATAACTACAGATGCGTTTACCTTTCAGCACAAACTAAAAAAAAAAGGCGGTAAAGCGGAGTTCCTTGTTATTTTGTAAATAAACAATGAGAATGAGTTTCGGGATAGCTTAGCTTTGAATTCCTTTAGATAATATTAACAATGGTTTAACAATTGTATTTGAGAATATTTCATTCAAGAAACTGTGCTTGATTATCAATAACTTGTTTTGTTTATATCAAAATTATTATACGTCACTTTTGTCGCAACTAGTAGCAACTTTAATATCCGGCGTGACGCAATCAGTGCTGGAGTCTAAATGCCGTTTCACGGATGTTGGTATTTGCGAAGAAGTAATATAGAAAACTGTAGCTTCGGTACAGTTTGTAATTATTAAATTATTTATTTTTTCTCACACATATTACATATTACAATTGTTTACATATAACAATATTACTGTTGCTTCTATTCTTGCATAACTTTTACAATCGATCGTATCTGCTCTTTCTCCACCGAATATAATTTACTATGTTTTATCACTTTATATATTTTTCTATGCATGCATCACGGAAAAACTTCTTCAAGGATTTGGAAGATTTTTTGTTTATTTAGACCTTTCTTTCCTAACATAACTTGTTAGCTGTACAAAATTTCATTAAAATCCGTCCATTAGCTTTGTTGTATTATTATTATCGCCATAACAGATTCTATATCCTTCTGTGAATATATTAAACGTAGGTAAAGATAGAAAATATTCACCTTTTGACTGCTGAATCTCAACCAACAACCAATTTTTACAATTATATATTTTATATGATGACCTCATTTGTTTGTATTCCAAAATGACCACATTGGACTGCGTCCAATACACTGTTCTGTGCCGACCACCTTTGTGTACATAGACTACAAAGTATATGTGTGTTATTGCTGATGAGACTTCGCTAAAACTTGAAGGTTTTTATTGTAATCGATTGACAAGGATGCTTTATTTAAATTGTATGCAAAATTGAAGTTCAAAGGTTTAGATAAACTTTGTATCGTGAAAGTGCACTATTATAGCGGATGTAAATAAAAATTAAGAAAACATTACAATATTAGTGACTACAGTGTGTATAAATGCAGATATTCAAACTAAGGCTACATACTTTTTTTACTTGCAATATAAACGATGTTACCTAACTTCAGTGGTGAGGTCTACTCTTGTTATTTGTATCCAACGTTGCATGAACCATGTTTGCAAACGGAACACGTTTGAAATTATAATGAGCATGCGAAAAGAATAACGTTATTTATTTCTTTCTATTATTAAGATAAACAGTGATGTCTAAATTTTTATAAATATGTATTTAATGTTCATTTTAGTAATTTAAATTTTTCCTTACAAACCGGATTATTTAATAAATAATTGTAAATTATACAAGTTTTATTATCTTATACTCAATCTAAATTGGAAACTAAACTTATTGAGATATTGTAATTTAACGTATTATTTTTAAAAAATCCTAAAATTTATTATTTAGTTTAATGGTTAAACTTGTGGAGTTTATTGTCATTTCTTTTGAATGGTTATTTACCAAAGGATATGTGTAACATATAACCTTTTATTATTGTTCATCAATCATCAATAAAACATTAACTTTTTTTTCTTTAATATGGGCACATACATGTATGATTTCGCATTTTACATAATATGGTATCGTCCGCTTAAATTCTCGTGCTGTTAAGATTACCAAAGAGAAATTATAAATTGATGTGTTATTTAGAGGTCTAAAAATAAGTTTTCGCTGTTTGATAAAAGGCTAAGCTAGGCTAAGGTCGAAACTAATGATGTATTAGGCGTTATAGTTAGGCAGGAAAATTGTGAACAAGATAAACTCAAAATATAAGGGATTATTTATTACTGTAATTTATTCCTTTGAGTGCGAAAATGTCGACTTTTGAACCTAATAAGCGTCATTTGCGGGAACTTTTGATTTATCTCTTTAATCTGAAGAAATTTGGAGCTGAGGGCCATCGATTGCTTTTAGAAGCATATGGTGAGACTGCTTTAAGTGATAGAAGTTGTCGTGAGTGGTATCAGAAGTTTAAAAATGGTGAATTTGACATCGAAGACAAAGAACATAGCGGAAGGCCAAAAGTGTATGAAGATTCGGGTTTGGAGGCATTATTGGGTCAAGATTCGTGCCAAACTCAAGAAGAACTTGATCTTACATTAGAAGTGAGTCAGCAAGCTATTTCACATCGGTTAAAATCATTGGGGATGATTCAAAAAAAGGTGAAGAATTCTTCCGACGACGCATCCATATGCTGCCAGAAAGATGGGGAAAGGTGGTGGAAAGAGATGGACAATATTTTGAATGAAACATCAGTTATGCTTTTTGACCATAAATGCCCTATTTTTATTTAATAATAATTATTTTTATTATATATATATATAAATACTGAGAGTATTTGTTTTTGATTTTAATACATAGATAATAAGAGAAAGATACCTACGAAGTAGAAATGTTTATTTACTGAAAATTGAATAAAACTCGTATCTTGTTCCTCGCTGTGAAAACTACAATTAATATAAATCAGAACATATCCGATACTCAACTAGCAAATTACTTCGCAGAGTTGATGTCGGAGTTGGAAGTTGTTTTTAGTTTTTGTTTATTTCGATTTTTTAATCGATTGAGTTCAAAAAATTGAGTTAACTGCATTTTGAAATTGCATTCCCTGAAATTATAAAGTTTATTTCTTCACATTTTTTTGTTTCTTAGAATGAAATGCAAATAAATAAAATAGTAAGTAATTGGTTGTTATCTATATAATAATAGATATATATTTCAAGGATACAGGTCTCCAGAAAATCATCTACCTTATTTGATCTATTTATAATAGATATGAAAACTTATTTGACATAGGCTAGAAGTATATTTTTTAGTATTTTTACGAGATTCCCATTTTGGCAATAAATTAGTTAATAAGTAAATTTAAGTAGTGGCAGTTAATTAGTAAAAGTGGTAATTCTGAAAATGTTAATTATATTAACAAAATATTAAAAAAAAATCTTAATAACTATCTTTTAATAAATACCTTACTTGTTTTTTATAAAAAGAGAGTTTTTGTATGACGTGTCTACTTAATGAATGAATAAATTATTCGCGAGCTAATTGCCTTTAAAATAGTTTTATTTAAATTATTATCTGTCCATCATTTACAGTAACGATGCACAAAAATATCTGTTACGTAAAATGTCTGTTTTAAAAAATTAATTTACCCATGTTTTACAAGCCGCTAGAGAATAATAATTTAGGATTATTAGTAAGGTTAATTTACATGGTATGTATTTATGATTAAATATGACCACCGACTTTGTATGCCCTCAAAAGATCCTTGGGTTCAAAGTCTGTAAACACACGAGAACTCAATGTTTGAAAATATCTATAAACATGTATAGTCATGTTAAGATTATTTAAATTTATATAAATATAGAATGAAAAATAAACCAATACTGGCAGGGATTGGAACCCGCTACTACTGGGAAACCGTCCCGTCGCTCTATCAACTGAGCTACCGTATCGCTGTTCGTCTCGGTGAATTAAGTATTCTATATGTGGTCGTCTTCGATCGACCAGTATTCGCGGGTTCAAATCCCTGCCCGTATCGGTTTATTTCTCATTCTATATTCACTAAGTTTCCATTTAAAAACATCATCATCTATAAAGACTTAAAGCATATCAGAGCATAATTTATTCTGACTCAGTTTGATCGCCTCACTGAACCCTAATTTCAATCTGCATATAAATTATGGATTTAAATAAAACTTCTCGCAACTAAAAGTGACGATAACCTAGTAAGATTTAGAATCTGTATTCATTGCAACAGCTTTATTATACAAAAATACGAAGTACATTCTATAATAAAATTAAACTTACCTTTCGTGTTCTTAAATCTTAATAAAAAATAAAGCCTTAAACCTTTAACCTCAAGTGCTTCAGAATAAAAATACCGCTAAAGATTAAATTTAAATTGTTCATTTAAAAATATAAAAGCAAATTAATGTCTTTAACATATTTGAGTTACAAAGTGTTTTTGGTATTAAATTTCAAGATATGGTATACATATTTGTATTAAGGATTACTATAAACATTAGCATTGGAATAAATGTGATACACTCAAAACACTCGCATATAGGATGTAATGAAATAACTTTACAGCCACAATTTCCGCTGTTAAGTGTTCAAATGTTTGCTACAATTCGGACATACGACCGCATTCGCAATCGCAAATATTGACTTAAAACTAAAACTATAAAATTGTCAAATATTAGAGAAGATTAAAGACAAATTTAGTAATGTGGAAAATAAAGTGTATGACCCATTTCCAGATACTGGCAGCTAAAAACGTCTGTAAAAATAATTTTATCTCAATATGTAGTACTCTTAAAAATCTAAGAAAATATTATTCAAAATATTAAAATTGAAAAGTAAATAGTGTTAAGAAGAATATATTTAAAAGAACATCAAATGTATCGTCGAAATTTACCACAACTCGCCTTCTTACTAAAAGTAGAAATTACTAACAATGCATTTACAGTATTTGTTAAAAGTACATCTCAGAGAAAGAGTAAAAATGTAAACACTCGTCTCATTTTCTGCACGACGCGACGCCATTTAGTGAGTGAAATAGGACGCCGAGTGAACCTGTCTTGTATTTTTCTGTTTGCTATCATTCTTTAAAGGTTCTTCATACACAGAACTGTACTGAATAGATAAGACAAAAAAAGATCAATTCAATTTTCCTTGGGTTTCTTTCAGCTATTAGTTAGTCAAGAAAAAAAATCCTTAAAAACATCTTTCCTTGTAAGACAATGAAAGAAATTTTGTAAAAAAAAAATAAAATTAGTTTTAATTAATATTGTAAGACATGCTTCTTTTATTTTTTTTAAATAGATTACAAAAAGAGGTTTTATAACTTATAAATAAAACAAACTAATCTTTACTCTTTATAAAGTTAGAATCATAAGAAAAATGAGGATTTAATTAGCAGGGATAATCTTAAAGAAAAACCAATTAAAAATTGTAAGTCAAGATTTTACAATTTATAAATAAAACAAACTAATCTTTACTGTTTATTAAGTTAGAATTATAAGCAAAATGAGGATTTAATAAAAACCAATAAAAAATTGTAAGTCAAGATTTTACATTTTATAAATAAAACAAACTAATCTTTACTCTTTATAAAATTAGAATCATAAGCAAAATGAGGATTTAATTAGCAGGGATAATCTAAAAGAAAAACCAATTAAAAATTGTAAGTAAAAATGTCTAGTTTCAACTAACGCTGAGATTAGCAAATAATAACCTATTGAGATCAAAATATATAACTGCTAGCTTCTTTAAATATATTTATATATAAATATCAAGCTTTAAAACTTACTCACATGTGTCTGGTGTCTGTGGCATACTTCGTTCCTTCTGCAAACAATTCACAATCAGCTTGTGCCTTTGCCTTACAGTAAAATGTAAAATCTGTCGGCAAATAATACTTCGTACTGAAATAAGTCAAAATTTCAAACGTTACACTAATTTTGTTTTAAAACTTAATGTGATTCTATGACATGAACAATGACAGTTATAAAACGTATAGAAGTAATGATTATAGAAAAGTATTTATCATTAAAATAAAACTAAATATCTTGGCTGGCATTAACGATTTAACTTATCATTAACCACGGGATTTATATTTGACGAAAGCAGCTAAACAAGTCACTGCAGCTTCTTTCAAAACATCAAAATCAACATATCCAGGTTTTAGATATATTTGTATTAACACAGTAAATCATAATAGTTAGGAGGATAATTGAATAAGTATCGTTCTATTTCTACAAAACATATAATAAGTAAGTTTATGTAACAATTTTAAATAAAGTACACTCTATCTCTAAAAATAAAAATCTCAAAAAAGGATTATAAACGTATATATATCTGCATAGATCTTCAAATGTCCATAGAAAGTGATCATTAACCCTTACATTGTCACACACACATATATATGTATGTTAACATACAACAAAACATTATTGTAATCCACATGGACATGAGACATGTCATGAGATCACAAGTCGATTCCGGGGTTAGAACCAACTCATCAATTTCTACCCGGATTATCGCGGTTATTTATAACCAACGATATGAGTTTGAATACCTTTTTTATATAACGACGAACGAAGAACATATAACGAAGAACAGGAATAAAATATTAAATAATAATTATCATAACATTAATATTTCTACAAACAAAACATTACACAAAAATATTTTACGAAAACTGTTATTTTATTTAAAAAACGTCAAATTGTACATGTATTTATAAGAAATCCTTTTGTGAATGTGTAAATGAAATAAGTATGAAATAAAAATATGAGACGAATTTTATTTACCTTTTAATGAAATAAATTCGCATATTTTTTCATAAGCGTCAAACATGATTCTTTTGATATGGAGTCTCAACTTATTTTCTGTTGGATATTATTATTATTATTATTATTATTATTATTATTATTATTATTATTATTGTTTAGTTCCATGATTATTTTTTATGAATTGTTCAGTGCGCCACTTCTATCTGTTTCAAATTGGGTTCTTCATCAGGTTTAATATTTACTATTTACTTTAGACCATCACCAAATGTTAACTGTTTAACTTTCGGTGCAATCCATATTATAATGTTGTTAGTATTTATTGTTTTGAACCTTACCTGATGACGATCAACTGGGCTTGGGCAAGAGGGTGGGTAAAGCTGGTTATCGACACGGGTTAATACGGGCTTATAAAGCAAGAGCAAAATAAACTTATTTCCATTGTTTTCTATTAAAAGATATAAATGTAAAATATTTTTTTAATTTCAAATTAAAAATATTTTTTTTTGCATATACACAACAAGATAAATAAACTACAACAACTTGTCATATCTCTTCTATAAATCAGAATCTGATAGATCCACCATCTGTCTCTGCTCTGTATTGTTTTTGGTCGATAAGTAACGAGTGTAAAAACTTTCTTGGGTAATCTCGTCGATGATAAATTGTTAAACCAACCAGAATCCTGTTTTTGGGTTTTATCTAAAGTTTTAGTCCTAAGGTTAAAGACGATAGATATTCTTGTTAAGTTACAAAAAATTGACTCCAATATTATATTCATAATTTACTCAAATAAACCATAATTTACCCTTTGTATAAACAGGAGTAGCACCAAAAGCTCAGGGTTAGAAACCCTAATAAAAGTATTAGTACTTAGTTATAAAAGGATTATAACACACAGCAGGACAAATAATTTTAAATATATGTCACCGTCTTAGAACTGAGCTACTTCTTCGTAATGCTATATTCATAAATTATTAAAACTTGAATTTAAATTTCTAGACACTTTAATAAGTATCGTAATGTAATAGTACAATATATACATAATCATTGATTATTACTTAACGTGCAGAATTAAAAATGACTAGATCATTATACATAATATTTACACAATAATAATTAAGTTTTGTCGAACTTTTACTTCTCAAAAAAGATTTATTTAATATATAACTACATAATTTTACGTAGACAAAACGGGTCAATTTTTTTTTGGTTCACTAGCGAGTCACGAGTCATTAGAACTAGTGTAGCAAAATAACTTATGAAGGAAAAGCCTTCATTCTTTCATGTTGCATGTCCTAGCGAATAACCACATACGCCTAAAACAAACTGTACTCATTCTTACTTTGTGTTTTCTGGTAAGCCATTGAACTGTTGCGAGAAAGCTTATTATAAATATAAATTAACTATATAATAAAAAAATCTGAAACTTTAATTCTTAAGTAACCATTCTGTCGTTTTATTAAAAAGTGCTTTTTTAAAATTTAATAATAATAGTGATTAGATTTTAAGAAAAAAAATATTTTTTATAAGCCAATTTCACTTATATGTATAAAATCATTAGAATGAAAATGGTTTAAAAAACTGTATGAATTAACATCTTCTCTTTCACTAACATCTACAAATAAAAATGAATCAAAGTTTTCAGTTATTGAAGTACATATTTATTATGAGAAAAACGAATGCCCAAAAAAATCTTTTTAATTTATCATTTTAACATTAACACTATTTATAAAGTTGAAAGTTTTAAAGTCCCATCAAATATTTGCTATAAGTGATTTAAATATTTTATATATTAAGCAATAGTAACAGAGTTGTAACTTTAGAACCCTGTCACCTAAGATGTTCCATAGAATGGGATGAATGGACTTCATCCTAATTATATCATAAATGGTTAGTTAAATCAGTTAATGTAATTTAATGGACGTGACTTTGCTGATTGTCCACCAATAAAAGCATATCTTCTGTTTCGCAGTAACGTATCCACTGTTCGTTTAATAGTTGGTTAAATATTTATTTATTATTTTAATTTAAATAATATTTTAGAGTTTAAAAACGATTTTACAAAACACGAATCGTAGTAGGTTCGTTTAAACCTATAAAAGGTAGATGAAAGGGTTTAGAAAATACTCATACAAAGAAGAAAACTCGTTAAAAGTTTTAATTTCACCACTCTAAGACTTTTAAATTGAGGAAATGTTTGTTTTTTGTGCTTATTTGTGGAGTTCATTGTTTAAAAAGAAATTAAATTAAAATAAAAAAAAACCCCGATACAAAAAGACCTCTAAAAAGAATAAAAATAATATTATTATGTACTTATTGAAGTCGTTGCGTCGGGAGACCGTTGTACGTACGTTGATAGTGTATATATTACGAAGTTAATCATTGAGGATTTGACTTCAATAAGTACTTAATAATATTACTTTAATTCTTTTTAGAGGTCTTTTTGTATTTTAAATTTGTATTTTTTTTATTTCTAAGGGTTTTTTAAATTTGTAATTTTTTTTATTTCTGCTTTTTAAAGTTATGTTACTGGTTTCTGAATTGTACTAAATGAATCTACAGACATACAAATTGCCAGTTGTTTAAGTATTTCTATTAATCTATCTTAATATTATAAAGAGAATAATTGATTTGTTTGTTTGTTTGAATTGATTAAGCACCGAAACTACTGGACCGATTTAATATTTTTTTTTTAAATTTAGAATCCTACACTATCTTTTTGATGAACATAGTTATATTTAATAGAAAAAATAAGGACCCGCGTGAAAATTTCGACAATGTAATAAATTATAAATGTATTAAAACTAACATGATTCAAGACTTTTTCATATAGGTAAGTATATACGAATATTAATAAATATAAACATTAGAGTTAAAATTGTTTACAATACCTAATAACACTATGATAAAGAGATTAATATTATCACTAGCTGTTGCCCGTCATTCTTTATAAATACGATAATAAGCCATACAAATATATTTTGTTAAAGTCTAAGTGGACGCAGTCACGGGTAAGAGCTATCCCTAATAAAGTACTTTACCTGAGTAAATAATAAGTGTAAAAACCATTTGGCCTACGTAACAAAGGCTTTTTTTCCTATAGAGCGAGGGCGAAGCCGCTAGGAACAGCTAATTGTTGCATAATAACCTTTCACCAATAAAACGTTAATATCTTGAAGACGGCTGTTTCTATTTCAACCAATCATAGCTAAGAACCATCTCGATAAACACAGCTTAAGATTAAAAAAATCACATTCAAATCCGTCTACGCGTTTGGCCGCTAGATTGCCACAGACAGATACACAGATACACAGATCGACAGGTCAAACTTATAACAACCCTCTTTTTAGTCGGGGGTTAAAATATAACAATTTTAATATCGATGTTTTTAATTTTTTTAACAATGTTTTTAATTTATATTTATATAATAAGATAATTGCGTATAAGTTTTGTAAAATACACGTGCTAGAAATACATTTGTTTTTTTTTTATTTTTGATTCTAGTAGTATTTGAATTTTTTTTTTTATAAACATACAAGACAAAACAAAAGGACATAATTGTCTTATAATTATATGCACATATACAAGACTATACTAATCTAGGTGTATTTTTGTTAAAATAATCTTATATTTTCTACAACCTCAATCAATTTATAGAACATAGTAATGCTGGTTCTAAAGTAAATGTGTCACGATGCATGTACTGCCTTTTTAGTATCAGCGTCTCGCTCAGCGTCAGACTAATACAATTTATTACCACTTTCAACATTGTCTACTAAACTTGCATGAAATTTCCATAAAAATATTAGTTCCATGAAATTTCTATAAAAAGAAATAATCTGTGATGTTGTTATCATCAAAATGACAATGACCTTAGCAGGGAATAATTTTTAAGATTCATTAACGTTAAGTTATAGTAAAGAAAAATAAAATCTCACAATGGTTAATATTCAATTTTATTCCAAGTTGAACGGCAAATGCGGTTAAATAGTTTACATGTCTTTAAATATGAATTAATGCAGGTATTACATATAAAATAATGCATTGTTACAGTTGGTAAATGGATAATTGAAGGCAGTTATGTAATACAAGTAACAAATAGATGTATATACTTTATAATCATATTGTAATTATAATATACGAGTGGTCAGAATCGTCAAATCATTATCAGACATGATGAGAAATAAATCTGCAGTCGTTCACGTCAGAGATTTACCTCCCTCATGCAATTACAGTCACTTCAAAATAACTTTGGATTAACAAGGTTGAGCGCAATTCAGATGGTAACGCAGCGAGTTTGTCCGAACAACTTCTCAGTTTTGTCACTAACGTGCTAGCTCTAGCTAACAGCTTGATGTTGCCAGATAGTAAATAATAAAATATAATTATAATAACATCTTAATTGGATCTTCAAGCTTTTAGTAGTTATATATCGGTAAGCATCGGTTCATTTCTAGAAAGTATTTCAAAGGCGGCATTAGTAGGTTCTTTCCAAATTTGGTTAGGTAGGGAGAGGAGTGTGGAGGGTGAAGGTGAGCGTTTTTGCGCACAATAAAGGGGCCCCTTAAACCTACTCCTGGGTCGCAAGTCCCAGGCACTGCTTGCACTCCTCTCCTTGCAACGCGATGGGCCCGGCACCCGCACGGTGAATCCATGGATTGAATATACATCAGTCAAGTGTTATATTTTTTATAAGTATAGAAATGAATTCACAATTTATTCGACAATTAAAATCATATTGAGAGTTTAACATTATAGCCAACTAGCTATATTCAAGAAATCTTGAATATAAAATTAAAATCCTTTCACAATAATTGTATAAAAATAGTTTTAAGTAGAAAAGTATTTTCTAAGTTTCTTGTTTCAGTTTCCGCAAGTTGTTTAAAATTAACCGATTGAAAATAATGCTAAAACAAAAAAGCTCTACCGGATACAATTAGCAACTTGGTTATTGGATGTGCTCTGATGCATGCGAGTTAACATTAACAGTCATAAATATTGTCTTTGGCCATTATAGATATTAAGTAATGGTAAAACATAACACTTACGTTTCTTTATTGCCACTATGTTTTCACAATGAGTGTCCCAGACAAAGGAAAAGGGAAATAATCAAACTCTTCGATTGTCCTTGCAACACAATTACGCGTCACGACGTTGACAGATGTTAGAAGTTTTGAAGTAGAGCGGAGTCGAGTCTCTTGACAATCTCGATAAATTTCTTTAAAAGAGTTTTTATTTTTCTTATTTGATATTGGTAACAATTTCTTGCTGAAAGTAAAACAATTTTTTTTTAATATTTTATGTTTTTTTTTGTTTGATAATATCAAACTTAATTAATAAATTTCTTCTGAACAACCCTAACTTTCTTCCGATTGCCATATATAAGGTACCTTTTACAGAGTAAAGTTTTTTTAATGAAGTCATAAATAGAGTCATTCGCTCTTTAGCTTGTATAGCAATTTCAATCGACGCACGCTACACGTCCAACTGTACAAGTACGTCAAACGTACAAGTGATTACTTTAAAAAGGACAAGAGACGAAAATTTGGCTATAGCTAGCCCCAGTAAACTTATTAAGGGATCATATTGATTAGAAATCATATAAAATTTATATAATTTGAATTTGAAAGGAAATGAAAAAGAAGGAACCTAATACTTCAAATTAAACCTAAAAAAAAAATAAGAAAAATCTTTTAATGTTTATAAAATTTCCATTTACGGTAAGTTTTATTATTAAATAAATCAAAAACTTTACTACTGTAGGCTACTTACTTAGTTTTTCACGCTAATATTAATTCTACTTATCCTTATACTTATACTTATCAATCCGTCTATACATTTACAAATTGAAATGATCACTTTTACCAAAAACAATGTATTATTTTAATTTAAAACAAATTAAATAGAAATCTTCAATGAAAATTTTTCGCCATTGTTGAAGTTACAAATCCAATAATACGTTAATAATATATTATGTTGACTATTATTATTTTCTATTGCATGTGTTCAATTTCTTTTCTAGTAGAATTAGTAGGACATATTTCTTATGTAGTATAATATCCATTTCTGATCTTATTATACAGTCTCAAATAAATGATGATTTGATTTGCCTACGCTGTTCTCTAATATAAGATAGGAACAATGACGATCATTAAAAATATACAATTATTATATAACAACTTTTATCATTCAAACAAATCTAAATCTCTTCAGTTGATAGTAACCATTTCAACAAACATCAGCTAAATCACGATAACATATAACATGGATTTGGAAAGGTTTTTTATTCAATATGTTACCTCTAACTGCGGTTTTTGGATTATTTACGTTATAATATTTCAATAGTCAATAGATAAGAATCACAATAATGGGAGCAGACAATGTAGAGGTATTGTTTGGACTGAATTAATGAATCTATATAGAATACTTGTGGAAATATAAAGTTTTATTTATAAAGATTTAAAATTTGTAAAACCTAATGCAAAAATCCATAATTGTATCTATCTAGTGGTGGGAACTGTGGACCTGTCCTTAATTTTTATGATTACCGTAAATTCATATTGCATGGCTATCAGACTAACAGCCTAAAGTGTGTTAAACTAACACTCTCCTAAGACTTTTGAGAGTAAATTGATTTTATTATTTTAAGGATAAATAATATTTTTTCTATTCTGTCAGAGGAACATAGTTGTTATAAATATTATAAACTAACTTTTTTTATGACTAAAAACATATATCAGAGTTAAAAAAATAATTTTTAGTATTTGGATGTAGCCATAACCTACAAGAAATGGGCTATCATATGTTCAAAATACAAAAATACAAACAATTTATAATCCAACTTGGAACTCTAGAGACAAGCTTTAAAAATATATCTTTCAATAGATGCCACCGTCTTCGTGCGAAGAGAAAATGTTAGTGATTATCGTTTTAAAGTTCATGAGAACCATTATATAGGTACGGTCGGAGCAAAATATTTAATGTTTTACTTTATTTCGTTCGAATTTCTTATAAAAAAAAAGTATCAATTGTTATATTATTCTGCTTAATTTTGGTACTAAATTTCGACGCAACATCGGTTATGGTTTCTTATATAGAATGTCACAAATATACTTGACCATTCTATAATGTGTACAAAGACATAATTAATAAGTTGTATCAAGATATACGTGTACGAATAAAATGTACTCTAATAGTTTTTCGTAAAAGTTTCTTCAAACTATTATTAATAGTAACCGTCTACATATGGTATATTGCAGAGCACAGGTTTTCTTATTCCGTGATTCACATGTCATGTAATTTTGAGTAATGTAGGTTTCTCATCTGTGTGTGTGTTTTTTCACTAACCCAAGTCGGACAAACCTCGTCCATTGGTGGAAATTTATAATTTCAAAATTGGTGGATTTTTATAATTTCAAAATTGTAATTTACAGAAAATAATAAAGTGAAGTCGTGGATATTATTCCAGATTGAATCAAGCTACTGTTTACCAACAAATCGCAAGTCGATCCTAACAAACGAGCGCCGACAATAGTTCACGTTTGCGGTTGGTACTTTGAAATATAAACGAGTTGGGTTAGTTATCATTTGAAGATAAATATCTGTTCACATTGGTGACAAGGTAACGAAAACAAAACGGTTTGACTGTTTGGAACTACGAGGACAGAAAAAGATTTAAAGATACATCTTTTAAACTTATATTTCGGGTGAAATATATATATATATTTTAAACTTATATCTATTTAGAGTTAAAAGTTACTTTTTATATATTACATATTTTAGTACATTTATAAAAAATAAGGGAAAAATAACTTATATTAAATGTCATATTAAATTGATGATAAAATAAACCTTTTACAAGATAAGTCTTTTCTTACTTGCTAAAATCAAAACCTTTTATAGGATCTTCTATTATTAAAAAAGGAACTGTTAATTTACCTAATGTCCATTTTATTATCATCATCGACTGCGCAGCGAATTGATCTATCAATAATAATTATTATAATGTTTACGTCAATTAAATGGATAAGGATCTTTTTTTTTACTCTTAGTTTTAAACTCAGATTAATATAATAGTAATAGTAATAGTGATATAATTGTAAATATGAACTTTATTTTTTGAATTTTCTAAACTTAAAAGCCGGTATAATGCCACTTTTGAGCAACATTCGTTCGAGTTGAGTAAATTCCACTTCATTTCAGCGGATCATCCGCGTCATTCATATTCCGTATTTGATTTTCATTCGTAATTAAAATTCAATCGAATATCAATTTACAAATTCAAATGTTAGAGAGAGGTATTACCAATTTTATTTATTAAAAAAAATAGGTTTTAAGTTATTAGAAAATTGTATATTCCTATTATTTTATTTTGTTATTATTAATTTTGTTGCTTTTCTTTTATTTCTCTTAGTTGTTGTTATTTATAGTTTTTGAAATTCACTGTTTTTTACTCTCTAATACTGGATGGTTATCAAATAGGCTGGCCTAGATTTATGCAATAAATCGTATTTTTACGGTTTAAATTTTATTACTTTATATGTGTGTATGTTTATCACGCAAAGCAAGTGTCACGAGAAAACTTCCGTGTAGATTTTGATGAAATTTGGTATAGTTATAAATGATTGCCCCTGTCCAATTATGGGATACTTTTTTATACTACATTTTTCCCTTATTAAGTATGAAGAACTCACAACGTTGTTTGTTTTAAAATAATTACAATAAAACAAAGATTGAAGTGTATAGATTTCAAATTTAAATATGTATATATTATAATCGCTAGGATGAAGGCGATCATACAAAGTCGTTAGTAGCGGCTAGTATTTTTAAATATTTTCTTTTGCATATTACACCCATTTGTTGCTCAAAGAGCAATCCATGATTACTCTTCAAAAGAACTGGAATAATCAAAATGATTTGTCTAGTCGTGTTGATGAACGTTGTGTCATTCAGTTCGAAAAAAAAAAATAGAAAAATACATTGTATCGTGAGTGGGCCAAAGATATTATATTAACATTTATTCTTGTATTTTTTTTTAATCTTTTTCCTTAATAAAATTATTTATTAGGGAAAGTTTTAAAAGAAAATATATTGTACTCAGAATTTATTTCTCAAATTGGTTATAAACTCTTCAGATTTACTTTATTATTATGTGTACTATAATAATACGGGAAAAGCAAACCTTGTATCCCTTTTTAATCTCACGGAGATATTTAGAATTTGTCATAGTTAAAGCTTATGTTAAGAGCTGATGTTTTTTATGTAATTAATGTGTTATAAATGCAACAGGTTAAATGGTTACATGTCTGATTTAAAAACATAATTTACTGAAGCATCAAACTGCTATTAACAATTATTAACAATACAGCATATAGTGTAAAATATAGTTTTTTGACTTTCATTTTTCTTCCCTGCTTTAATTTAATTAATGGCAGAAAGGCGTTTTTAGAAAAACATAAAAAAATAAGTAGTGAGTTCAGTTAAAAGTTTTTAGTGTTATAGCCGACCTTCCCAAAGTAAATCACGGGTTATAATATAACATTACCATAGAGTTGACAAATCACTATAATATTTAAATATATTGTGTCCATATATATCTGCAGTTTTTCATTTATTAGATAACAAGAAACAATATATTGTTTTATTTCATCTATTAATGCTAGAGCTTTCCTTTTAATTCTTATTATAAAAAATAGTGTATTATTATTAAACTTATGAAATAATTGTAATCCCTTCTTCTTGAGACAAGAGTAATTACATTAAATGTTATCAGAAATTAATATCTACAAATTATTATACAGTCTTGTAATAATATTGCTCAGCATTCTGAGAATCTCAATTATATTTTTTAGGCACAATTATACTTACAATCATTAAATAAATGTGTAAATTGACATTTATTCCCAACGTATGTTCGGCAGAGTTTTCTCTCAATTGTACTAACAAGTACAAGATGCAATCTCCTTAAACCTAAATTGTTACAGATTCGATGAACCTACGGTGAACTGTCAAGATCTAGTCTAGATTTAAGATTCGACACCTGTCCAATCTTAAATCTAGGCTGCTAGAATAACTTGTAATAAAAGTTTTTAAACAGTTGTAAGGAAACGATTATCTTAAACTCCAATTACTCACTACTTAAATTTTTAAATAAATTACTATAATATAAGTATAGTCATTAGTTAAAACAAAACATTGTCGATAATAGTTTCATTAGTTTTCCCCAAAACAACTAAAATAAAACATTTTTTACGGATCCAACTATATATTTTACATTATAAACTTAAAAATTAAAAGCAACGTATCGAATGAGTTGCAGAAATCGTATTCAAGGGAAGATAAAATATAAATGTCTGTGCCACCACCCAGTTACCTAAAAGTAATTCCATTATCAATGACATAAAGAAATCCCAAGTTAACAATAGAATAAATATACATCTTATTTATTTTCATCAATTACATTGCAATAACATGTCACATGCGTTTTTTTCAGGAAACCATTATAATTTATAACGTAACGTATTTATTCACCGCATTTTTATCAGTATCAGAATGTCGAAAATAATAAGACCAATACCAATACAACAGTACTATCTTACATAACATTAAAGAAGATTAAATCAATATACGAAGTTAAGGTGGCGGTAAAAAGAAATAATCACTGTTTAATTAAAATGGGAAATTGTATGAAGGTTTTGGAAGGAAACGGTTTTTGTTACGTATATTTAATTCAATGTAACGTTTATTTTACTACATTTTTACTTAATTATTTAATATTTTTCTAAAAACTATTTCTTATTTATCTTACTTAACGTTTTTTTGTGTAAAATATTCTATAAATATAGTAACAATATGAGAAGTGGAGTATTTCAACGTAAAAATAAGGAAAAAAAAGATAGAGACGTTCTTGATACCGTATATTTTATTGTTCACTCAGCTGATTTCATTCACACATTAGTTTTCTACACTGCAACATAAGCTAAATAACTACATTCCTTGATTAAATGCACGATTCAATAGAATACTTGGGCAAATAAAACAAAATAACTTTTATGATATTTTACTCAGTATACAAGATAAAGTTATTCAAATGTAATAGATTCCCGTATTATTGTTTTATACATGATAATAAAGTAAATTTGAAGAGTTTCTAACCAAAACCAAGACATTTGAGAAAATATTTTACACTATTTATTAAGGAAAGTTGTACGAGAATAAAGGTTAATATATCTTTCGCGTTCTATGATACAATGTATTTTCCGAACTAATTGACACAACGTTCGTCAACACGACTAGACCAATCAACTAGACTAGTTCAGTTCTTTTGAATCACGGATTCCTCTTTGAGGAACAAATGAGTGTTATATTAAAAAGAAAATAATTAAAAATATGCTGGCATTGTATTGTTTTATATTACAACGGATAATGGATTCGAAATGAAAACAGTAATTTATAGTATAATATATCCTTATAGTATAACATAACTTGTTATGAATTTTTAATTCTAAAGATGAATATTTATAATACACAATTGAATGTTTTGAATAGACATTGTATGGCTTAAATTTAATGTACTAACTGCTATCAGCAACTTTGTCTGGTTGCCTTTTTCATAGCAGCAGTTCTGATACAAACATTTCTATGCTAACCCATACACTTTTAGTTTTATTGTAATTAATATAAGTTACTCAACAACTGTGTTTCAAATAAATAAAAACTCCACTTTATTATTGTAAATAAAAAAATATTTTGCTATAAGATTATTCTATAATATTGGCAATAACTATAACTAATTTCATCGAAATCCATGGAGAAGGTTTTCGTAAGGATTTTTGCATTGATAAACAAACACTCAGGTAGACATATTTATTTTAAAACTGTAGAAATACGATTCATAATTTAAATCTAGGCCAGTCAGTTCGTTAAACAGTCACTTGTAAAGATTAAAAACAGTCAGCTTCAAATCTATAACTAATAACATAACACAGAAACAAATAATCGAGAAATAATAATATAAATTAAATAAAGCGCGTCAAATAACATCAACAGAAAAAGAAAACAATAAAAATATAAAATAATAATAACGTCTCTCTACCTTTTCAATTTGTAAAATGATATTCGCTTGAAATTTAATTACAGATGAAAATCAAATACGGAACATGAATGACGCGGATGATCCGCTGAAATGAAGTGGAATTTACACAATGACAGTTGAACTCGAACGAATGTTGCTCAAAAGTGGCATTATACCGGCTTTAAGTTATTAATATTCATAAAATAAGGCTCAGGTTAACTATTATGACTATTACATTATTTTGTGTTTATTACTTAAGAATAATTAACAGAAGGAATTTATTAGCTCTTAAGTATTTTTTTTAATATTTTTATTAATATTTATGATAGGGGAGCGCGTCATCTTTAACTCTTAAGGTCAATATTTAAGAGATTCTAACACTAATTATAAATATATAACCTAATTATATTTTGAGAACACGACCATACGCAGAGAACTGAACCAACCACCATCCCCATATTTTTAACGTTAGTTTTTCATCTATTGCTGCTATTATTAATATTCCCTTTAGTAATGAATAGTGCCTATATAATGGCTGTTCAAAAACAATTTTATAAATTATGTTACGTTCCATTTTTATTTTTTGTTGGATACAAAAAATATAAAACATAATAGCCATTATAAATTAGACTCACATGGTGGGCAAATTGCCTACCAAACATATGGCCTCATGTTCCGAACAAAAACAAAGGCAGTAGGGGTACAAAGGAGCCTTCTTTGGGCTGGCTGGGGTTAGGAAACAAATTTATACGGAACGTGTCAAAGCGTAGGTACTACTGATATTAAAATAGTAACACTAACTGCTGGTCCACAGTAGAATTTTCCTTATGCTGTTGCATTAAAACAAGTGATATTTATGTTTACTTTAAACATTTACAAATATACCCACTTTTTATTAGTGTTCATCTTAAAAAAAATAAATAAATAATATAAATATCAGGACAAATTACACACATTGATCTAACCCCTAAGTAAGCAAATTATTTGCTTGTGTTAAGCATTGAAGTAATTTTCACTTAGAGTTAATTTTATTTGTCATTTATGTTCGTGTGAGATACCCACAAACAATAGGTATTTACATTTGTAAATACAGGATGTTCGAACTATTGTCGCACACATTTGAACACTTCACATCTGGCAGCGAATTTAAAGCACTGTTCGATTATATGTCGAGCGCTTTGCGTACTTTGTGAACACAGCGTTAATTTGAATGCTATTGACCCTTTTGAATTAAATTTAAAGGAAAGTATAACTCATTTTTCATTTATGTATAGTATAGTATTTTATTAAGCTAAGCGACCTATACTATTTTAAACATAAAAAAAGTCAATATTTTTTTTATAAAAACGAAACTTTAATTACTAAAACTGTTGCTACACACTGGTATTCTAATTGCATATTATTTCTTTTTTTTGTAATTGTTATGGTTTTTATTTTTTTATTTTATTCTCGTTTATCGATGATTTTTGCTTTAGCTTTTAATTATTATTATTTTGTTTTTTTCTTTTGCCAATATTTATTTTGTATTTATAATTTAGTTATAAGTTCATTTCAATTTGTCTGTAAGTGTGTGCTGTGTGCTAAATTAATATATTCTATTGTATTCTATTCTAAATAATTCGTATAAATTATTAAAGTAAATAAAATTTATTACTTGAGACCAGAGACTGAATTGTTTAATGTGCACAACAACAAGTTTATCTA
Organism: Napeogenes sylphis; assembly: GCA_959347405.1. Taxonomy (NCBI): domain Eukaryota; kingdom Metazoa; phylum Arthropoda; class Insecta; order Lepidoptera; family Nymphalidae; genus Napeogenes; species Napeogenes sylphis. The sequence continues at coordinate 11,485,218 of OY365783.1, forward strand.
TGTTGATCTTTATATATTTATTTAACACACATTATTTCTTGTAAGTCTAGTTATTTGTTCTTAAAACTTGCAAAGAACGCAGCAATCCTACCTTCTTTTTATCATCGCTTTTATTACATAATCTATTTCCATATTACAGGTCTGACAGGAAGGTGCCGAATTTAGGCAACATTAGTCCTTGAATTTATTTAGATATAATTACGAGACGTTTGGAATAATTGTACTATAGAATATTTCAGTCTATAAAGTGTTTTTTAATATTATTATTTAGTTCGTTTATATTATAAATTTTAATATCCTTTTCGTCGTTTTGAAATACATAGTTAGACAAATTTATACAATCGGTAAACGGTCACAAAGCGAAATGGTAAATGTTTTTTATTTCTTATCAATAAATATAATATTAAAAAACATACCGGAATCACTAAATGTTTAAGAAAAATCACAAAATTTGTTATGGTCAAGACAAAACAACAATACTGCTAGGCGAATTTTGATAAAATTAAGTGTATCTAGTGTTAACTTATACTAGAGCACTAAGGTCAAACTAAACCAAAAATCCTCAAAATCCTTGAAGTAAATGAAATCGTTCCTCGCGAAACTAAACGACTAGAGAAAAAAAAACAAATATAAAACATATTTTACATTTTACAATTCAGCCTAATTTAAACTTTTAATCAACTGACTTCAAAAAGGAGGTTCTCAATTCCGTCGGTATATTTTTTCAACAAGAATACAATTTTTTTTTTGTTATATATAAGAAGAGGAAACTGACAATAGCTAGTCAAGAGTTAATTTAACATCAGCAACAGTATCTAATAATGTAAAACAAAAATGAAATATCCTTATAATCTCAAACATGTACGAGGTTCTTTTTTATCCTTCACAAATACTGACTTCCTTTAAACGGCAATTAGACGTCAGCAGTGATTGCGTCAGACAGGATATTAAAGTTGCAACAAAAGTGATGAACTGATGGTCTAGTTAGCTATAAATAATATCTTCTCACTTCCATCTCTACGCAGACGATTTACAACTTTACAGACATACCTCTTTAAAAGACATCGATGTTACCATTAAGGATATAAACAAGGACCTTAATTTAATTAAGGAATGGACTGAGTCATTTGGCCTAATAGTTAATCCTAAAAAGTCTCAAGCCATTCTTATTGGTAGTAAATATTTTCGTAATAAAGTAGATCTTAACCAGCTCTCTAACGTGATGTATAATAATTCTGTTATTCCTTTTTCTGATGATGTAAAAAATTTGGGACTGACGATAGATAAACACTTATCGTGGACTACGCAAGTCAATGAATTGAGCCGTCGAGTGCATTTTTCAATCCACTCGCTCAAGCGTCTGCAGAATTTCCTTCCCTTGAAATGCAAAATTTTGTTAGCCAACTCCCTCTTACTTCCTCTTCTCGACTATGCCGACGTTTGCTACCTGGATGCTAATGAGGAGCTGCTCAATAAATTAGACCGCCTTCAAAACTTGTGCATTCGCTTTATTTTCGGATTGCGCAAGTTTGATCACATTACAGACTTTAGACGTCAACTTAAGTGGCTCCCAATTCGCCTTCGCCGGAATATGCATGTTTTAACCACGCTGTACAACATCCTTGCAAATTTAGCTCCCTCTTACTTGTATGAAAGATTCCATTTATCATTACCAAGCAGCCGTCCTAAACGTTCCTGTGTTACAGCTAAAACCTTCAATGTGCCTTACTATAATTCCTCTTTATTTTCTAAATCGTTTACCATACATGCAGCACGTTTATGGAATACTCTACCAAATCATATTCAAAATAGCCCATCTACATTATCTTTCAAACAAAGATTAAAGCTTTATTACCTCTCCCAATTATAAACATATATATTTATATATTTATTTGTATGTATGTATATGTATTTATATATATATATATATATATATATATATATATATATATATATATATATATATATATATATATATATATATATATATATATATGTATATGTATGGGTATATGTATTTATATATTTATTTTATGTTCTTTAAAATCTATATTTGTATCCAGTTTTATCATATATGTAGTGTGTACCTATTTCTGCCCATTAAAATTAACTGTGTCACTCTCACGGGTAGCTGGTAGAGATCTCTTATTAGAGATAAGTTTATCCCATGTATTTTTAGTTTTCCTTTTGCATTGTTTTTTATCAATTAACCTGGTACATAAATAAATAAATAAATAAAATAAATATTGCTAGAAATAATAATTATGTAAACATTTATAATTGTTTTAATGCTTTTATTTTACTTCTTTCAATATCATAAATTGATTAAAAAAATATCTAAAAGATATATTTTCGTCATTTTTGTAAAAACAGATTTCATAAAGTTTTTCGTATAAATTGAAAATATTCAAAACCTCATTTACTTGTGTTCATAATATTCAGAAAGGCCTTTTTGGACTGTGCCCAATAGACTGCTCTGTGGTGGTTGGACCTTTGTGTACAAAGGTAGTATATGCGTATGTTGTCCCTGATGAAAGTTCGCTCAAGCTTTAAACATGGTCATTGTGATCTATTTAAAATCTTTATTTAAAATTGAAGTTCAAAGCTTTAGATAAACTTATATAAGTAAATTTAAATTTCGTGAAAGAGCACTATAAGAGCGATTTTACATATAAATTAAGACTAAACTACAATATTCACTAAAATAAATAACACTACAATGTGTATAAATGTTTAAATACAGATATTCAATCTAAGGCTACATACTTATTTTACTTGCAATATAAACGATGTTACCTAACTTCAGTGGTGAGGTCTACTCTTGTTATTTGTATCCAACGTTGCATGAACCATGTTTGTAAACGGAACGCGCTAGAATTTTAATGATCATGCGAAAACAATAACTTTATTCACTTCTAACAAACGAAAATAATTATAAAAAGGGGTGTTTGAACATTTATAATTTCATACGTAATATCTATTATCATCATACATATTTTTCCTTATAAAGCAGCTTTCTGATTAAATTATAATCACCTAAGAAAGGGATTCAAATTGCTAAAGAACACAAGTTTAATTTTTATACTCAATCTGAACTGGAAACTACAAGTCCTTGAGGCTTTGTTATTTAACAAAAAAAGACAGCACTCCTGATTTGTATTATATGTAAATATAAAAAGCAATTTTCGTTTCTAATTTTGATTAAAAACAATTATTTTTAAGTCACTTCACTTAACTGGGAGTGTAATAACTTAGTGAGTATTAAATCATCGAAGATGTCCTTACAGTTTTAATGTTGTATGTACCTAACTAATAAACCCTTTTGTACATAGTTTAAATAACATCCGAACTCTGGAAGTACATTGTTAGTAATTAAATAGGAACCATATATCAATGTATCGATTTTAAATGTGGTCCAAAATAATGTAATGTAGTTTTAATTAAATAAACAGTGGAACATTGTAACAATGATAGTTCATGAATTTTGAATGGGTCGTCAGGGAAATAGTGTAAACGTTTTGTGATAATTGAAAGCGGTTTTCATTTAATTTTGACAATTTGAATCTATTTGAATGGTTTCAGAAACTCAATATGAATCGAGGCAATTTATTAAGTTAGTGCATTTAATGCTAAAAAATGTTATATTGCAATTTGAAGTTTTTTGTGAATATAAAATTAATGCAAGTAAGCAAAAATTGCGCTTGGTTAATCTACAGTACTAGATTAGTATGATGATAATACATTAATAAAAATAAAGGTTCTAGATTATATTATTAATGTATATATGTCGTAGGCAAATTGTATGATTTCTTGTTTTATATATGGTATCGTACGTTTAAATACTCGTGCTTATAAAAATTTTAAAGGCAAATTATAAATTGATCTATTAATATATAATATGCTTCAACATTTGATAGTAAATTCTATCGCCAAAAATGACATGCAATGAAAGAGTATACTGTAGTAGTACTGATACCTATATGATAATATAACCTATGTTTTTTGATAATCACCGTTCTAAAACTATCAATGTTAAAATCTTAAGATTTATTTTGCCTTTTTTAAAAACAGATACCTTTTTTCAAACAGATGACTGTTTTCAAACGACTTATAAAATGCGGAAAAATACATATTGCCTGCGTCATATACTACGTACATAAACATAGTCTACCGGCCTCTTTTCTCATCTCCTTCCATCTCCTTTAGAATCAAATCATAACACTATCATCACTCATCCTCTAAAATGTATGAAAATCAAATGTAAGTGCTATCTCATTATATACATGGATAATAAGAGAAAGACTCTTACCTACGTAGACAGAGAGAGATTAATTTACTAAAAGTGTATGTCGTAACGTTATAAGCTTTTAACAACTTATATCTTGTTCCTCGCTGTGAGAACTACTAATATAAATCAGAACATATCCGATACCCAACTTATAGATTACTCTGCCGAGTTGATGTAGGAGTTGCCACTTGTTTCTAGTTTCTGTTTATTTCAACTTCAAACAAGTTAACTGGATCTTGAAATTGCATTCCCTAAGTGATAATGTTTACATCATCACATTTATTTGTATTTTTTTATAATGAAATAAATAAAATTATAAGTATTTGATTGTTATCTATATGATAATACATATACTTTTCAAGGATAGAGTTCTCCAAAAAGTTCATTACCTCATTTAATATATTTATAACTAGCTTTTGCCCGCGGCTTCGCACGCCTTAAATTCGTAGTAAAACAATTCCCACTTCCCTTTTTTTATATTGGCTTCTATATGACTTATTTTAAGTGAAACAGTCAAAATTACGACATCAGCAGACATCGCTCACTGTCAAAAGTATATTTAAAAATTTTAATAAGGATACAATATTAGGTACTGTAATTATTTTTATACCTCTCTTGTTTTTATTTAAACGTCCATTTAAAGACTTCTTAAACAGAGTACTTAATAACCATTCTAACCATTTATCACACTTACAGATTTTCATTGAACATAATCAAAATGTTACCTACATGGTAACATTTTGATTATGTTCAATGAAACTTGAAAAATTCTGAGCTACACATACAATCGAAGTTATTTTCACCATCAACTTGCAGGTCTAGTTTTATTTACAAAATTATAAACGTTAAATTATCATTTAATTATAAACGTTAAATGATAAACGTTCAATTAGCTATATGCATTAACAAAATTTTCAATACTGAACATTCACAAAAGCCATTTTTGAGACGGTCTGCACGGTTCCATACCAGAGTGCGCCGGTAGACCGTACTGCCGCAAACGCGAAGACCCTTTATTTTAAATCTGTAATATCTTCGAAAATATTCATTAAAATTATATATTGTATATAATGTTAAATTATATGCTATATTGATCCATATTAAATGTAAAATGTATTTAAGTTACTTAATTAGGTACAGATTAAAGCAGTATTTCTTAAAATCGCTTCGTAAATTACCTATTAATTTTTGTAAAAAGTAAAGGTAAGTAAAAAATTGCTATTGTGGGTTATCCCTAAGAGATAAACATATACCATCGCAAATTTTCTTGTAGAACTTTTTAAGGTATACAATACTTAGTACATTATTTTGATCTATCTCGTGGAGTTCAACCAGCGTTTGCATTGTAAGCGCAAACAAAAAGACAAACAGATAAACAGACAAAGATTTTAAAAATGCTGAAAATGGATCCTTGGGATCAAAATCTGTAAACATACGAGAACTCAGCTAATTATCAGAATCCTATTTATCAATGACAAGTGTAATCATTTCAATATGACAATTAGTGTTTTGGTAACCAAAAGTAATATCAAAGGATGTCATAATAATAAAATAAGTTATATTACTTGACCAGTGTACTTAAATTAGATATACAAGGAGAAATTTCTAGCAGAGTCGATTTGTTGGTTTGTCTTAACGGATTTGAAGGATTGATGAGAATAAATTAAATAATATATTTTAAGTATCCATCCACTGTGATAAGTAATAATGTTAATAATGTATTTAGTAAGTCACGTTAAAAGTACATGTGAGCATAACATTAATACGATAAATAAGAGGTTGAGTGCTTGTGTGTGTAGGTATTGAAAAATATTGTTAATTGTTTTAAGTATTTCAAATAATAAATACATAGACAGATCATCAAACATATTTAAGTATTGTTAGTCATATTTATTTATAATGATTTAAATGGTAAATACATTGGAATTTACATGTTTTAGTTCATAAGTTTCAACAGTAGCGCCACCTACATAATTAATTATGGAATATTATTTAGTATTTACTGTTAAATGTTTTAAGAATTAGAAGCATATAATATTTTAACATAATGTTTAATCTTTTATTAATTATTAGAACTTATTATAAGGTATAAATAATATCATCTGTAAGTTGGTTATGAAATTGTAAATTACCCTCGCCTAAATATTATAGTGTTAAAATATTATAAAACGAGTTGTAAGGGCTGCTCTCGCCCATTCTATTACAAATGGTTGGATATTAAACATTGAAGTGCAAGTACTGTGTATTACTGAAACAATTCTTAACAAGTCAGAAGTGTTCGACCGCTGTAGTATTAGGCGCCACGTGTCGATATACACCGTTCGCAAGATATCCTGTCCAAGAATGATGATGAAGATGGGGTGCTGCCACTGCCGTTGAAAAGCCACGAAAATAAGAAACGACGTTAAAGTTACGTCTAAGAATGCTGATGAAGATAGAGTGCTGCCAATGCCGTTGAAGTCACGAAAATAAGAGACGACGTTAAAGTTACTATTTGGGCCTTCTCCGAGTGCTACTGTAGTTACCTCAAGCGACAAGGAGTCGTAGATTTAAAATGATATTGCAAGTGCGTAAGTTTTTATTTTTATTTTTTTTTTTTTAATACCCACGTTTTGCCATCTGCTTAGCAGGCTAATTATCTTGCTGGTTATTCGGCAGCATGCTCAATATAGAATATTAATAACTTTGTAGCTTGAAGTTAATAGCACTACTATTGAATTCTATTCATCATATATATCATATTCACTATTAACCATATCCCGTTAAAGTTCAATCATATACGAAATACAATAAGAGCCTGAATATTTACCAAAACTTTACAGTGGTTCTAATACAATATCTCTCCATACATGTTTACATCGCTTGGAGCCTTTGGTGAAGACATACGTCGGAGATGGAAAACTCTAAACTACTACTTGACTGCTAATCTGGAAGGGAATTCGTTGCTGTATTATGAAAATCAACAACATATCAACATCACCTACAGCTACTGGAAGAAGAGGTCAACCAAGTACTTTCTTCCTGATCGCGGGATTGCAGTGCAAGCAAGCAACACTATACAACGATGGACCTGAATCTAACAATAAGGTGACAGATAAACTTTATTATAAGAAACTAGCCCTAGAAAAGTTTTGCATAATTAAGTGACCATCTGATTTATAATATTATTGTTACTACGTATACCAACTTTCAAAGCTTTTAAGACCCAGTTGTAGGTTAGAGACGCGATTTTTATTTTTTTGCTTTTATTAAGTTTTTTTTAACTGACGCGGTAGTTGAGACTTGCAATATAAACGTAATGTTAGTATTTTAGATTACGATTTAGGCTTTAATGTCTTTATATATGACATAGAAGTGAACACTCTCAATGAAGGGGTAATATTCGGTTTACAAAATGTATGTAGGTTATTTAAAGAACGATTTCTTAAAAAAAGAGTATATATCAGTCGTAAATGATTAAAATATAAAACCCAATATTAAACAAAAAGAAAAGGAATAACGTTAGATATTATATATATATATATATATATATATATTTTTTTTTAAAGTAAAAGCACTTAACATCATAAAACCATTTTCAAATCGTAATGATCCTTTTGTTTAAGATAGTAAGTAGTTCCTTATAGTATACACAATATGAATAGATAAAGTATAATTTTAATTTAAACAAATTAAAATGTACACTTGTCTCCTTTCAGAGAAATTAAAATTCTAGAATTTCTTATAGATAGACTTAAATGAATATGACTCGGTAAATATTGAAACTCTATAAATTTGGTAGGATCAGATCTAAATGGCCTTGAGGACCGTATGGAAATAATAAGCCAATGCTTTGACGCTATAGGGGGTAGATTTAGATATTATGTTTACATTTATTAAATAGGTAAAGATTTGAATTCACGATATTATTTTATTACTTCTGCAACTATATTTTATTTTGTTTTGCTAACTACTCCATAGATCTTAAAATATTTATATTTAATTTTGAATTTGTAAGTTTAGCATCGGGTTGCGATAGACGTTCGTTTTTAAAACCAAGTTGGATACTTGGTTATCCACGAGGATAAGGTTATGCCATATCATGTGGAGAAATTAAATTTTATGGAACCCAATAATATCTATTTTAAGAAGTTTCATTGGTTACTTTCATAAATCAAATTTGCTTTGAAAAGACCATTTTTAGGTGGGTAAAAATAAAGTTTAAAAACGTTTAAAATCTGAACCGGTACTGTCTAAATATAATCCCGAACTAAACAGACTAATTCAATAATAACGCGTATGAATATGAAGCAATGATACTGGTATTTATTACTAAAACATATTTCTATTATCTTTTATTTGACCGTTTAAATTATTTACTGAGTGTTAAGTTCTCAGTAGTAGGTATCTGTATGAATTTATGATCCTTAATTTTGAATCGATTATTGAAAAGGTAAAACGCAATAGGTGTTCCGAAATAAATTCGTTAGAATCGATAAATTATTTCAGAATGATGATAATATAGGTTTAACATTTAGATCGATTTTAAACTAAACCAGTAAACGCGTACCTACATTTCGTATTAAATTGTAAAAAAAAAAAATAGAGCAAGCAATTAGGTCTTCTAAATCCCTATTAAAAGAAACTTTAAACGATATGCGTGGCACTCGATTATTTAATTTTCGATAGTATGTTAAAGAAGAAAAGAAATAACTACGATGAATTATCGATCGAGTACGATGATAAATAACAGCGTTTTTGAACTGTCAAATCGAGGAATTATATAAATCCACAGTAAAAGTTTTACTAAACAAGAAATAATTGCATGCCTAAACAATATACCATAATTGACAGTTCAGACAGTTCAAATTAGGTATTTCAAATTGATGAACTTTAAAAAAAATATATAATTTTCTAGATTATGACTGTTTATTACTTAAAAATAGAATTATTATAAAACATGCCTCCTAAATATTCTTATTAGCAATATGAAACATAAACACGTTAGAGTTAAAGATTCTGGTAACTTAACTCTAGACAAGAGAAACATAAGAAAATTAGCAACGAATATATATTGTCGTATCTTAGGGTATAAGAAGTAATATTATATATGGCACGGCCTTATAAAACCCCAAGCCCCCCAACCCTCTAAATTTCCAAGAATCGTATTATTTTCAGTATAACGTTTGTAAAATTGAATGCAGTTTAATTCTATTAAATAATTTATACTGTAGATAATAATAAAACAAAAATATAAAATACGTTTTGAATAATTGTGTCATTCATTGTTTCGATTATATAGTAAACTAGGTGTAGGTATACAATGTACAAAATTACGATTTCAAACTCGGAATAAAATTAATAACACTTTTATAACATATGATTGAAAATTTAATTGATTTACGTTTTAATGCTTTATAAATAAATTAGTGAATCATTAGATTTAGTGCAAATTAGAACAATTGGAAATAATAATATAAATAGTAAACTTCTAAAGAAATATGCTTGGTTTTATAATGTTGTCCAATTGTATGAAAAGTATCGTTACATCTTCAAAATAAAAAAGAGGACTACAAAAATTTTCTATTCCCACTAATGATTATTTTTATTTTTTTTAGTTAAGAATATTTTCAATATTGATACGGACAGAGTCAATAAAGAATGTAATAATATGAATTTTATTTATATTTATTTATAAAATCTTTATTATACAAAGAAATTTATACAATTGGCGGACTTAATGCTATATATAGCACTTGATGCCTACTAATTATCTAGAAGTACCCTCGACCCCTAACAATATATTACAATTTCTTAAATAAAAAGAAATATTTATTTTATTTATTTTATTCTAAAAACTTATTGCACATACAATTATTACAAGAAATTACAGTAGTAGGATGTTGATACAGTAAGAAATTTTTGTTCAAAGGCGTCCTTATCGCTTAAAAGCGATCTCTTACAGACAACCCTTAATGAGTAAGGAATATTTGCAAAATCGTAGGATAGTGCAAGCATACTACAACGCGAATAAGAATTTATACACAAGGACACAATAAAAATAAAAACTATCGTTTTTAATTATATAAGTTATTAAATAATAATGATTATATATAAATATACACATACGCACATACATATACATACATATATTCGTATATATAAATAAATGGAATAAAATAGATAACCTATATAATATATGGTATACATACTTATGATAAAAATATATATTGCTTCAAACGATTTTTGAAAATTTAGAAGTTTGAATTTCCAACGGTAGGTCATTCCAGAGTAATATAGAGAAATATATATAAATATTACAATTGTCGTGAATTTTGAATCGTGTTATGGTTAATAACTAAATGTAGCTTCTTCATTAACTACCGTTAAAGTATTTAAATTCTCTAAATTCGTGTGAATGGACATTTTCTTAAGATGTAAAATTTAAAACTGTTTCGATAAGATACCACATCATTTAAAATTCATATTTATTTAAAAAAAATATAAAGAAACTAAACAAATATAACAATACAAACGTAATACAAAGTAAAAACAACCTGCTACTTCCAACAAAACCCATGCATAGTATGAATTTCAAAGTCATATATCTCTGTAGTCTGATCGTTAATATAGCCGAACAAAATGAGCTTGGTTTTTGCTATTATTAGTTAAAGATTTATTTGCTTAGAAGGAGTTTTAAAAAGTTAAAATTAAATATATGTTCATAACAATGATATTAATAAGTAAATTATTGAATAATTTGTTGTGTACCAAGTTGGTGTGTTACGTGGTAAAAGTAAATGTAAAGTACCATGTTGGTGTAAAAATGATAACGTAATAACATGTTTGTCCCGTAGTAAAAATAAGAAATTGATGCCATGTTGGTGTATCCAATGGTAAAGGTAAGTATGAAATACCATGTAGGTGTGTCCCGTGGTAAGTAAGTGGTAAGTGGTAAGTGAAAGTATAAGAAATACCATCAATTGGTGCGTCCCGTGGTAAAAAAAAAATAAGAATAAACTACCATACTGGTGTGTTCCGATGGTAGTAGTGAAAGTATAAGAAATACAATCAATGGGTGCGTCCCGTGGTATAAAAATAATAAGAATAAACTACCATACTGGTGTGTTCCGGTGGTATTAGTAAAAGTATAAGAAATACCATCAATGGGCATGTCCCGTGGTATAAAAATAAATAAATAAATAAATAAATAAAAATAAGAATAAGCTACCACATGTGTAGTAAAAGTATAAGAAATACCATCTGTGTGTGTTCCGGTGGTAGTAGTAAAAGTATAAGAAATACCATCAATGGGCATGTCCCGTGGTATAAAAATAAATAAATAAATAAAAATAAGAATAAGCTACCACATGTGTAGTAAAAGTATAAGAAATACCATCTGTGTGTGTTCCGGTGGTAATAGTAAAAATGAGATTTATCCCATGTTGATGATGTGTGTCCATGGGCACCTGATCATATCGGCATGTCCGTTGATCTGGCTTTTTGTAAGCAGCCTGGTTTGTCCGGTGCAAAGAGAACAAGTATTTATGATAAAAACGATTATTATTATATGTTATTAATATATATTATTATTTTAATATATTATTATTATATTAACGAGTATTTATGATAAAAATTATAATTATATTACGAGGACGTAATAAGATGTCAAAACGGCAGATAGTAAAGTTATATGTTGTATAAATGTTATGTAATTTCGCACATTAAAAGTATAATTGGATGTTTTTTCTTGATGCATTGTATTTTTAATAATTTGTTTTTCTCTATAACATTGTAAGATCCTGAATTCAGATGACCATTTGGTCTACTGGTTTCCAGAATGTTTATAAAATTAGAAATTAGTAATTTAATATATGATGGTTGGTAATTAAAGAAATTAATGATACAATTACGAGGTCGTAAGATTACAAATCAGGAAAGGCCGAGTGTTAGTCATATTTATTTATAATAATTTAAATGGTAAATACATTGGAATTTACATGTTTTAGTTCATAAGTTTCAACAGTAGCACCACCTACATAATTAATTATGGAATATTATTTAGTATTTACTGTTAAATGTTTTAAGAATTAGAAGCATAGAATATTTTAACATAATGTTTAATCTTTTATTAATTATTAGAACTTATTATAAGGTATAAATAATATCATCTGTAAGTTGGTTATGAAATTGTAAATTACCCTCACCTAAATATTATAGTGTCAAAATATTATAAAACGAGTTGTAAGGGCTGCTCTCGCCCATTCTATTACAAATGGTTGTATAATAAACATTGAAGTGCAAGTACTGTGTATTACTGAAACAAGTCTTAACAATTCATAACTTACTTTACATGAATCTAAATTTGACTTACATTGTTCCTGTAACAATTCTAATCTTTCTTTTCTCAAATACATGTTCTTGCAGAAATTATGTTTTTTTAAATTATTTTTGAGTTGATTTATTTATTAATTTTAACATATTTTTTCAATTTATTCTTGCTAGTTATCAGTGGTTGTGCAGTTAGACAAGGAGTATTACACTTAGAATCATTATTTGTTAAATCTATTGTCACAATAGGTGTATCTGCAGAGTAAGGTGAGGTGGTAGGAAGAGAATCAGACGAGTCACAAAACAACTCATCATATAGTGATTGAATGTGGGAGGTCTTTACATGATCATTTGCAGATTGCAATGATGTAATTTGTGAGTAAGCGTCGAATAATTCAAGCTCTAATTCAGAAATACGTTTGAGGGCAACATCAAACGCATTGCTGCTTTGGTCAAATCCATCCACCACTCGCTGAAGGTGGTGACTCATCAATTGAGTTTGGTAGAAATGCCCCAGAAATGGTTTCGTTGGGTTTAAGCAACATATAGTACACGACACCAAGCTGAACCCACCAAATATACAACAAGAGTTTTTTCCCATGAATATTTTGCCTAGCTTTAGAAGTTGAAGCATGGCTAGGAGGTCCCCATGATTTTCTCCTTTTTGGATCATCGTAATGGACCCATTTTTTATCACCAGTTACTGTACGTTGAAGAAAACCCTTTCTTTTATGCACGGCAAGCAGAAATTCACATGTGGAAAATCGGCGTTAAATGTTTTTCAGCGTCAGTTCATACGGAACTCAATTTCCTTGTTTTTGAATCATCCCCAATGATTTTAACCGATGTGAAATTGCATGCTGACTCACTCCTAATGTAAGTTCAAGTTCTTCTTGAGTTTGGCACGAATCTTGATCCAAAAATGCCTCCAATTCCGCGTCTTCATGCACTTTTGGCCTTCCGCTACGTTCTTTGTCTTCGATGTCAAATTCACCATTTTTAAACCTCTGATACCACTCACGACAACTTCTCTCACTTAAGGCAGCCTCACCAAATGCTTCTGCAAGCAATCGATGGGCCTCAGCTCCAGATTTCTTCAAATTAAAGAAAAAAATCAAAAGTTCCCGCAAATGACGCTTATTAGGTTCAAAAGTCGACATTTTCGCTTGCAAAGGAATATATTACAGTAATAAAGAATCCCTTATATTTTGAAGTTGTCTTGTTCACGGTCTTCCTGCCTAACTATAACGCCTAATACGTCATCAGTTTCGACCATAATTAACTAGTGGCGCTACCGTTTATCAAACGGCGGAAACTTATTTGTAGGCCTCTAAATAACACATCAATTTACAATTTATCTTTGGTATTGTTAACACCACGAGAATTTAAACGAACGATACCATATTATGTAAAATGCGAAATCATACAATTTGTCTAAGAGATATAAAATTAATAATATAATCAAAGTAAAACAAGTTAATGTTTTATTGATGATTGATGAAATAATAAAAGGTTATATGTTACACATATCCTTTGGTAAATTCAAAAAAAAAATACAATAAACTCCACAAATTTAACTATTAAACTAAATTATAAATTTTAGAATTTTTTAAAAATAATACGTTAAATTACAAAATCTCAATAAGTTTAGTTTCCAGTTTAGATTGAGTATAAGATAATAAAACTTGTATAATTTACAATTATTTATTAAATAATCCGGTTTGTAAGGAAAAATTTAAATTACTAAAATGAAAATTAAATATATATTTATAAAAATTCAGACATGTCTGTTTTATCATAATAATTTTTGTATGCTAGGAGTAAATAACGTTATTCTTTTTGCATGCTCATTAAAATTTCAAACGTGTTCCGTTTGCAAACATGGTTCATGCAACGTTGGATACAAATAACAAGAGTAGACCTCACCACTGAAGTTAGGTAACATCGTTTATATTGCAAGTAAAAAGAGTATGTCGTTTTAGTTTGAATATCTGTATTTATACACACCGTAGTCAATAATATTGTAATGTTTTCTTAATTTTTATTTACAACCGCTCTAATAGTGCACTTTCACGATACAAAGTTTGTCTAAACCTTTGAACTTCATTTTTGGATGGAAAAAGAGAAGATACGGTCTGTCGCAAATATTATTCAAGAATAGAAGCAACAGTAATATTGTAATATGTAAACAATTGTAATATGTAATATGTGTAACAAAAACTCAATAATTTTATAATTTCTAACTGTACCGAAGCTACAGTTTTCTATATTACTTCTTCGAAAATACCAACATCCGTGAAACGGCATTTAGACTTCAGCACTGATTGCGTCACGCCGGATATTAAAGTTGCTACTAGTTGCGACAAAAGTGACGTATAATAATTTTGATATAAACAAAACAAGTTATTGATAATCAAGCACAGTTTCTTGAATGAAATATTCTCAAATACAAATAAAAATCTTTGTTAATAATATCTAAAGGAATTTTTGAATTAGCTAAGCTAAGCTATCCCGAAACTCATTTTAATTGTTTATTAACAAAATAACAAGGAACTCCGCTTTTCCGCCATTTTTTTTTAGTTTGTGCTGAAAGGTAAACGCATCTGTGGCTATACAGCCACGAGAACGCAATGTGTACGATAGACGAATGAGTTTTTAATTCAAACAGCACACCGTTTCATACAACATTGCCAGCGCGTTCTTCGTTCCAAATTCAAAGAACGCGCCGGGAAGTGATTTTGGTTTTTCAGTCTACGTAAATATGATACTTCGCGCGTTCTTAATCAAAAGTATTGACAATATTTCCGCGCATGTTTAAGAAAACTATTTTGAGAGTATATAATATTTTCCACAAAATAATATTCAATGTCTGCTAATATATATTATACACGAGTCACGGGTTAACAATACATTAATATAGATAAATTATGACATAATGAAAACATATTCTTGTGAGGCATTTATTTAATGTAAGGAATCTTTCTTTTTCTAAATAACAACTAAGAATATTTTATATATGTTTATTTTTATATATCTTTTATTTTACGAACAAGCAATGTAAATTTGACATTTTATAAATATTAAATTATTTATAAAATGTTGATGAAATTTACGATTAAATATTTTAAATCCTCGCTTTTATACAAGAATTAACGTAAAATATCAACTAGCTTAGTTTCAAACGAAGTCTTGTCTAAATAAAATAAAATCCTGTTTCCACTCTACACACTCTCAAACACAAGCGGATTAAATGCCTTTGAGACCGACAGTATTACAAATTTGTCATATTCATACAAGGTACGGGGAATAAATACATAATAATTAAATATAAATATATTAATGGAGCTTGTAGTAATTATATACAATCTACATAGGTTATCCATGTATAATCCATGAAGGTTGACCAAGTTTATCTTATCCATCCATGTTATGATGTATAGTATGGAACATTCGATATTTTTAAAACCATTTTTGTAAAAGGACTTAATTTAAGAGTATTTAAGTGTAAACAAATCAGTTCGGAATTTCAAAATATTATTAATTTGCTCCTTGATACAGTTAGTCTATAGAACTAAGCAAAATACTTTAAATCTTTGTATACAATACTAAAGGGATTGCGAGACAGTCCATCTAATGGTGAGTTATGCCTTCGTATAGATATGTGCAAAATAAAAAGATTCGTAAATGCGTTGCCATCCATAGGGACTGATAGTATATGTAAAGAAAGGAAGTAAATTTTACGGATACGACGGACATTAGCTATTCGAATTTTATTATTGTTTATATAGATTGATGAAAAATTATTTAAGGTCAATTAACTTAAACATTTATAACTATTTTAATATTTGTTACAAATACATCTAATAATGTTTTGCTAGGTTCTTGTAACCGAAATTAATAATAGATAGATAAAAACAGATGCTTTCGATCACGTGGTGTTGAAGGACCGCTATCAGAATGAATGAATGCACCGCAAGCTCTTATTATTTTTTGTGCTTCGTAATGGATTGAAGGTAAAATAAGTGTGGAAACTGAAGCGAGACTCCTTGTCTAACCAATTAACATTGTCTAGGGAAAAGACAGTGAATCCATATTGATAGGTTGCTAGATTGGATACTGCAGTGATATTCAAGCTCCCCCTGAGATGTTTCAGGGCCCTCTCAAACTTCTCGAGAGAGATAGTACCGACGAGAACAAGTCTTCTCAAGAAACAGGGCTGGCTCTAATCGGCAACTGTGTTACCAAAAAGATCCAGTACTGTTTCCTAACGATAGTTAGACAGCTTTTTTGCCATTCAGATACAAATTCATAACTCGTCAATTCTTATTTTTTTTATCTAATAGCATTCTCTTACCACGCCAAATTCGCAATTCGCACCTTGTCTATAAAAAAGACAATTTTCAAAATTGCTCGTTAAATATTTATTTGTTTGTCTATTTAAATATTTTTAACTAATAGAAGAACCTTATATATGGAAATAGACGGAAAATAAAGAAATTGTTTTTCGATTTAATGCACAATGACTCCATATTAGTTTTTAACAAGTAACATCGAGACTATGTTATTTTCTAAGTTATGCGTTTGAGAATATTGAAAAAGATTTAATTCTATAAATTGAAAGAATGTCATAGTTACATTCATTCAGTTTCATAATTTATTTAAAATTACCTTTAAAAGAAAAGTTATTACAAATATTTGTCGTATTATAAAATCTCTTGAGAATCCTAACTAATAAATTTACCAGCGTCAGAACATCATAGAGGCGACATCATTGTAATGTCAGTTGCTCACACAGACACACGGAAATGAGGTTTCCGCTTAGTTTAGTGTTCGCATCGAGTTTTGATCCAAAAACTACCAACAATATGCAGTTTGTCAAATTAAAATTTGCATAATTATCATTTTGTTTAAATATAAATTTTTCCAAGATATCCCGCTACTTACAATTTCCAATGACAATTATTTCGTGTTTTTTTCTCTTTATTGAATGATACAATAGATATCAAGTATAATAATTCAATATGTGGTATTAATTGCATGAAATAAGTAATACATCACCTATTTTCAATTAGTTTGAGTTTTCTGAAATAATATTAAAATAAGATTATAAAACATATTTTATTAAAACACTAGCTGAGCCTGCGACTTCGTACGCGTAGGTTTCGATTTTGATAAAACGTATCCTTTGTGCTAACCAATGTATGTAAAAAGTATAAACCTTCAAACTGATAAGCAGCAATGGTACCACAATAAGAGATTATTAACTTCTTTATTTGTTAACCGATTGTTAAAAAAAACAAAATATAAAGTGAATCCCATTCCGTTTCTGAGATTAGCGTGCACAAACATACAGACATACAGACATACAGACAAACTGAAAAACCATTGTTTTGGGTTCTCTTGCTCTTATAAAGCCCCCCTATGATGTTTTTTTAATATTTTCCATGTACAGAAATGGATCAGTGACAATTTTATTATATGTCTATACATATAAATATACAGGGTTATTTTTAATTAGTTGAGCAGTTGCAGGCAGCCTTTCTACATCAATCCCAACAACATTTGTTCTACGACTTTTAAAAAATCTTGATAAATAACTCAGAATAAACGAAACAAAAAAATTTTTGCTCCCTCGATTATTTATTACTCTGTATTTTGTAAGCAGTCTAAAGTATAGGTCGCGGCAGCCTAGCGAAAGTCAGAAACTGTTAAACGCGCGCGCCAGCTTTTTTCGTATAGCTTCATCTCTTTTACACCATGTTGCTATGGAAATACTAAATAATCAAAACACAATTTACATTAACCAAAAATAAAATTATCGGATTAGAGTTTTATAATTAAATAATGAATTGTAATTACATACTGGACAATACGATTTTATGGACTTGCTATTGAAATTAATAAATAAATTTAAGATTATAACATGAAGAAGAAATTATGAAATGTAATTTAAAATATTTTTAAAATACATACACAGAAATAGAAGAAGTAAGAATGAAAAGAAATACGAGTTTTGGCTGAGAAATGGAGCATTGAGGTCCTGATCTTTACAAGGTCTGTTTTGCTATACCTAGAACGAACAACAACTCGAAACAGCAGAAACCATAATGAAGAATAATTTTATTTGTGATATAGTGACGATCCAACATGTTAAGAAGCCTAAAGTTATTATTTTTAAAGTGGATTGTGTACATTTGTCTGTTTTTATGGTACTTATGTGTTTCTTCTATGAGAATATTATACGTCAGAAACAGTCGATTCACTTCTTACGTTTTAATTAATTAATTAATATTAATGAAAATTATGACGTTTTTCTGTTACGCGCCATCTTTATTTCTAAGTCACATTTAAAAGAAAATGTGAATTATATTTACATGTCATAAAGAAGTTTCACTTCTTACATGTGTACACTAATACACACACACATATTTAATAAAGACTAAAGTTTTCGTTTTTTCAGTTTTATTAATATCATAAACGAGGAAAGGTCAATTTAGACGTAATTTAAATAAACTTCCTATTACTCCTCCTGGTATTTCTTAATATTTTATTTTGTCGGATATCTGAATGAACTTTATGCTTGGGATCACAAGATGGAGCCATTTTAAATACTGTTATTATTTTACGGTGATGTTTTTAATTAATGGAAACACCAACAGTTGGTGTCAATACCAACCAAATGTCAAGTAATTTGTAATTTGACATTATTATCTTTGTTATTTGATAATTGATATTTCATTTATCTCTTGAGATTTATGGTGATGAAAGTGTGTAGTATTACTGATATTTTATATTAACTACCTGGAATGTTTCTGTATACCAACGCTTCTATTTGTGACTGACTGCAATTTCTAGGAACTTCGTAAAGAAACTCGTAAGTAACTTATTGTTTTATTGTCATGATATAAATATTAACAAACGAGATAATATGATATGTATAAAGTAAGTTAAAGAGAAGTTATTGTTTTGTAAAAATAATATTTATTTGGTTTCGTTACAGTGCCCTTATTTCATAAACCAAATAAAAATATTGAGACATTCAACTTGTGGACAACTTCTATTGGAGTTTTTTCATTAGATTCTTAAACAGTTAGACAATATGTGTTTCGACTATTGTAGAAAATATTTTAATAAATAAAAGTGGAAAACGATGCTATTTTTTATTACACCTTAGAAAATGATCAAGTTCTAACGTGCATGGCCGCCGCTGCGTCACCCCGCCACCCCGCGCCCCGATGCACGTGACCTTGGCACATATTTTGTCAAGTTGCGTGGCCTCTCTTTGCTCAAGTTTAATGCACGTTCAGAGGCAATAAATAAATTTTGTATGGGAAAAACTAAATTTTTAAAACTATTAATTTTAAAAAGTCGTAGAACAAATGTTGTTAGGATTGATGTAGAGGGGTTGCCTGCAAAAGGTGCTCAACTAATTACAAATAACCCTGTCTATGTCTATATATATAAAATCTATATTTTATGTGTAAGACAGATTTGATAAAAACAAAACTTGAAGTTTTGACTGCCGTATACAGTAGAAAGGTTTTTTTTTATAAAATCGAAAAACTTAACGCACTTTTAATTAGTTTCCTTTAGCTAAGACTCATAACTTATTCCTTTCATCGTTACCATTAAAGTTGAAGTTCTATTTACATCAAAAAGTTTCCTTCCACTTAAAGAGTAACAAACTAGCATACAATTTTATTTAAAAATTGTAATTACTTCTTATTTCGTTGACGAAGGCAATAAGAGAATTTAAAAAAATATTGTTTCTAAACACTAGGGCATATATTTATTTTATTACAATACAATGCTCAAGTCTTTTCAAACATAGGTTTGATCCTAAAATAGATAGTGATTTTAGGATACTTTTAATTATTGACGTTATAAAGTAGATTTTGGAATTCTCTAATAAGAAGAAAAATAATTAAGAAAACAAATTTAGTACAACACTGTGTTATGTCGAATTCAATTTATGGTACAAAGAGCATTTGTTTCAAACTTCGAATACTTTAACCAAAAAATCAATTGTTTCTTATGGCATAATACCTTGAAAGCGGCAATGAAATTGTCCTATACAATTTCTGTTGTCATCTGGAAACAGCTGTGATATTTTTGAATGTTATCCAAGAAATGTTTACAATGTTTTCCTATCCAAAAACCTAAAGAGCGTAATGGGTCTGATGGTGAAACCAATTGTGACTATTTTACTTTGTTTCCAGCACAACATAATCCATAAGGTTTACCACAGTATTTTAATACCTTACAATAGTTACCAATTTTTCACAGAGAAAAGGGAGGACATAGAAGATCGACCTATTTGTTGGTTGTCAAATGTCAAGTGTTATGGTTACTTTTAGAAATAAAATTTTGACAAAACTTAATATTTCTCATGCTACATAAAATAATCTGATAGACAGTTAACAACGCACGTTAGTCAAAATTAAGTTTAGTTTTTACCTCTTGACAATTCATATGTAGTTACAAAGATATAACGATTAGTTATTCATTCTAAACTATTCTTATTCTTTTAATGTTATTACTAAACGACGGGGCCAACATTTTTTTTTTATAAAGTAGAAATCACCCATGTTGCAAAAAAATTATAATCCTAATCGCATACACCCTAACCCAAAATATTTATTAATATCGTATCCCATGCGAATTCGTCAGTTGCGGGCGGCGCGCTTGAAACAGGACATTTATATAAATAACAATTTTATTTTTTATGTTTATAAAAACAAATTTTACTATAAATAGTATATTACATTAAATGTTATTATTTATTTTACATACGTGTATATTAAAAATATTGGAACGTAGCACGGTAAAAATTCTTACCAAAAGTTGTCACGACATGTTTTGCTATCTCTCTCTCTCTCTCTCTTATAGAAAGCAAGCGAGACATTTTCATTTCTATCATTATTATTTTTTGTATTATAATAAATTGCTTAGTAGTTCTGTATTATTTTTTTGATATTGGAGTTTGATTTTTAGAATCAATTTGCAAATAAGACAGTTTATATGAAAATAATAATACAAATTTGTGATCAAATACTCGTAATGTTTCATAACAACGCCATCTATTTATACCTTAGGGAAACATAACTACATCTATCATATAAACATGTCACTACAAAGTGAAACCGCTATACTAGCCGCTAACCGCTAGACTATAATTCATGAGTTTATTGATTAACACTTTTTAATTTAGTTATTCATTTTATTCACATAAATTATAAATTATCGGCGAAATATCATACAAAAATAATATACAAATATTATTCATTAGCATAATAGCTTATATTAATAATTTAATATTTTTTTATTACAATAGGTAATATTCATGTTTTTTTTACGTAAATTAATCATTTACGAGAGATAAATCGTATATCGTATCGTATACCTACCGTAGAAAAAAATATAAAAAGATTCTAGTTTTTTTTTCAAAGTGAAAATGAAAATTAATTTTTAAATTTTTTTTATAAATGATAGTGAAAATTAAAACATTGAGTAAATTTGAGCCGTTCAAACGCCGTCATTTTGCGCGCGCCCTGCGTGACGTCAAATGAAATGTCCAGTCAATGTTTACTATGAACTTTTTATTTACTTCATACATATTTTAAGTTTTAAGTGCTTTACAAGTCATGGAAGAAAATAAAAACCATTTTACAAGTATTGTATAGTACCGGAGTGCAAAAATAGTATTAGAAAAACACCCGACAAAGTGTTTTTTATATTCCAAGAGAAGCGAAAATACAAAATCAATGATCTATACTCTATGGTAATTAAAAGGGATAATATATTATGTCTTAAATTGTGTTTATATTGTTGTGAAGATCAATTTAACGTAAGTATACTTTATTTATAATAAGTTTAATTTAATACTTTAAATTTACAGTAAGTTGCATTAGCTATTTAACATTAGGAAATTTGAGCTTAAAATTAACCTAACCTAGTTTACAAAAGTTCAGTATAACTTTCTATAAAAACCGTATTCTTTTTTTGGTTTTACAAAATTTTTATGATTGTCAATTTATTTCAGGTTAAGGAAGATACAGCTAATAATATTGAATATAATATGTAAAACGAAACAAGGAAAACAAATTAATCTAAGTTTAAAGAAAGGAGTTGTTCCTCATATATTTTTGTGGCAAAAGCACCAGCTGATAGAGTAACAATGTGCGTAGTCAAAAGGCAAAGATTGACATCGGTTAATGAAGCCTTTTCAGAGTTAGCTATCAAAAGTAATGCTTAAAAAAATTGGTGACCTTTACAAAGAAGTAATATAGTAAGTAAGTCCTAGTACTGCCCATACAAATGTCTGTGATATTAATCAGCCAAGACAATATTAAATGTGGTCACAAGGTAGAGCCTTGCTTTTCGCATAATAAAGATAAATTACCAAATGACCAAGCTTTGCAAGTTAATATTAAACCGAAGAACAGAAGTAAAGGTGTCAATGTAAATATACCTGCTGAAAACATATTTGCTGGTGCCGCAAAGTCTCATTTTGCGGTTCTGGACTCAATTGAGAGGCGAGCAAAGAGGCTTATAGGCGATCCCGAATTGGTCGAAGCCGACCTCCAAAGCCTTGAGCACAGGCGTAGAATTGCTAGCCTCTCAGTATTCTATAGGATACATTTTGGTGAGTGTGCGCAGGAATTACACAATTTGATTCCCCCTTTCCCCTTCCATCACCGGACGTCCCGACGCACGGCAGGTTTTCATCCTTTTGTTGTGGACATTCCACCTGTCCGAACGGCGCGCTTTGCTTCGTCTTTTTTACTTCGAACGGCAAGGGATTGGAACAACTTGCCTGCGTCGGTATTTCCGACCGTATACAGTGTGGATACATTCAAGAGTAGAGTGAATAGGTTGCTAGGGTAATGCGCCTTACCACCTAAGACTACATTCCGCTTACCATCAGGTGGAATGTAATCAAGCATTGCCCTAGATAATATATAAAAAAAAAAAACAAAAAAAAAAATAAAAACAAAATGTAGCATTGTTACCATTTCCTCATTCAACACACAATACTTTTACTTTACCAGTAAAACTAACTATTTTACAGAGTTTTACTTTACCAATAAAACTATGTTTTAAAAAGAAAATTGTTTACTGAAAACACAGCTGATAATACTTCTATAGCATCTTATATCTTCAATATCTGCTGATTATCAACAAAGTTATTTATCTGAGTCAAGTGGAAAATGATTACCTAAACAATCGTATCATTTAATAAAACCTTTAAGCACGAAAATATAGGTTTAAATTATTTATTTTTCTCAGTAACACTAATACCACAGTATGAACTTCGATGCCGATAATTTGAATGGCGTGTCAAATGACGTCACATTTCCTTTCGACCAATGGTGACGCGTTTTGGAAGTTTGAATTTCGCTCCCTTAATTTACACTTTTCACAAATGATTTTCTGGCATGATTACTAAATAAAAAAAATGATTTTATTATAATAAGATGATAATAAATATCCGAAAAAAAAGTATTTTAGACCATTTTAAATTTTATGCATATTCCCTATTCCTTCAATAATAAATCGAAAGGAACTTCGTTCCATACGGGTTCCCTTTTGTACGGTTCCCTTTTGTATTAGTTATGTGTATTAAAATTAGTTTATTAATTAAAAACAATTTTATGGAATAGAATTTGACACATATTTTATAATTTGGAAATTATAATTATCATGCAGTAGTAACTAGTAGGTACTTATGTAGAATTATTCAAAGAAACGAAAGGTAATAAATAATAATAAAGCCTTCATTTTATGTTCTAGTTATTTATTGCTAAGTCGTCGATAGATTGTTGCCTACTTTTTATTTTAATAAAGTTTTTTATATCTGTATTCTTTAAATTTTTTTGTTCAGTTCTGTTTATTCTAGTATTTCCAATTGAAATTGATTTCAATATTTAGATATTACTAGCTGTTGCTCGTGTCTTCGTCCACGTAGGTCGTAGACGGTTACAATAATTTATGGCTAGAAACATAAGACATAAAAATATTATTTTTGATTATTTTTTACGTATCTACCGATACTACTACTCATACGTCAAAATCCTTAAATCCGTTTAGACTGTAGCAGGGAACATAAAAATAGCACAATTGGCTATATTTCTATTAACATACGTATGTTTCAAAAATATAACCCTCCTTCTAAAGTCATCGGGTATTAAGAAGGATTTTCACAAAAAATTATGTAAAATGCAGTGAACGAAACGATTAAAAACAAGATCTCAATCGATAGCCCATGTGTTATTTTGGTACATAATCTACAATATTGCTAAGTTTCATCAAAATCCGTTTAAGAGTTTTGGCCTGATTGAGTAACAAACATCCAGCCATCCAAACATCCAAACAATCGCAATTATATATTAGTCAGATCAGATGTTGGCGGTACTTATTTTTAAAAATATCTCAAGTGAAAAAATATATATATATATATACAAATTTTACAATTTTAGAAAAGTATTTAGAAAAGTATAATATGAATGGTTGTTATAGTAAGGGTAAAGTTACTGTGTTCTTATAGCGTTCGACTTGTGATAAGGTAAGTCTCGTGGTAATGGTATGTCAAGGATATTTAACATTTTATATGTACCTATCAATTATTATTCATTTAACCATCAGCTGTTTTAACAAATCTGGAACCTATAATGCAATATTTATCGAATTTTGTTTTGAAATCAATTCAATCATTATCAAATGTTACTTGAAATTAAAGTCAACAAATTGGGTTATCTATTGAGAATCGCATTAATAGTATTCGAGACATAATAATACGATTTATACATACATAGCTATAATTAGGCTGGCATAGACTATAAAAAAAACTCTGTTTACAATTATTATGATAAATCTTTAGAATAAATTTGTACAATGATTTTTTTTTTATAATCTCAAAATTATAACTTACAGAAGATAATAAAGTGAAGATATTATTCAAGATTGAATCAAGCTACTTTCTACCAGCAAATTGCAAGTCGATCCTAACAAACGAGCGCCGACAATAGATCACGTTTGCGGTTGGTACTTTGAAATATAAACGAGTTGGGTTAGTTATCATGAAGATAAATATCTGTTCACATTGGTGACAAGGTAACGAAAACAAAACGGTTTGACTGTTTGGAACTACGAGGACAGAAAAAGATTTAAAGATACATCTTTTAAACTTATATTTAGGGTTAAATATTATAAAAAATGAATTTAATAACGCCTTTGAACCAACGACTGTTCGTTTTTAGAACAAATTTTTTGCTAAAGTTGCGACGTTTCGACCGTCAAGTTCGGTCATTTTCAAGCTACAAAAGATAATATTCGTTGGTTCAAAGGCGTTATTAAATTCATTTTTTATAATTTGAATTGAAAAACACCAACGTTATTAGAGTCAATATATATATATATATAAATTTGTATAAACGAGGGTTAAAAATTATTTTTTTTAACTTATATCTATTTAGAGTTAAAAGTTACTCTTTATATATTACATATTTTAGTACATTTATAAAAAATAAGGGAAAAATAACTTGTATTAAATGTCATATTAAATTGATGATAAAATAAACCTTTTACAAGATAAGTCTTCTCTTACTTGCTAAAATAAAAACCTTTTATAGGATCTTCTATTATTAAAAAAGGAACTGTTAATTTACCTAATATCCATTTTATTATCATCATCGACTGCGCAGCGAATTGATCTATCAATAATAATTATTATAATGTTTAGGTCAATTAAATGGATGAGGATCTTTTTTTTTACTCTTAGTTTTAAACTCAGATTAATATAATAGTAATAGTAATAGTGATATAATAGTAAATCTGAACTTTATTTTTTGAATATTCTAAACTTAAAAGCTGGTATAATGCCACTTTTGAGCAACATTCGTTCGAGTTCAACTGTCATCGTGTAAATTCCACTTCATTTCAGCGGATCATCCGCGTCATTCATGTTCCGTTTTTGATTTTCATTCGTAATTAAAATTCAAGCGAATACCATTTTACAAATTGAAGTCTTAGATAGAGGTATTACCAATTTTATTTATTAAAAAAAAAAGGTTTTACGTTATTAGAAAATTGTATATTCCCATTATTTTATTTTGTTATTATTAATTTTGTTGCTTTTCTATTATTTCTCTTAGTTGTTGTTATTTATAGTTTTTGAAATTCACTGTTTTTTACTCTCTAATACTGGATGGTTATCAAATAGGTTGGTCTAGATTTATGCAATAAATCGTATTTTTACGGTTTAAATTTTATTACTTTATATGTGTGTCTGTTTATCACGCAAAGCAAGCGTCACGAGAAAACTTCCCTGTAGATTTTGATGAAATTTGGTATAGTTATAAATGATTGCCCCTGTCCAATTATGGGATACTTTTTTATACTACATTTTTCTCTTATTAAGTATGAAGAACTCACAACGTTGTTTGTTTTAAAATAATTACAATAAAACAAAGATTATAGTGTATAGATTTCAAATTTAAATATGTATATATTATAATCGCTAGGATGAAGGCGATCATACAAAGTCGTTAATAGCGGCTAGTATTTTTAAATATTTTCTTTTGAATAGGTATAACACTCATCTGTTGCTCAAAGATCAATCCGTGATTACTCTTCAAAAGAACTGGAATAATCAACATGATTTATCTAGTCGTGTTGATGAACGTTGTGTCATTCAGTTAGAAAAAAAAATAAAAAATTACATTGTATCGTGAGTGGGCCAAAGATAATATATTAACATTTATTCTTGTATTTTTTTAAAATCTTTTTCCTTAATAAAATTATTTATTAGGGAAAGTTTTAAAAGAAAATATATTGTACTCACAATTTATTTCTCAAATTGGATATAAACTCTTCAGATTTACTTTATTATTATGTGTACTATAATAATACAGAAGAGCAAACCTCGTATCCCTTTGATCTTACAGAGATATTTAGAATTAGTCATAGTTAAAGCTTATGTTAAGAGCTGATGTTTTTATGTAATTAATGTATTATAAATACAACAGAATTTATAGAAATAAAGAATGAAAAATAAACCGATACGGGCAGGGATTCGAACCCGCGACTACTGGGAAACCGTCCCGTCGCTCTACCAACTGAGTTACCGTATCGCCGTCCGTCTCGGTGAATTAAGCATTCTGTATATAATCGTCTTTATCGGGACGGTGGTAAATACAACAGGTTAAATGGTTACGTGTCTGATTTAATACCAAAAACATAATTTACTGAAACATCAAAATGCTATTATCAATTATTAACAATACAGCATATATTGTAAAATATAGTTTTCTGAATTTCATTTTTTTTTTCCAGCTTTAATTTAATTAATGGCAGAAAGGCATTTTTAGAAAAGCATAAAAAATTAAGAAGTAAGTTCTTTTTGTTTGTCCATTTGTAACAAACGTCTGAATATTTGAAATGAATAAATGAAGTTATCACAGATTAAAGTAAGGGTAAGTTAAAAGCAGTGAGTATATCAACGTAAAAAAGTTTTTTACAAAAATTGTCGATTACAAATAAAATTATTTATAAATAAGATTTATACTTAATATTTATGTGTTATGTAATATTTGTGTTAATAAATCTTTTAATATATATTTTAATATTATGTTTTTTTTCTGTACTATTTCTTAAGAATACATGTTATGTAAATATAACAAAACATAAGAACGCTTAAATCACGAAAGCCGTTAACATCCAGCGCGCATCATAATAACAGGAAAAGAGTTTTTAGTGTTATAGTCGACCTTACCAAAGCAAGTCACGGGTTATAATATAACATTACCATAGAGTTGACAAATCACTATAATATTTAAATATATTCTGCAGTTTTTCATTTATTAGATAACAAGAAACAATATATTGTTTTATTTCATCTATTAATGCTAGAGCTTTCCTTATAATTCTTATTTAAAAAAATAGTGTATTATTATTAAACTTATGAAATAATTGTAATCCCTTCTTCTTGAGACCAAGAGTAATTACAATAAATGTTATCTGAAATTATTATCTACAAATTAGTATACAGTCTTGTAATAATATTGCTCAGCATTCTGAGAATCTCATTTATAATTTTTAGGCACAATTATATCTACAATCATTAAAGAAATGTGTTAATTGACATTTATTCCCAACGTATTTTCGGCAGAGTTTTCTCTCAATTGTACTAGCAAGTACAAGATGCAATCTTCTTAAACCTAAATTGTTACAGATTCAATGAACCCACGGTGACCTGTCAAGATCTAGTCTAGATTTAAGATTGGACAGATGGACGGCTGCTAGAATAACTTGTAATAAAAGTTTTTAAACAGTTGTAAGGAAACGATTATTAAACTCCAATTACCCACTATTTAAATTTTTAAATAAATTACTATAATGTAAGCCGTATAGTCATTAATTAAAACAAAAGATTGTCGATGATAATAGTTTCATTAGTTTTCCCCAAAACAACTAAAATAAAATATTTTTTAGGGATCCAACTCTATATTTTACATTATAAACTTAAAAATTAAAAGCAACGTATCGAATGCGTTGCAGAAATCGTATTCAAGGGAGGATAACATATAAATGTATGTGCCACCACTCAGTTATAATGAAATCCCAAGTTAACAATAGAATAAATATACATTTTATTTATTTTCCATAACAATAAACAACAATTACATTGCAATAACATGTCACATGCGTTTCAGGAAACCATTATAATTTATAACGTAATGTATTTATTCACCGCATTTTTATCAGTATCAGAATGTCGAAAATAATAAGACCAATATCAATATAACAGTACTATCTTACATAACATTAAAGAAGATTAAAAAATTGTATGAAGGTTTTGGAAGGAAACGGTTTTTGTTACGTATATTTAATTCAATGTAATGTTTATTTTACTACATTTTCACTTAATTATTTAATATTTTTCCAAAAACTATTTCTTCTTTATCTTATTTAGGGTTTTTTTGTGTAAGATATTCTATAAATATAGTAACAATATGAGAAGTGGAGTATTTCAACGTAAAAATTAAGAAAAAAAAGATATAGACGTGCTTGATACCGTATATTTTTTTGTTCACTCAGCTGATTTCATTCACACATTAGTTTTCTACACTACAACATAAGCTACATAACTACATTTCTTGATTAAATGCACGATTCAATAGAATACTTGAGCAAATAAAACAAAATAACTTTTATGATATTTTACTCAGTATACAAGAGAGAGTTATTTAAATAGATTCCCGTATTATTGTTTTAAACATAATAATAAAGTTAATTTGAAGAGTTTCTAACCAATAACAAGAGATTTGAGAAAATATTTTATATAATAAGGAAAGTTGTACGAGAATAAAGGTTAATATATCTTTCGCGTTCTATGATACAATGTATTTTCCGAACTAATTGACACAACGTTCATCAACGCGACTAGACCAATCAACTAGACTAGTTCAGTTCTTTTGAATCACGGATTCCCCTTTGAGGAACAAGTGAGTGTTATATTAAAAAGAAAATAATTAAAAATATGCTGGCATTGTATTGTTTTATATTATCCGTTGGATAATGGATATCGAAATGAAAACAGTAATTTATAGTATAATATATCTTTATAGTATAACATAACATGTTATGATTTTTTATTTCTAAAGATGAATATTTATAGTACACAATTGAATGTTTTGAATAGACATTGTATGGCTTAAATTTAATATACTAACTGCTACCAGCAACTTTGTCTGATTGCCTATTTCATAACAGCAGTTCATCAGAACTGCTGCTATGAAATCAACAAACATTTTTATGCTGATCCATACACTTTTAGTTTTATTGTAATTAATATAAGTTAATCAAAAACTGTGTTTCAAATAAATAAAAAACTGAAGTTTATCATTATAAATAAAAAAATATTTTGCTATTATAACAAATTTCATCGAAATCCATGAAGAAGATTTTTCGTGAGGATTTTTGCATTGATAAACAAACACACAGGTAAACTGATACTTATTTTAAAACTGTAAAAATACGATTCATAATTTAAATCTAGGCCAGTCATTTCGCTAAACAGTCACTTCTAAAGAGTAAAAACAGTCGGCTTCAAATCTATAACTAATAACATAACACAGAAACAAATAATCGAGAAATAATAATATAAATTAAATAAAGCGCGTCAAATAACATCAACAGGATAAGAAAACAATAAAAATATAAAAAATTAATAACATCTCACGAACATTTCAATTTGTAAAATGATATTCGCTTGAATTTGGTGGTAGACCATAACTTTGGTGGTAGACCATAACATCCGGTCGCCGGCAAAGTTACCACCCATCGGGCAGAGTCGTGCCGCAAAGCGACCTAGTCGTGTTCCGGCACGTTGCTCGATGAAGCCGTTTATGGGAAATGGGTCTGAACAGTTGCGGTGCGTTGGCGAACCGGTTTGACGTCGGGATGGTGTTTGTTTTGTCGGGTGTCTAGTCGAGGAGGGTAGCGGGATCCGAAGTGACGGCTTTCCGCTGGCCGCCCGCAGATAGTTGGGGGCCCAATTAGTGGGTTAGCCAACCACGAAAGGCTGCCCCGCCAGCTGTGAAAAATCCCAGGGTGGCTCCATCGTGCTGGTTGGCGACCAGACGAGGAGGCCCGATGGCGATCCCTGGGGGGGTTCGGGCGTCCCCGCAGTCTCCAGGCTAGCCTCCCAGTGGCAAGACATCACCAATTTCGACGTCGGGTTCGATACGTACCGTCTCGTTCAACTGCCATTTCCCATCCCTATTCACTTTTATATTTATTTTTTTTTATGAAAAAGTTAAGAAAAAGGAACAAGGTTACACAGCGGTTGCACTCCTCCTCATATAAAGTGCACCTCACTAATATCAGGGGTTTGCACTCAAATCTTTTAGCTGTCCACCACCACCTGGAGACAGAGCAGCCGCACTTGCTCTTTTTGACGGAGACGCAGATACAATGTCCTTTGAGCGCTGCATACTTGGATTATCCCGGTTACTCGTTAGAGCACAACTTTCGCTCACGGGCCGGAGTCAGTGTGTACGCGCGGAACGACCTCTGTATTCAGCGTCTCCGTCACCTTGAAGACCCCACTTTTTGTTCCCTATGGGTTTTAGTGGACACAGGAAACGAAAAAATCCTGTATTCCTGTGTCTACCGTTCGCACAGCGGTGACCAGGAGACAACTCGTTTATTTGAGTATCTCAGTGAGGCTGCAGATATGGCTCTGTATCAGTACCCTTCGGCGCAGCTCGTCTTTCTGGGGGACTTTAATGCCTAGGACTAGTCATCAGGACTGGCTGTTCCCGTACCAGAAGACCGACCATGCTGGAAGAGAAGCGCGGAACTTTGCGTTGTCCTTGGACCTCTTTCAGCTGGTGAGGCAAGCGACAAGGGTACCAGATGTGGTAGGCCATACAGCCAATTGCCTGGACCTTCTGCTGACAACTGATCCGGACAGGTATCGTGTAGAGGTCACGTCCCCCTTGGGAACCTCCGATCACTGTCTGGTGAAATCTGTATTTACATATTCCCCACCAGCTTTCGAACCACATGGTGTTAGGCGAGTATGGAAATACAAGTCAGCAGATTGGGATGAGATGCGACACTTTTTTGCGTCTTATCCTTGGCGGCAGGTCTGCTTCTCTTCTTTGGATCCGTCGAGTTGCGCGGATGCTATAACCGATGTGGTGCATCAGGCAATGGAGTATTTTATTCCTTTTGCTGACGTACCCATCGGTGGCAAAGCTCGCCCATGGTTTAATGCCGAATGTCGTCATGCACATGACCGAAAACATTCGGCGTACCTCTTTTGGGCTGATGCTCGATGCCGCAAAACTCCGGATGTAAGTATCAAGAAGAGAGCCTTTAACCAAGCTGCCAAGTCCTACAAAAAGGCATTGCGGAAGGCTCGTCTCGATCGTATCGCTAAGAATGGCGAAAAGCTCTCTGCCAGACCAACTGGCAGTCGAGCTTTCTGGTCTCTTGCGAAAGCGATCGAGTCGAATTTCTGCCAACCCTCACTGCCTGCTCTGCTGAAGCCGGATGGATCCCTGGCCCACACAGCAACAGAGAAAGCGAATGTACTTGCTTCTCTGTTTGCTGATAATTCGCATCTAGACACTGGCAATGCTTCTCCAGCACATCTTCCTCACTGCGGTATTTCGATGCCTGAAATCCGCATCACTAACAAAGAGGTATGGAGAACATTGTGTCGTTTAGATGTGAATAAAGCCATTGGTCCTGATGGTATACCAGCCATTCTGCTCAAGACATGCGCAGCTGAGTTGTCTCCTGTACTGACACGTCTGTATCGCCTCTCTTTCATGACTGGAATAGTGCCAAAATCCTGGAAGCTTGCTAATGTGCAACCCGTGCCCAAAAAAGGCAGCCGTGCCGACCCTGTCAATTACAGACCGATTTCAATCACCTCCATACTCTGCAAGATTATGGAGCGTGTATTGAACTCGCGCCTACTAGCATACCTAGAAGGTAACGATCTCCTCAGTGACCGACAGTACGGGTTTCGCCGTAATAGGTCTACTGGGGACCTCCTAGTGTATGCTACTCACATTTTAGGCGAGGCCATCGAGAAGAACGGAGAAGCGGTCGCCGTCTCTCTGGACGTCTCGAGGGCATTTGACAGGGTCTGGCATGCGAGCCTTATATGCAAGCTTTCAGCGTACGGTATATCTCCTGGTCTGATCGGCTGGGTAACGGACTTTCTGAGCCACAGATCTCTCCGAGTAGTTGTCGACGGGTGTTCCTCGGAACCCTTGACAATAAATGCCGGAGTGCCTCAGGGGTCCGTTCTTTCTGCAACTCTGTTTCTGCTGCACATTAATGATCTGTTGAAGCCCGGTATCTATGGGTATGCAGACGACAGCACAGTTGTAGAAAGATATCTGCCGAGTACTCGGGCTAGTCGAGATCAAGTACAATCTGAAAGAGAAGCCATGGTGCAACGTTTGAATGACAAACTTCAGGCAGTCTCCGCATGGAGCAATGCCAATCTTGTCAAGTTCAACGCCACCAAAACGCAGACGTGTCTGTTCACCGCCAAAAAGAGCCCTTTCACCTTGGCTCCTACTTTCCAAAATGTATCCTTGGAATACAGTGACCGGCTTCAGTTGTTAGGTTTAGAGATTTCCTCGAACCTCAACTTTGGTCGGTTCATTGAGTCCAGAGCAAGAGCAGCAGCAGCAAAGCTTGCCGTTCTTGCGAAGGTTCGGCAGTACTTTGCACCGGGACAGCTTCTTGTTTTATACAAAGCACAGATCCGGTCGTGTGTAGAGTACTGTGGACACATATTTGCTGGTGCCGCAAAGTCTCATCTTGCGGTTCTGGACTCAATTGAGAGGCGAGCAAAGAGGCTTATAGGCGATCCCGAATTGGTCGAAGCCGACCTCCAAAGCCTTGAACACAGGCGTAAAATTGCTAGCCTCTCAGTATTCTATAGGATACATTTTGGTGAGTGTGCGCAGGAACTACACGACTTAGTTCCCCCGTCCCCCTTCCATCACCGGACGTCCCGACGCACGGCAGGTATCCATCCTTTTGTTGTGGACATTCCACCTGTCCGAACGAAGCGCTTTGCTTCCTCATTTTTAGTGCGTACAGCGAAGGACTGGAACAATTTGCCTGCGTCGGTATTTCCGGCCAAATATAATGTGGGTGTCTTCAAGAGAAGAATGAATAGGTTGCTAGGGCAATGCGCCTTACCATCTAAGACTACATTCCACTTACCATCAGGTGGAATGTAGTCAAGCATTGCCCTAGATCGTATAAAAAAAAAAAAAAAAAAAAAAAAAAAATTAATTACGAATGAAAATCAAATACGGAACATGAATGACGCGGATGATCCGCTGAAATGAAGTGGAATTTACACAACGACAGTTGAACTCGAACGAATGTTGCTCAAAAGTGGCATTATACCGGCTTTAAGCTTAGAATATTCATAAAATAACGTTCAGGTTAACTATTATGACTATTACATTATTTTGTGTTTATTACTTAAGAATAATTAAAAGAAGGAATTTATTAGTTTTTAAGTATTTTTTTAAATTATTTTATTAATATATATGATAGGGGAGCGCGTCATCTTTAACTCTTAAGGTCAATATTTAAGAGATTCTAACACTAATTATAAATATATAACCTAATTATATTTTGAGAACACGACCATACGCAGTGACCTGAACCAACCACCATCCCCATATTTTTAACGTTAGTTTTTCATCTATTGCTGCTATTATTAATATTCCCTTTAGTAATTAATAGTGGCTGTTCAAAAACAATTTTATAAATTATGTTACGTTCCATTTTTATTTTTTTGTTGGACATACAAAAAATATAAAACATAATAGATATTATAAATTGAGTCACATGGTGGGCAAATTGCTTAGCAAACATATGGCCTCATGTTCCGAACAAAATCAAAGGCAGTAGGTACAAAGGAGCCTTCTTTGGGTTGGCTGGGGTTAGGAAACAAATTTATACGGAACGTGTCAAAGCGTACTACTGATATTAAAATAGTAACTGCTGGTCCATAGTAGAATTTTCCTTATGCTGTTGCATTAAAACAAGTGATATTTATGTTTATTTTAAACAATTACAAAATATACCCACTTTTTATTAGTATTCATCTTAATAAAAATAAATAAATAAGAATAATATGAGGACAAATTACACACATTGATCTAACCCCTAAGTAAGCAAATTATTTGCTTGTGTTAAGGCCTAAGGGTGTTAGACAACGATACAAATACATAGAAATACGTATTTAAATACTGAGAATATATATAATAAACGACCAAACCCAGAAACACAGACATCTATGCTCATCACATAAATGCCTGTCTCCGCCGGGAATCGAACCCGAGCCCCATTGCGCCGTGACACGTTAGGTGTCTCCGCTAATCACTCGACCAACGGGGCGGTAAAAAAATGTAAAACTACAAAACAGACTTAATTAATTAAGCAATGAACAATAAACTATTTATTATTTACATTTCCCAGATAGCAGAAATCAATTATTAGTGAAAAAGTCGCTTGTTAATAATAGTTTTTATTTTATTTTATTTTTATAAGTTTTAAATTTCGTTTTCTAGAAATGGTAATCTTGTTTAAGCTCTAACGCCAAGTATTTTCTATCTAGCATTAACATTTATTCCGAGTGTCGGTGGAATGGTTGTTCTACTTATTTTGTGTTCGGACTTCAATATTTTTAAGTCTCAATTGTATTGTAGCTTAATACACATTAAAGAATAGTATTCATATTCATTCTTAAAGACACTCTAAGTAAATGAAAAAATACGGACGAGTGCGAGTCAGTTTCGTGAATGAATGTATTAATTAAATATATATATGAAAAACAACAAAAATATTTTTATTGTATGAAAGGCACCCTTCATATTTATACTATTTTAATTTAACTATTATTTTTAAAGTGACTTTATATTATATTTCAAGGTAGTAGTGCAGAGGTCACGCAGTAGTCCCACGCGGCGTGTCAGTCCCCGAATCACGTGACAGAATCTCCCAAACTTCTTTAGCCGTTTCTGATTCTTGAATATGTACGTTATTTACAGCGTCAACTAGTAAGATTATTTTTGTTTTCGCTTTTGGGATCTAGCGGAGTGTCAGTCTTATTTTCGATGGAATCCCAGGGTTCTTCATGCTGGAGATAAGTTTTGATAGCAAATCGCCACGTTGAACAGTTTTCTCGGCCTGACAACTTTTCGATCACGGCTTATGCGTTATTTCCTTTTTTAGATATAATATAATGTGAACTTGTTGCACGCTGGTTGCGACTTTTATTATTATTTTTTTTACATACATCACTACAATCTTCGTATTTATGACAATCTTCAATTTACATTTCGAAATTGAGTTTTCTAGGCCCATAAACCAATGGTTTTAGTATATATATATAGTTATATAGAGAATCTACACTCTAAGTAAAAAGAACAATATTAATAGAACTGCTTTATTTGAGAAAACATGTGAATTGAAAAAAGGTACAAAGTAGTTATTATATAGACTAAGATAGTATATCTTATAAAAAAAAAGCTTATCCGACCGATTCACAAGCATTTCGTGTGTCGGAAGCACTTTGAAAAAAGATTTCTGACATCATCGTCGTTGAGATCTTGTCTTCGTGTCGGCGCTTATCCTACACTGTTTACAGAAGATGAAATTATTAGTGGTATCCCTCAAACCACTCGCACCGTCATCAACAAAAGTATGTAATTCCTATGAACATATCTTCGTAATTTTCTATGTTTAGTTTATTTTGGACATAAGTTTTTAGATAAATTATCAACGCAGGTTTGATTTATTTTAAAATGAGTACCCAAATGCAATTTTCTTTAAAGATAAGAAGCAGAGATGAAGTGTAGATTTTCAAACAACTTAACAAACCCTCTGAGTCCAGAAGTCCATTAAATACTTTATATAAAAGAAGTAGATCAGACATGTGTATTAATATTGTTTTATTCATAAAAATGATGAACAATATGAGCTGTAACTTTTGAATATACATCATCATTTTCTAAACGAAGGACAGATTTTAGGACACAATAATTTGTTACTTCATGTAATTATTAGAAATGTAAAAAAACAATAATTGAATTAACTTAAAAACAGACCAAGCTCAAGTTATCTTGAATGCAGGTGGTGGCTATTAAACCGGTGACCTACTTATCTATTGTTTAGAACTACAATTACATATTGATAACCATTACTTTATTTTAATAAAAAATAGTTTAAAATTATTGTTTTAAATAAGTATTTGTCATTATTCAAAGGTTTAAAATTAAAACCAGCTCTTTAAATGTGTCCTTTGTCTATTCTTTAGCCCTAGGCTATATATAATAAGTATTTATGTATTTTATTTGTATTTTAGTAGAGTAAAGGGAGGAAAACAATTGGAGTTTACACATAGAGCATAGAAATTTTAAAAAGAGAACTCTTTTGAAAGAATGACAGAAAAAATGAATCCATTAGCAAAAAGAATCATGTGGATGCAAATAAAACAATGCACTAAAAAATCTAAGGGGAGACGGTTCTCTTATGAAGATAAACTTATAGCACTGTCTATAATTAAACAAAGCCCAAAATTCTACAAATTTTTACAGAAGATATTTATATTGCCATCTAAATGCACTCTTAATAAAATTATTTCTGAGTTAAACATTGAAACAGGGATCAATCCTCAAATCTTTGAAGCTATAAAACAAGAGGTAACTATTAAACCTTTAAACAATGCTATGCTTGTATATTTTTGTGCCAAAATCTATTAATTCTCCATTAACTATATAGGCTATATATTATGAATGTATGAGTTTATATATAATTGTTTATATATAATAAAAAGAGTGCAATTAGCTAATGTACCTGTATATCAATTTGTGTGTATAATATTTGTTTTTGAATTCTGTTGAACTATATGATATTCATTCACAAAACCACCAAAAGGGAAATTTGTTCAATTTAAAAAAGAAAGTCCAAGTTGGGTCAATAATATTTCTCTAATATAAAGAAAAGTTATCATTAATTCAATGTATTGCCAACCCGAAAGAGATATTGCGTGACTTTTATTTATTATTATTATAGAAACATGACTAATTATTAATTTGCTTTTAGGTGAATACTTGGGAAGAAAAGAAGAAATATTACTAAATCCTTTTTGATGAAATAGCTCTGGAAGCTGCCTTGACATATGACAAACACAAAGACACCATAGATGGTTTTGTTGATCTGACAAACATGAAAAGTGAATATTAGATAAAGAAAATAATAAAAATATTTAAATAAACTTAAATTCTAATTTTTTATTTATTATTAAATTTATTTATTTACTTTAAGAATATTAAATAATCAATAATTAACATTTAAAATTTAGAATCTCAAAATATTTAGTACAAATTATGTCCTATCCATATATTTATTTAATTTTTCAAATTTAAACTAAAATTTATTGACTGTTTTGACTATCCTTTTCCAGTCCTTTTATTATTTCATTGTAATTAATTATTTGCATGCAATTAAAAAAACATTTTTTTAATGATGCCAAAGAAGTATAACTTCTTACGCGCGTACATAAGTACACGCACAGTTTTTTTTTTTTTTTATACAAAACTAGGTTAATGCTTGACTACATTACACCTGATGGAAAGTGAAATGTAGTCTTAGGTGGTAAAATGCATTAACCTAGCAGCCTATTCACTCTCCTCTTGAAGACACCCACATTATATTTTGCCGGAAATACCGACGCAGGCAGATTGTTCCAGTCCTTCGCTGTACGCACTAAAAAAGATGAAGCATAGCGCTTCGTTCGGACAGGTGGAGTGTCCACAACGTAGGGATGGATACCCGCCGTGCGTCGGGACGTCCGGCAAAGGAACGGGGATGGGGGAATTAGGTCGTGCAATTCCTGCGCACACTCACCAAAATGTATCCTATAGAATACTGAGAGGCTAGCAATTCTACGTCTGTGTTCAAGGCTGTGGAGTTTGGCGTCAACCAATTTAGGGTCGCCAATAAGCCTCTTTGCTCGCCTCTCAATTGAGTCCAGAACCGCAAGATGAGTCTTTGCGGCACCAGCAAATATGTGGCCACAGTACTCTACACACGACCGGATCTGTGCTTTGTATAAAACAAGAAGCTGTCCCGATGTAAAGTACTGCCGAACCTTCGCAAGAACGGCAAGCTTTGCTGCTGCTGCTCTTGCTCTGGACTCAATGAACCGACCAAAGTTGAGGTTCGAGGAAATCTCTAAACCTAACAACTGAAGCCGGTCACTGTATTCCAAGGATACATTTTGGAAAGTAGGAGCCAAGGTGAAAGGGCTCTTTTTGGCGGTGAACAGACACGTCTGCGTTTTGGTGGCGTTGAACTTGACAAGATTGGCATTGCTCCATGCGGAGACTGCCTGAAGTTTGTCATTCAAACGTTGCACCATGGCTTCTCTTTCAGATTGTACTTCATCTCTACTAGCCCGAGAATTTGGCAGATATCTTTCTACAACTGTGCTGTCGTCTGCATACCCATAGATACCGGGCTTCAGCAGATCGTTAATGTGCAGCAGAAAAAGAGTTGCAGAAAGAACGGACCCCTGAGGTACTCCGGCATTTATTGTCAAGGGTTCCGAAGAACACCCGTCGACAACAACACGGAGAGATCTCTGACTCAAAAAGTCCGTTATCCAGCTAATCAGACCAGGAGATATACCGTACGCTGAAAGCTTGCTTAAAAGGCTCACATGCCAGACTCTGTCAAAAGCCTTCGAGACGTCCAGAGAGACGGCGACCGCTTCTCCGTTCCTCTCGATGGCTTCGCCTAAAATGTGTGTCGCGTACGCTAGAAGGTCCCCAGTGGACCTATTTCGGCGAAATCCGTACTGTCGGTCACTGAGGAGATCGTTACCTTCTACGTACGCTAGAAGCCGCGAGTTCAATACACGCTCCATAGTCTTGCAGAGTATGGAGGTGATTGAAATGGGCCTATAATTGGCAGGATCGGCACGGCTGCCTTTTTTGGGCACGGGTTGCACGTTGGCAAGCTTCCAGGATTCCGGCACTTTTCCAGTCTTGAAAGAGAGGCGACACAGACGTGTCAATACAGGAGACAACTCACCTGCGCATGTCTTGAACAGAATGGCTGGTATACCATCAGGGCCACTGGCTTTATTCACATCTAAACGACACAATGTTCTCCATACCTCTTTGTTCGTGATGCGGATTTCAGGCATCGAAATATCGCAGTGAGGAAGATGTTCTGGAGAAGCATTGCCAGTGTCTAGATGCGAATTTTCAGCAAACAGAGAAGCAAATACATTCGCTTTCTCTGTTGCTGTGTGGGCCAGGGATCCATCAGGCTTCAGCAGAGCAGGCAGTGAGGGTCGGCAGAAGTTCGACTCGATCGCTTTGGCAAGAGACCAGAAAGCTCGACTGCCAGTTGGTCTGACAGAGAGCTTTTCGCCATTCTTAACGATCCGATC
Organism: Napeogenes sylphis; assembly: GCA_959347405.1. NCBI lineage: Eukaryota > Metazoa > Arthropoda > Insecta > Lepidoptera > Nymphalidae > Napeogenes > Napeogenes sylphis. The sequence goes on from OY365783.1 coordinate 11,525,834, forward strand.
AAGACGAGCCTTCCGCAATGCCTTTTTATAGGACTTGGCAGCTTGGTTAAAGACTCTCTTCTTTGTACTTACATCCGGAGTTTTGCGGCTTCGAGCATCAGCCCAAATGAGGTATGCCGAATGTTTTCGGTCATGTGCATGACGACATTCGGCATTAAACCATGGGCGAGCTTTGCCACCGATGGGTACGTCAGCAAAAGGAATAAAATACTCCATTGCCTGATGCACCACATCGGTTATAGCATCCGCGCAACTCGACGGATCCAAAGAAGAGAAGCAGACCTGCCGCCAAGGATAAGACGCAAAAAAGTGTCGCATCTCATCCCAATCTGCTGACTTGTATTTCCATACTCGCCTAACACCATGTGGTTCGAAAGCTGGTGGGGAATATGTAAATACAGATTTCACCAGACAGTGATCGGAGGTTCCCAAGGGGGACGTGACCTCTACACGATACCTGTCCGGATCAGTTGTCAGCAGAAGGTCCAGGCAATTGGCTGTATGGCCTACCACATCTGGTACCCTTGTCGCTTGCCTCACCAGCTGAAAGAGGTCCAAGGACAACGCAAAGTTCCGCGCTTCTCTTCCAGCATGGTCGGTCTTCTGGTACGGGAACAGCCAGTCCTGATGACTAGTCCTAGGCATTAAAGTCCCCCAGAAAGACGAGCTGCGCCGAAGGGTACTGATACAGAGCCATATCTGCAGCCTCACTGAGATACTCAAATAAACGAGTTGTCTCCTGGTCACCGCTGTGCGAACGGTAGACACAGGAATACAGGATTTTTTCGTTTCCTGTGTCCACTAAAACCCATAGGGAAGAAAAAGTGGGGTCTTCAAGGTGACGGAGACGCTGAATACAGAGGTCGTTCCGCGCGTACACACTGACTCCGGCCCGTGAGCGAAAGTTGTGCTCTAACGAGTAACCGGGATAATCCAAGTATGCAGCGCTCAAAGGACATTGTATCTGCGTCTCCGTCAAAAAGAGCAAGTGCGGCTGCTCTGTCTCCAGGTGGTGGTGGACAGCTAAAAGATTTGAGTGCAAACCCCTGATATTAGTGAGGTGCACTTTATATGAGGAGGAGTGCAACCGCTGTGTAACCTTGTTCCTTTTTCTTAACTTTTTCATAAAAAAAAATAAATATAAAAGTGAATAGGGATGGGAAATGGCAGTTGAACGAGACGGTACGTATCGAACCCGACGTCGAAATTGGTGATGTCTTGCCACTGGGAGGCTAGTCTGGAGACTGCGGGGACGCCCGAACCCCCCCAGGGATCGCCATCGGGCCTCCTCGTCTGGTCGCCAACCAGCACGATGGAGCCACCCTGGGATTTTTCACAGCTGGCGGGGCAGCCTTTCGTGGTTGGCTATCCCACTAATTGGGCCACCAACTATCTGCGGGCGGCCAGCGGAAAGCCGTCGCTTCGGATCCCGCTATCCTCCTCGACTAGACACCCGACAAAACAAACACCAACCCGACGTCAGACCGGTTCGCCAACGCACCGCAACTGTTCAGACCCATTTCCCATAAACGGCTTCATCGAGCAACGTGCCGGAACACGACTAGGTCGCTTTGCGGCACGACTCTGCCCGATGGGTGGTAACTTTGCCGGCGACCGGATGTTATGGTCTACCACCAAGAAAATAATTAGCTTTCTCGCAATAGTTCAATGGCTTGCCAGAAAACACAAAGTAAGAATGAGTACAGCTTGTTTTAGGCATATGTGGTTATTCGCTAGGACATGCAACATAAAAGAATGAAAGCTTTTCCTTCATAAGTTATTTTGCTACACTAGTTCTAATGACTCGTGACTCGCTAGTGAACCAAAAAAAAATTGACCCGTTTTGTCTACGTAAAATTATGTAGTTATATATTTAATAAATCTTTTTTGAGAAGTGAAAATTCGACAAAACATAATTATTATTGTGTAAATATTATGTCTTATGATCTAGTCATTTTTAATTCTGCACGTTAAGTAATAATCAATGATTATGTATATATTATATTTTTACATTACGATACTTATTATGTCTAGAAATTAAAATTCAAGTTTGAATAATTTATGAATATAGCATTACGAAGAAGTGCTCAGTTTTAAGACGGTGACATATATTTAAAAGTATTTGTCCTGTTGTTTGTAATAATCCTTTCATAACTAAGTACTAATACTTTTATTAGGGTTTCGAACCCTGAGCTTTTGGTGCTACCCCTGTTTATACAAAGGGTGAACTAAATAATATTGCACTCTATTTTTTGTAACTTGTCAAGAATATCTACCGTCTTTAATCTTAGGACTAAAACCTTAGATAAAACCCAAAAACAGGATTCTGGTTGCTTTAACAACTTATCATCGACGAGATTACACAAGAAAGTTTTTACACTCGTTACTTATCGGCCAAAAACAATACAAAGCAGAGACATGATTTATAGAAGATATATGACAAGTTGTTGTAGTTTATTTATCTTGTTGTGTATATCTAGAAAACAATATTTTTAATTTGTATTTAAAAAAAATATTTTACATTTATATCTTTTAATAAAAAACAATGGAAATAAGTTTATTTTGCTCTTGCTTTATAAGCCCGTATTAACCCGTGTCGATAACCAGCTTTACCCACCCTCTCTCGCCCAAGCCCAGTTGATCCTCATCAGGTAAGGGTCAAAACAATAAATACTAACAACATTATAATATTGATTGCACTGAAAGCTAAATAGTTAACAATAATAATAGTTGGTGTTGGTGTAAAGAAAATAGTAAATATTAAACCTAATGAAGAACCCAATTTGAAACAAATAGAAGTCTGCACTCCACTGTCTTTCAGGCAGAGATGCTGGCCATAGAGACTGCGACTAGACTAATTGACACAAAAAACTGGACTGACATAAACATACTTACTGACTCTAGATCTTCTCTAGACGCACTAAACTCCGACCCGCCGGTGCACCCACTTGCGCGCAAAATAAACAAAAATATAACAAACATCACCAAGAAGGGGCACTCAGTGAAGTTTTACTGGGTAAAAGCATATCTGGGAATCCACGGAAACGAGCGAGCAAACAACTTGGCGAAAGAGGCGGCCTTGAACGACAAAAAAAAGCGACTTACGAGGACTTCCCCATGTCCTTTCCAATGAAAAAATTTAGACAGGAAACCATCGAGGAGTTGCAAAGACGATACTCCCAGGGTGAGACAGCATCAGTAACAAAAGCCTTCCTGCCAGATGTACGACGAGCTTTTAAAATAACGACAAGACTGGACATAGACTCCCTGACCGCGCAGATCCTAACCGGACACGGGGGATTTCGCGAGTACCTGTACAAATATAAATTAACTGACAACTCGACATGCAAATGTGACGACACGACTGGAGAGGAGATTCTACACTTACTGACTGAATGCCCGAGATTTGCTGTGGACAGACATGACCTAGAAATGAAAATAGACATGACTATAAAAAGAGAAAACTTACCTGCCATTATGGAGAACCAGGACGCAATAGACAGTACTGCGAAAATGCAGTCAAAATAAGACGTAAAATACAAGGACGACGACCTAAAAGAGGACAAAACTGACAAACGACCAGGACAAAACAAACACAAACCAAAATGAAAAGCTAAACCTGCCATGCTGGGAAACCGGCTGGCAAGTCAAACAGCACTATATCAGGAGATGAAACCAAACCGAAAACGACGAAAAGATAGCTCCTAGCTCCGTGTGGGATCACACGGACTGCATAGGACCACGAAGACTAACACCTGATCGCGGAAGGCATATTTTATGCCCCGGCCGCGATCACCACACAAAAACTAGGAGGGAACACAGAAGAAGAGGAAGAACGTCCGGAGGTAGGCCGCAGTGTGCCAATGCGACTACAGCATGGCGAGCCAGCTGTTAATAATTGTAATAATAATGTAAATATATAAGAAAAAAAGAAAATAAATAAAATTAAAAAAAAGAACCTGCTACCTGGTCCTGATCAGCGGAAGCCATACCTGTGATTAAAACAGGTTAGAATTTTAGTAATTAACTTAGAAATAGAAATATATAAGTACTTACCTTGTTACGAGAATCCACTGCAGATACCTGCAAATAAAATAAAGTTAATACACAAGAAAAGAAAAGAAATAATAAAAAATGTTACTTACCATAAAATAGACATAAATTTGTATAATTGTCATTAAGCCGCACAGCTGGAAAACATGCCACCTGCCGGTAAATAGAAATAGAATTAGAAATACTTACCATAAGATACCTATAAACTAGTAAGATGGTCAGTAGTTAGTCAGTAAACTCGATGCATGCCACCTGTCGGCACATCACCTGTAAATAGAAATAGAAATGAACTAAAATTAAAATGTATAAAAACAAAAAAGACATAATAGTGTGTGGAAATTAGGCCATTACAAAGAACCTAGAAAATGTAAGACAAATAAAAATAGCATTGTAAAAAAGGCAAACAAATATATATCTAGCCATAACTATGTATACAGCATATGTAGCCTTCTCTTTCCATAACACATAGGTGAAAGGAGAAGACTATATATGGCGTTAAGAATAAAATAATATATATATAGAAATAAAATAGTAATAAAATAATGTCTAGAAAATAAGAAAGTATAATAAAATGTAAATAGATAAGAAGACAGCAAAAAGGTAGCTTTCCACACAAAACACACACACACATTGGATAGGAGCAACATAAACCAAAACACACTACGCTGCGACACAAAAATAAAAGAATACAAGCTGAAAAACTTATTTATACTTAACACACGTCTCCGTCCCCGCATGCGGAGGTACACAGTGGTGAACTTAAAAAAAATATTTAAAAAAAACAGAAGTGGCGCACTAAAGAATTCATAAAAAATAATCATGGAACTAAACAATAATAATAATATGCAACAGAAAATAAGTTGAGACTCCATATCAAAAGAATCATGTTTGACGCTTATTAAAAAAAATGGGAATTTATTTCATAAAAATCTAAATAAAATTCGCCTCATATTTATTATTTCATACTTATTTCATTTACACATTCACAAAAGGATTTCTTATAAATACATGTACAATATGACGTTTTTTAAATAAAATAACAGTTTTCGTAAAATATTTTTGTGTAATGTTTTGTTTGTAGAAAAATTAATGTTATGATAATTATTATTTAATATTTTAATCCTGTCCTTAGTTATTACTTCTAAAATAATAATTCAATAAAAAAGGTATTCAAATTCCTATCGTTGGTTATAAATAACCGCGATAATCCGAGTAGAAATTAATGAGTTGGTTCTAACCCCGGAATCGACTTGTGATCCCATGACATATAAAAAAAGTCTTTTAAAACTTTATTTAAAATATGTAACAATTTTAAATAAAGTTTATTCTATCTCTTAAAATAAAAATCACTAAAAAGTATCATAAACGTTCCTAGCGTTCATGGTATCTGATGGTATCATAGATCTTCAAATGTCCATAGAAAGTCAACATTAACCCTTACATCGTCATACACACACACACATATATATATATAAAGATTAGTGTAACGTTTGAAATTTTGACTTATTTCAGTACGAAGTATTATTTGCCGACATATTTTACATTTTACTGTAAGGCAAATGCACAAGCTGATTGTGAATTGTTTGCAGAATGAACCAAGAATGCCACAGATACCAGACACATGTAAGTAAGTTTTAAAGCTTGATATTTATGTATAAATATATTTAAAGAAGCGAGAAGTTATGTATTTTACTTACGCGATCTCAATAGGCTATTATTTGCTAATCTCAGCGTTAGTTTCATCTTAGACATTTTGACTTATAATTTTTAATTGGTTTTTCTTTTAGATTATCCCTGCTAATTATATCCTCATTTTGCTTATGATTCTAATTTTATAAAGAGTAAAGATTAGTTTGTTTTATTTATAAGTTATAAAAGAAGCATGTCTTACAATATTAATTAAAACTAATTTTATTTTATTTTTTACAAAATTTCTTTCATTGTCTTACAAGGAAAGATGTTTTTAGGATTTTTTTTCTTGTCTAACTAATAGCTGAAAGAAACTCAAGGAAAATTGATTTGATCTTTTTTTGTCTTATCTATTCAGTACAGTTCTGTGCATGAAGAACCTTTAAAGAATGATAGCAAACAGAAAAATACAAGACAGGTTCACTCGGCGTCCTATTTCGCTCACTAAATGGCGTCGCGTCGTGCAGAAAATGACACGAGTGTTTACATTTTTACTCTTTTTCTGAGATCTACTTTTAACAAATATTGTGAGTGCATTGTTAGTTATTTCTACTTTTAGTAAGAAGTCGAGTTGTGGTGAATTTCGACGATACATTTGATGTTCTTTTAAATATATTCTTCGTAACACTATTTACTTTTCAATTTTAATATTTTGAGATAAAATTATTTTTACAGACGTTTTTAGCTGCCAGTATCTGGTAATTGGTTATATATTTTATTTTCAGTATTAATTCAGTATTTAATCTTCTCTAATATTTGACAATTTTATAGTTTCGGTTTTAAGTCAATATTTGCGATTGCGAAAGCGGTCGTATGTCCGAATTGTAGCAAACATTTGAACACTTAACAGCGGGAATTGTGGCTGTAAAGTTATTTCATTACATGCTATATGCGAGTGTTTTGAGTGTATCACATTTATTCCAATGCTAATGTTTATAGTAATCCTTAATACAAATATGTATACCATATCTTGAAATTTAACACCAAAAAAAACTTTACAACTCAAATATGTTAAAAACATTAATTTGGTTTTATATTTTTAAATGAACAATTTAAATTTAATCTTTAGCGGTATTTTTATTCTGAAGCACTTGAGGTTAAAGGTTTAACTTTATTTTTTATTAAGATTTAAGAACACGAAAGGTAAGTTTAATCCAAAAATATCTAATTTTATTATAGAATGTACTTCATATTTTTTGATAATAAAGCTGTTGCAATGAATACAGATCCTAAATCTTACTAGGTTATCGTCACTTTTAGTTGCGAGAAGTTTTATTTAAATCCATAATTTATATGCAGATTGAAATTAGGGTTCAGTGAGGCGATCAAACTGAGTCAGAATAAGTTATGCTCTGATATGCTTTAAGTCTTTATAGATGATGATGATTTTAAGTGGAAACTTAGTGAATATAGAATGAGAAATAAACCGATACGGGCAGGGATTCGAACCCGCGAATACTGGTCGATCGAAGACGACCACATATAGAATACTTAATTCACCGAGACGGACAGCGATACGGTAGCTCAGTTGGCAGAGCGACGGGACGGTTTCCCAGTAGTAGCGGGTTCGAATCCCTGCCAGTATTGGTTTATTTTTCATTCTATATTTATATAAGCTTGACATGACTATATATGTTTATAGATATTTTCAAACATTGAGTTCTCGTGTGTTTACAGACTTTGAACCCAAGGATCTTTTGAGGGCATACAAAGTCGGTGATCATATTTAATCATAAATACATACCATGTAAATTAACCTTACTAATAATCCTAAATTATTATTCTCTAGCGGCTTGTAAAACATGGGTGAATTAATTTTTTAAAACAGACATTTTACGTAACAGATATTTTTGTGCATCGTTACTGTAAATGATGGACAGATTATAATTTAAATAAAACTATTTTAAAGGCAATTAGCTCGCGAATAATTTATTCATTCATTAAGTAGACACGTCATACAAAAACTCTCTTTTTATAAAAAACAAGTAAGGTATTTATTAAAAGATAGTTATTAAGATTTTTTTTTAATATTTTGTTAATATAATTAACATTTTCAGAATTACCACTTTTACTAATTAACTGCCACTACTTAAATTTACTTATTAACTAATTTATTGCCAAAATGGGAATCTCGTAAAAATACTAAAAAATATACTTCTAGCCTATGTCAAATAAGTTTTCATATCTATTATAAATAGATCAAATAAGGTAGATGATTTTGTGGAGACCTGTATCCTTGAAATATATATCAATTATTATATAGATAACAACCAATTACTTACTATTTTATTTATTTGCATTTAATTCTAAAAAACAAAAAAACGTGAAGAAATAAATTTTATAATTTCAGGGAATGCAATTTCAAAATGCAGTTAACTCAAATGTTTGAACTCAATCGATTAAAAAATCGAAATAAACAAAAACTAAAAACAACTTCCAACTCCGACATCAACTCTGCGAAGTAATTTGCTAGTTGAGTATCGGATATGTTCTGATTTATATTAATTGTAGTTTTCAGTTCAGTTCAGGTTTCAGTTCAGTTGTTCAGCGAGGAACAAGATACGAGTTTTTTTCAATTTTCAGTAAATAAACATTTCTACTTCGTAGGTATCTTTCTCTTATTATCTATGTATTAAAATCAAAAACAAATACTCTCAGTATTTATACATATATAAAAAAAATAATATATATATATATATATTATTAAATAAAAATAGGGCATTTATGGTCAAAAAGCATAACTGATGTTTCATTCAAAATATTGTCCATCTCTTTCCACCACCTTTCCCCATCTTTGTGGCAGCATATGGATGCCTCGTCGGAACAATTCTTATAAAGTAACGTCCGGTGAATAGGGCGGGTGGGGTAGAACTTCCCAATTAAAATTAAGGGTTTCCAAATAAGTTTTTACTGGTGCCGCAACATATGGACGAACATTATCATGCAATAGGATAACTTTGTCGTGCCTGAGTAGTAGTGGGTGCGCTTTTCCTTGAGTGCTTGACTTAAACTCATCAATTGAGTTCAGTAGAAATGCCCCAGAAATGGTTTCGATGGGTTTATTTTTTTTTTTTATTTTTATTATTTTTTTTTTTTATTCTGAATACAGTTGAGTACGGTTGCGTTGACCGTCAGTGCTCATTGCTGCTCGACTGCAATAGCTCGGACAGCTGCTGAGCACTGATAATCGCGGCCTGACAAGATAAGTTTTTCAGAAGCAGTTTTATTTTTTGTGTGCGCTACTAAGGTGTTTGTGTGATTGGATGGGTTGCAGTCGGGCCAAGTTGACTATGCGATTTGATACTATGTCAATTGGTGCCGACTGCAAATCTGATGAGATGATAATGATTATGAATGAATACAATAATTCGAATTTAATTAAATAGCAAACAGAATTATGTGACTTATATGCGGATTGGATGACTACAAGATAATGATTTTTAACAATAACATAGGATGTATAAGAGTGTATAATAAAAGGAATATAAGAAAAAAAAAGGATATAGAGAAATACAGTTGCAAATAGTAAAAACAATTAATAAATGGGGAATGATAAAATGAGATTATGTTGACAATTTGGGATAGAGCTTTGTAAGAAATAATAGTACATTTGAGGTGGGGTAATAAAATAAGAAAATTGTACAGAGACTAAGTAGTCTGAACTTAAAATTAAATGTACATGGTAGTAATGGAGTAAGAAGTGAAAATAAGAACCTTTCTTTTGATACAAAACAATAAAAATAAACTTGAGCAGGAAAAAAAAAGGATGAACATTTACATTGAAAGACAATAAGAGAAAAAGACGAAAGACAAAGACAATAAGAAGACAATGGAAAAACACTAAAAAGAAAATACAACAATAAAAGACATAGAATAGACGATTATTACAATATTTACAATATGTTCAAGTGGCGTTGAAGGCCTTGAGTCGACTGATGATGGCGTCTGATAGTTTTGCAAAAGATTGGACGGCTTCCTGATGCCGTAAAAGTGACTCCATATCGAACGGTTCCACCTCAAGGCCTCCGCAGAGGATCTGGTGGTCGAGGCGAAAGACGACGAACCTCGGGCACTCCTCGAACACGTGGCTCAGGGACTGGACCGAGGCGCCATCACATGGACAGAGTTCGTCCGGGGAAATCCCGAATCTGTGTAGGTATTGTTTTGTGAAGCTATGTCCTGTAAGTTTTTGAGTGAGTGTAAAACTTATGTCTGTGAGTGAGTATAGCTGTTTTATGTCTTTAAGTGTAGGGAAGAGGTGTTTTGTATGTTGTCCTTGTGGCTCGCTGTCGTAGCGCGCCTGCCAGACTGAGGCGTGGTGTCTACGTGTATAGTGTTTTATGTATGACATGGGAAAGTGTGTGTAGTCCGGGACCTTGTGGAATTTGGCCGCCCGCTTGGCGGCGGTGTCGGCAGCCTCGTTCCCGACGATGTCGACATGGGCCTTGACCCATGCAAACTAGAAGGTTCCGGGGGCGTGGTGTAGAGTGGCGTGTGTATGCGCGACTAAGGGGTGAGTATTGCTGCGGTTCTGGATGGCGAGAATGGCGGCTCTCGAGTCTGTATAAATAACCGCGGCTGTGTGATTTTTGGATGAAGCCCACTCGCAGGCTTTGAGGACGGCTAGAAGTTCAGCTTGAAAAACAGAACAGCCGCCGTGAAGCTTGAACTTCTTACTGACCGGGCATTAGCCTTCGCCGAAGGCGACGAAGGCCGCCCCCACAGCACCGTCCTCTAGCTTGCTCCCGTCTGTGAAGATGTGAATTGTACTAGGATGGCGCTTTGACTGAAACTCTCGGACCTCATCTTGGGTCCAGAGAGTGTGTATGTTCGGCGCCTGTCTGAGTGCTGGATGCAAGAGAAAATGTGGAGGAGTGGGACGCTCCAGTGTGATGTCCGCCGGAAGTAACGGTGACGTGCCCGAGAGGCGGGTGGCTGCGATCCGGTGCATCTCCTGGACCTTGAGGTCCAGGAGGGTAAACTGGGCGAGTGCGAGGGCAGCAGAGGTGGACACTGTCCTAAACCCTCTGATAGCCCGGAAGGCGAAGACTCGCTGAATGCTCAGCAACCTCTTCTTAAGACACTTCTTATTAGCCACGTGTCCCCTGAGGTTTCGTTGGGTTTAAGCAACATATAGTACACGACACCAAACTTAACCCACCAAATATACAACAAGAGTTTTTTTCCATGAATATTTTGCTTAGCTTTAGAAGTTGAAGCCATGCGGCTAGGTGGTCCCATGATTTTCTCCTTTTTGGATTATCGTAATGGACCTATTTTTCATCACCATTTACTATGTGTTGAAGAAAACCCTTTCTTTTATGCCTTTCAAGCAGCATTTCACAGGTGGAAAATCGGCGTTCAATGTTTCTCGACCTCAGTTCATATGGAACCCAAATTCTTTGTTTTTGAATCATCCCCAATGATTTTAACTGATGTGAAATTGCTTGCTGACTCACTTCTAATGTAAATTCAAGTTCTTCTTGAGTTTGGCACGAATCTTGACCCAATAATGCCTCCAAATCCGAATCTTCATACACTTTTGGCCTTCCGCTACGTTCTTTGTCTTCGATGTCAAATTCACCATTTTTAAACTTCTGATACCACTCACGAAAACTTCTATCACTTAAAGCAGTCTCACCATATGCTTCTAAAAGCAATCGATGGCCCTCAGCTCCAAATTTCTTCAGATTAAAGAGATAAATCAAAAGTTCCCGCAAATGACGCTTATTAGGTTCAAAAGTCGACATTTTCGCACACAAAGGAATAAATTACAGTAATAAATAATCCCTTATATTTTGAGTTTATCTTTTTCACAATTTTCCTGCCTAACTATAACGCCTAATACATCATTAGTTTCGACCTTAGCCTAGCTTAGCCTTTTATCAAACAGCGAAAACTTATTTTTAGGCCTCTAAATAACACATCAATTTATAATTTCTCTTTGGAATTCTTAACAGCACGAGAATTTAAGCGGACGATACCATATTATGTAAAATGCGAAATCATACATGTATGTGCCCATATTAAAGTAAAAAAAGTTAATGTTTTATTGATGATTGATGAACAATAATAAAAGGTTATATGTTACACATATCCTTTGGTAAATAACCATTCAAAAGAAATGACAATAAACTCCACAAATTTAACTATCAAACTAAATAATAAATTTTAGGATTTTTTAAAAATAATACGTTAAATTACAAAATCTCAATAACTGTTTCCAGTTTAGATTGAGTATAAGATAATAAAACTTGTATAATTTACAATTATTTATTAAATAATCCGGTTTGTAAGGAAAGATTTAAATTACTAAAATGAACATTAAATACATATTTATAAAAATTCACACATCACTATTTATATTAATAATATTAATTTGTTAGAAATAAATAACGTTATTCTTTTCGCATGCTCATTAAAATTTCAAACGTGTTCCGTTTTCAAACATGGTTCATGCAACGTTGGATACAAATAACAAGAGTAGACCTCACCACTGAAGTTAGGTAACATCGTTTATATTGCAAGTAAAAAGAGTATGTAGCCTTAGTTTGAATATCTGCATTTATACACACCGTAGTCACTAATATTGTAATGTTTTCTTAATTTTCATTTACAACCGCTCTAATAGTGCACTTTCACGATACAAAGTTTGTCTAAACCTTTGAACTTCAATTTTGCATACAATTTAAATAAAGCATCCTTGTCAATCGATTACAATAAAAACCTTCAAGCTTGAGCGAAGTCTCATCAGCGATAACACACATATACTTTGTAGTCTTTGTACACAAAGGTGGTCATCACAGAACAGTATATTGGACGCAGTTCAATGTGGTCATTTTGGAATACAAACAAATGAGGTCATCATATAAAATATATAATTGTAAAAATTGGTAGTTGGTTAAGATTCAGCAGTCAAAAGGTGAATATTTCCTATCTTTACCTACGTATAATATATTCACAGAAGGATACAGAATCTGTTATGGCGATAATAATAATACAACAAAGCTAATGGACGGATTTTAATGAAATTTTGTACAGCTAACAAGTTATGTTAGGGAAGTAAGTTCTAAATAAACTAAAAATCCTCAAAATCTTTGAAGAAGTTTGCCCGGGATGCATGCATAGAAAAATATATAAACTGATAAAACATATTAAATTATATTCGGTCGAGAAAGAACAGATACGATCGATCGTAAAAGTTATTCAAGAATAGAAGCAACAGTAATATTGTAATTTGTAAACAATTGTAATATGTAATATGTGTAACAAAAACTCAATAATTTTATAATTACAAACTGTACCGAAGCTACAGTTTTCTATATTACTTCTTCGCAAATACCAACATCCGTGAAACGGCATTTAGACTTCAGTACTGATTGCGTCACGACGGATATTAAAGTTGCTACTAGTTGCGACAAAAGTGACGTATAATAATTTTGATATAAACAAAACAAGTTGATAATCAAGCACAGTTTCTTGAATGAAATATTCTCAAATACAATTGTTAAATCTTTGTTAATAATATCTAAAGGAATTCAAAGCTAAGCTATCCCGAAACTCATTTTCATTGTTTATTTACAAAATAACAAGGAACTCCGCTTTACGGCTATTTTTTTTTAGCTTGTGCTGAAAGGTAAACGCATCTGTGGCTATACAGCCACGAGAACGCAATGTGTACGATAGATAAATAAGTTTTAAATTCAAACAGCACACCGTTTCATACAACATTGCCGGCGCGTTCTTCGTTCCCAATTCAAAGAACGCGCCAGGAAGTGATTTTGGTTTTTCAGTCTACGTAAATATGATACTTCGCGTGTTCTTAATCAAAAGTAATGACAATATTTCCGCGCATGTTTAAGAAAACTATTTTGAGAGTATATAATATTTTGCACAAATAATATTCAATGTCTGCTAATATATATTATACACGAGTCACGGGTTAACAATACATTAATATAGATAAATTACGACATAATGAAAACATATTCTTGGGAGGCATTTATTTAATGTAAGGAATATTTCTTCTTCTAATTAATAACTAAAAATATTTAATATATATGTTTATTTTTATACATGTTTTATTATTAACAATTATTAACAAGCACGCACAATTATTTGTGAAATGTTGAAATTTGCGATTAAATACTTATAATCCTCGCTTTTATACACGAATTAACGTAAAATATCAACTAGCTTAGTTTCAAACAAAGTCTTGTCTAAATAAAATATCTTGTTTCCACTCTAAACACTCTCAAACACAAGCGGATTAAATGCCTTTGAGACAGACAATATTACAAACTTGTCATATTCATGCAAAGGTACAGGGAGTAAATACATGTGCTTCGTAATGGATTGAAGGTAAAATAAGTATGGAAACTAAAGCGAGACTCCTCGTCTAACCAGTTAACATTGTCTAGGGAAAAAGACAATGAATCCACATTGATAGGTTGCTAGATTGGATACTGCAGTGATACTCAAGCTCCCCCTGAGATGTTTCAGGGCCCTCTCAAACTTCTCGAAAGAGATGGTACCGACGAGAACAAGTCCTCTCAAGAAACAAGGCTGGCTCTAATCGGCAACTGTGTTACCAGAAAGAGCCAGTACTGTTTCCGAACGATAGTTAAACAACTTTTTTGCCATTCACATATATCTTCATAACTCGTCAATTCTTATTGTTTTTATTTAATAGCATTCTCTTACCACGCCAAATTCGCAATTCGCACCTTGTCTATAAAAAAGACAATTTTCAAAGTTGCTCGTTTAATATTTATTTGTTTTGTCTATTTAAATATTTTTAACTAATACAAGAACCTTATCTATGGAATTGGACGGAAAATGAAGAAATTTACTATGTTAATTTACTATGTTCTTTTCTAAGTTATGCGTTTGAAAATATTGAAAAGGATTTAATTCTATATATTGAAAGAATGTCTTAGTAACATTCTCGGTATCACTGTTCAGTTTCATAATTTATTTAAGATTACCTTTAAAAGAAAAGTTATTACAAATATTTGTCATATTATAAAATCTGCAGAGAATCTTAACTAATGAATTTACAAGCGTCAGAACATCAAAGAGGTGACGTCATTGTGATGTCAGTTGCTCATACAGACACACGGAAATGAGGTTTCCGCTCAGTTTAGTTTAGTACTCGCATCGAGTTTTGATCCGAAATCTACCAACAATAAATTATGATTTGCATAATTATCATTTTGTTTAAAGATAATTCTTTCCAAGATATTCAGCTACTTACAATTTCCAATGACAATTATTTCGTGTTTTTTTTCACTTTATTGAATGATACAATAGATATAAAGTATAATAATTCAATATGTGGTATTAATTGCATGAAATAAGTAATACATCACCTATTTTCAATTAGTTTGAGTTTACTGGAATAATATTAAAAATAAGATTATAAAACATATTTTATTAAAACACTAGCTGTGCCTGCGACTTCGTACGCGTAGGTTTCGATTTTGATAAAACGTACCCTTTGTGCTAATAAACCTTTAAACTGATAAGCAGCAATTGTACGACAATAAGAAATTATTAACTTCTTTATTTGTTAACAGATTGTTAAAAAAAAAATACAAAATATAAAGGGAATCCCATCCCGTTTTTGAGATTAGCGTGCACAAACATACAGACAAACTGAAAAACCATTGTTTTGGTTTCTCTTGTTCTTATAAAGCTTCCCTATGCTGTTTTTTTTAAATATTTTCCATGTACAGAAATGGAGCAGTTACAATTTTATTATTATATATAGATTATATGTGTAAGACAGATTCGATAAAACAAAACTTGAAGTTCTGACTGCCGTACCTATATAGTATTTTTTTTTTATAAAATCGAAAAACTTAACACACCTTTAATTAGTTTCCTTTAGCTAAGACTCCTAACTTATTCCTTTCATCGTCACCATTAAAGTAGAAGTTCTATTTACATTAAAAAGTTTCTTTCCACTTAAAGAGTAACAAACTAGCAAACAACTTTATTTAAAAATCGAAATTCTTTCTTATTTCGTTGACGAAAAGGAATAAGAAAATTAAAAAAAAATATTGATTCTAAACACTAGGGTATATATTTTTTTTATTACAATACATTGCTCAAATCTTTTCAAACACAGGTTTGATCCTAAAATAGATAGCGATTTTAAGATACTTTTAATTATGAACGTTATAAAGTAGATTTCGGAATTTTCTACATTTTATTTTTTATGTTATAAAAACGAATTTTACTATAAATACTATATTTCATTAAATGTTATTATTTATTTTACATACATGTGTATTAAAATTATTTGTATTAGTTATGGGTATTAAAATTTGGATACTAATTAAAAACAATTGTATAGAATAGACTTTGACATATATTTTAAAAATTGGAAATTATAATTATCATGTAGACTAGTAGGTAGGGGAACATGGGGGAATGGGAGCTAGCGGGTAATGAGAGCTATTAAAATTTAAAGAGATAGGAACGTATATGTCGCGCGAAACTGAAAGGAATGGCTTCATAAACATTCGGTTACATCACGTGATCGCCGCCGACCAGCTCAGTAGCCCGCGCATAGCGGTAAGAAGAGGAAATATATTTAAATTGACCACGTTACAAAATAGTACAAAATCTCTCAAACAAAGTGAGTGCCTAAACTTTTATTATTTCTTCGTATTTTGTTTATATTGTATGCACTATTTAATCAATTTTAAGATAAAATTGAAAACTAAATTAATTTAGCGAAGTTTTTTAGGTTGGTGTCGTTATTTTGTAAATAGTTAAGTTACGGGTAATGGGAGCTACTCACGCTCCCATTACCCCGCTATGGCTCTTATTACCCCTTACGAGTTGAAAATTTTAAATTGTTCGAAAAATGAGTGGACTAATGAGCGACATTCTTAAAATGGCTTGAACATTTCATAAAATTTACAAGTCCTACTGCGGAAAAACAGATTTTGCTTATTATGGACAATCATAATAGTCATGCTACATTGGATGGAGGAGAAGAAGGAGAAAAAAGATATAAGAAAGAAGAAAGGGATAAAGCCAAAGAAAATCCAAATAAATAAATGTAAAAATATGATACAGATTAAGAATAAATTATGTTAAAAAACATAAATAGAGTAACTAGAAATTTGTTTCAAGAGAGCACTACTGACGAATCATCTATTGATGAAAATAATATTTGTGATTATGGTTCTGAATATTCTGAGGATGAAAATCTATGCATGATATGTAACGATGTTGGTTAAAATGAAGAATTATGATATCGTTGCAGAGCTTGGCGCAAATGGGCCCATTCTGAGTGTTCAGGTTGCGATCATCCTAAAGATGATATTTGCAATTTTTGTTTAAATCCCTAAATTACCTTTCGTTTTTATTTTTTGTTGAAAATGATATATTTTATGTTTTGTTGATTACGTTAAGATTTTGAATTGTTTGAATTTCTGTTAAATAGGTGAAAATAGATTTTATTTTGTTTATTTTTATTTCATGGCTCTCATTTCACATATTTAAGCTTCTTGGTTCTCATTACCCGATGCGAGGGGTAATGGGAGCGAAAGTAGGATTTTACAAAAAGGTGATTTTACTTATGTAATGATATATTTTATAAATGCTACTTTTCAATTATTGACTAAAAGACTGATTAGTGTCTATAAAAGTCTATGATTGTAACCGAAACTGTTTTTTTTTCACTTTTCCTTACATAGCTCCAATTCCCCCATTCTCCATTACTTATGTAGAATTGTTCAAAGAAACAGGTGTTATATAGCCTTCATTTTATGTTCTAGTTATTTATTGCTATCAATAGATTGTTGTCTAAGTTTTTTTTTTATAAAGTTTTTTATTTCTGTATTATTTAAAGTTTTGTGTTCAGTGAAACAGAAGTTTGTTCTAGTATTTTCTATAGAAATTGATTTTAATATTTAGATATAGCTATCTGTTGCTCGTGACTTCGTCCACGTAGACTATTAAAATAATATTTTTATGGCTAGAAATATAAGTCATATAAATATTATTTTTTATTATTTTTGACGTATCTACCGATACCTTATATGTCGAAATACTTAAATCCGTTTTGACCGTAGCAGGCAACAAAAAAATAGCACAATTGGCTATAGTTCTATTAACATACGTATGTTTCAATAACATAACACTCCCTCTAAAGTCATGTAATAAGAAGGATTTTCACAAATAATTATGTAAAATGCAGTGAAACAAACGATTAAAAACAGAATCTCAATCGATAGCCCATGTGTTATTTTGGTATATAATCCACAATATTGCTAAGTTTCATCAAAATCCGTTTAGTAGTTTTGGCCTGATTGAGTAACAAACATCCAGCCATCCAAACATCCAAACAATCGTAATTATATATTAGTCAGATCAGATGTTTGCGGTACTTATTTTTAAAAATATCTCAAGTGAAAAAAAATATATATATACAAATTTTACAATTTTCATAATGCTATTACTTCGATTTAGAAAAGTATAATATAAATGGTTGTTATAGTAAGCGTTAAGTTACTGTGTTCTTACAGAGTTTGACTTGTGATAAGGTAAGCCTCGTGGTAAGGGTATGCCTAGGATATTTAACATTTTATATGTATTTGTATTTAGTTATTATTAACAATTAAATATATTAATTTATAGTGCCCACAACCATCAGCGGTTTTACAAAATTTGGAACCTATAATGTGAAAGTGGGCTGTACCGTGTTAAATAACTCCATCAAAGGCAATATTTATAGATTTTTTTTTTAAAACCAGCTCAAATATCATCAAGTGTTACTTGAAATTGAATTGAAACGCATCAATAATATTTGAGCCATAATAATACGATTTATACATACGTAGCTATAATTAGGCTGGCATAGACTATAAAAAGAAACTCTGTTTACAATAATTATGATAAATCTTTAGAACAAATTTGTAATGATTTTTTTTTTATAATTTCAAAATTATAAGTTACAGAAGATAATAAAGTGAAATCGTGGATATTATTCAAGATTGAATCAAGCTACTGTCTACCAGCAAATCGCAAGTCGATCCTAACAAACGAGCGCCGACAATAGATTACGTTTGCGGTTGGTTCGTTATCATGAAGATAAATATCTGTTCACATTGGTGACAAGGTAACGAAAACAAAACGGTTTGACTGTTTGGAACTACGACGACAGAAAAAGATTTAAAGATACATCTTTTAAACTTATATTTCGGGTGAAATATATATATATTTTTTAACTTATATCTATTTAGAGTTAAAAGTAACTTTTTATATATTACATATTTTAGTACATTTATAAAAAATAAGGGAAAAATAACTTATATTAAATGTCATATTAAATTGATGATAAAATAAACCTTTTACAAGATAAGTCTTCTCTTACTTGCTAAAATCAAAACCTTTTATAGGATCTTCTATTATTAAAAAAGGAACTGTTAATTTACCTAATGTCCATTTTATTATCATCATCGACTGCGCAGCGAATTGATCTATCAATAATAATTATTATAATGTTTAGGTCAATTAAATGGATGAGGATCTTTTTTTTTACTCTTAGTTTTAAACTCAGATTATAATAGTAATAGTAATAGTGATATAATAGTAAATCTGAACTTTATTTTTTGAATATTCTAAACTTAAAACAAGCAACATTCGTTCGAGTTGAGGAAATTCCACTTCATTTCAGCGGATCATCCGCGTCATTCATGTTCCGTTTTTGATTTTCATTCGTAATTAAAATTCAAGCGAATATCATTTTACAAATTCAAATGTTAGAGAGAGGTATTACCAAGTTTATTTATTAAAAAAAATAGGTTTTAAGTTATTAGAAAATTGTAAATATATTCCTATTATTTTTTTTTGTTATTATTAATTTTGTTGCTTTTCTTTTATTTCTCTTAGTTGTTGTTATTTATAGTTTTTGAAATTCATTGTTTTTTACTCTCTAATACTGGATGGTTATCAAATAGGCTGGCTTAGATTTATGCAATAAATCGTATTTTTACGGTTTAAATTTTATTACTTTATATGTGTGTCTGTTTATCACGCAAAGCAAGCGTCACGAGAAACTAAATTTTTCCCTTATTAAGTATGAAGAACTCACAACGTTGTTTGTTTTAAAATAATTAAAATAAAACAAAGATTGAAGTGTATAGATTTCAAATTTAAATATGTATATATTATAATCGCTAGGATGAAGGCGATCATACAAAGTGGTTAGTAGCGGCTAGTATTTTTAAATATTTTTTTTGCATATTACACTCATTTGTTGCTCAAAGAGCAATCCATGATTACTCTTCAAAAGAACTGGAATAATCAAAATGATTTGTCTAGTCGTGTTGATTAACGTTGTGTCATTCAGTTAGAAAAAAAAATAAAAAATTACATTGTATCGTGAGTGGGCCAAAGATATTATATTAACATTTATTCTTGTATTTTTTTTTAAACTTTTTCCTTAATAAAATTATTTATTAAAGAAAGTTTTAAAAGAAAATATATTGTACTCACAATTTATTTCTCAAATTGGTTATAACTCTTCTGATTTACTTTATTAGTATGTGTACTGTAATAATACGGGAAGAGAAAACCTTATATCCCGTTTTAATCTCACGGAGATATTTAGAATTTGTCATAGTTAAAGCTTATGTTAAGAACTGATGTTTTTTATAAGTGTTTTTTATTTAATGTGTTATAAGTACAACAGGTTAAATGGTTACGTGCCTGAATTAATACCAAAAACATAATTTACTGAAGCATCAAACTGCTATTATCAATTATTAACAATACAGCATATATTGTAAAATATAGCTTTTTGATTTTTTATTTTTTTCCAGCTTTAATTTAATTAATGGCAGAAAGGCATTTTTAGAAAAACATAAAAAATTAAGAAGTGAGTTCAGTTAAAAGCAGTGAATTTATCAACATAAAAAAGTTTTTTACAACAATTTTTTCGTTTTCAAATAAAATTAATTATAAATAAGATTTATACTTAATATTTATGTGTTATGTAATATTTGTGTTAATAAATCTTTTAATATATATTTTAATATTATGTTTTTTTTCTGTACTATTTCTTAAGAATACATGTTATGTAAATATAACAAAACATAAGAACGCTTAAATCACGAAAGCCGTTAACATCCAGCGCGCATCATAATAACAGGAAAAGAGTTTTTAGTGTTATAGTCGACCTTACCAAAGCAAGTCACGGGTTATAATATAACATTACCATAGAGTTGACAAATCACTATAATATTTAAATATATTGTGTCCATATATGTCTGAAATTTTTCATTTATTAGATAACAAGAAACAATATATTGTTTTATTTCATCTATTAATGCTAGAGCTTTCCTTTTAATTCTTATTATAAGAAATAGTGTATTATTATTAAACTTATGAAATAATCCTTTCTTCTTATGACCAAGAGTAATTACATTAAATGTTATCTGAAATTAATATCTACAAATTAGTATACAGTCTTGTAATAATATTGCTCAGCATTCTGAGGATCTCATTTATAATTTTTAGGCACAATTATACCTAAAATCATTAAATAAATGTGTTAATTGACATTTATTCCCAACGTATTTTCGGCAGAGTTTTCTCTCAATTGTACTAGCAAGTACAAGATGCAATCTCCTTAAACCTAAATTGTTACAGATTCAATGAACCCACGGTGACCTGTCAAGATCTAGTCTAGATTTAAGATTGGACAGATGGACGGAAACGATTATCTTAAACTCCAATTACCCACTACTTAAATTTTTAAATAAATTACTATAATATAAGCCGTATAGACATTAGTTAAAACAAAACATTGTCGATGGTAATAGTTTCATTAGTTTTCCCCAAAACAACTAAAATAAAATATTTTTTACGGATCCAATTCTATGTTTTACATTGTAAACTTAAAAATTAAAAGCAACGAATCGAATGCGTTGCAGAAATCGTATTCAAGAGAAGATAAAATATAAATGGTTGTGCCACCACTCAGTTATAAAGAAATCCCAAGTTAACAATAGAATAAATATACATTTTATTTATTTTCCATAACAATAAACAACAATTACATTGCAATAACATGTCACATGCGTTTTTTTCAGGAAACCATTATAATTTATAACGTAATGTATTTATTCACCGCATTTTTATCAGTATCAGAATGTCGAAAATAATAAGACCAATATCAATACAACAGTACTATCTTACATAATATAAAAGAAGTTTAAAAATTAATAAATATACGAAGTTAAGGTGGCGGTAAAAAAGAAATAATCGCTGTTTAATTAAAATGGTAAATTGTATGAAGGTTTTGGAAGGAAACGGTTTTTGTTACGCATATTTAATTCAATGTAACGTTTATTTTACTACATTTTTACTTAATTATTTAATATTTTTCTAAAAACTATTTCTTATTTATCTTACTTAACGTTTTTTTGTGTAAGATATTCTATAAATATAGTAACAATATGAGAAGTGGAGTATTTCAACGAAAAAATAAGGAAAAAAAAGGATAGAGACGTGCTTGATACCGTATATTTTTTTGTTCACCCAGCTGATTTCATTCACACATTAGTTTTCTACACTACAACATCAGCTACATACATACATTCCTTGATTAAATGCACGATTCAATAGAATACTTCGGCAAATAAAACAAAATAACTTTTATGATATTTTACTTAGTATACAAGAGAAAATTATTCAAATGTAATAGTTTCGAGTATTATTGTTTTATACATAATAATAAAGTAAATAAGAAGAGTTTCTAACCAAAACCAAGACATTTGAGAAAATATTTTACACTATTTATTAAGGAAAGTTGTACGAGAACAAATTTTAATATATCTTTCGCGTTCTATGATACAATGTATTTTCCGAACTAATTGACACAACGTTCATCAACACGACTAGACCAATCAACTAGACTATTTCAGTTCTTTTGAATCACGGATTCCTCTTTGAGGAACAGATGAGTGTTATATTAAAAAGAAAATAATTAAAAATATGCTGGCATTGTATTGTTTTATATTACAACGGATAATGGATATCGAAATGAAAACAGTAATTTATAGTATAATATATCTTCATAGTATAACGTGTTATGAATTTTTATTTCTAAAGATGAATATTTATAGTACACAATTGAATGTTTTGAATACACATTGTATAGCTTAAATTTAATATACTAACTGCTTCCAGCAAGTTTGTCTGGTTGCCTATTTCATAGCAGCAGTTCTGATACAAACATTTCTATGCTAATCCATACACTTTAATTTTATTGTAATTAATATAAGTTAATCAAAAACTGTGTTTCAAATAAATAAAAAACTCAAGTTTATCATTATAAATAAAAAATATTTTTGCTATTATAACAAATTTCATCGAAATCCATGCAGAAGATTTTTCGTGAGGATTTTTGCATTGATAAACAAACACACAGGTAAACTGATACTTATATTAAAACTGTAAAAATACGATTCATAATTTAAATCTAGTTAGACTAATAGACAAGACAAGACATAATTTAAATTAGTTAGAATCATTTCGCTAAACAGTCACTTCTAAAGAGTAAAAACAGTCGGCTTCAAATCTATAACTAATATCATAATACAGAAACAAATAATCGAGAAATAATAATATTAAATAAATAAAGCGCGTCAAATAACATCAACAGGATAAGAAAACAATAAAAATATATAAATTAATAACATCTCACGAACATTTCAATTTGTAAAATGATATTCGCTTGAATTTTAATTACGGATGGAAATCAAATACGGAACATGAATGACGCGGATGATCCGCTGAAATGAAGTGGAATTTACACAATGACAGTTGAATGTTTTTCAAAAGTGGCATTATGCTTTTAAGTTTAGAATATTCATAAAATACCGTTCAGGATAACTATTATGACTATTACATTATTTTGTGTTTATTACCTAAGAATAATTAAAAAAGGAATTTATTACTTTTTAAGTAATTTTTTTTATTATTTTATTAATATATATGATAGGGGATCTCGTCATCTTTAACTCTTAAGGTCAATATTTAAGAGATTCTAACACTAATTATAAATACATAAGCTAATTATATTTTGATAACACGACCATACGCAGTGACCTGAACCAACCACCATCCTAATCTTTTTTTTAACGTTAGTTTTAGAAACTTCATCCATTGCTGCTATTATTAATATTCTCTTTAGTAATGAATAGTGCTAATATTATGGCTGTTCAAAATAATTTTATAAATTATGTTACGTTCCATTTTTATTTTTTTGTTGGACATACAAAAAATATAAAACATAATAGATATTATAAATTAGAGTCACATGGTGGGCAAATTGCCTAGCAAACATGTTATGGCCTCATGTTCCGAACAAAATCACAGGCAGTAGGTACAAAGGAGCCTTCTTTGGGTTGGCTGGGGTTAGGAAACAAATTTATACGGAACGTGTGAAAGTGTACTACTGATATTAAAATAGTAACTGCTGATCCACAGTAGAATTTTCCTTATGCTGTTGCATTAAAACAAGTGATATTTATGTTTATTTTAAACATTTACAAAATATACCCATTTTTTATTAGTGATCATCTTAAAAAATAATAATAATAATAACATCAGGACAAATAACACACATTGATCTAACCCCTAAGTAAGCAAATTATTTGCTTGTGTTAAGGATGTTAGACAAATACATATATAAATACTGAGAATATATATATATAATAAACGACCAAACCCAGAAGCAAAGACATCTATGCTCATCACATAAATGCCTGTCTCCGCCGGTAATCGAACCCGAGCCCCATTGCGCCGTGACGCGTTAGGCGTCTGCGCTAACGACCTCGACCAACGGGGCGGTAAAAAATGTAAAACTACAAAACGGACTTAACATTGATTCTCACATTTAGGTATGAAATTAAATGAGTAATAATTAAGCAATGAACAATAAACTATTTATAATTTACATTTCCCAGATAGCAGAAATCAATTATTAGTGAAAAAGTCGCTTGTTAATAATAGTTTCTATTTATTTTATTTTTATAAGTTTTAAATTTCGTTTTTTAGAAATGGTAATCTTGTTTAAGCTCTAACGCCAAGTAATTTCTATCTAGCATTAACATTTATTCCGAGTGTCGGTTGAATGGTTGTTCTACTTATTTTGTATTCAGACTTCAATATTTTTAAGTCCATGCTCAATTGTATTGTAGCTTAGTACACATTAAAGAAAAGTATTCATATTCTTTCTTAAAGACACTCTAAGTAAATGAAAAAATACGGACGAGTGCGAGTCAGTCTCGTGAATGAATGTATTAATTAAATATATATACATACACTAGCGGACCCGACAGACGTTGTCTTGTACACGCGTCTTTAATTTAAAAAAATCTAACTTTAAAAAAAAAATATTAAAAAGTTATCACAATGTCTAACTTCATTACATGTACATTTATCATAATTCGACCAATCGATACCGTGTGAATATGTAAATAAAGATTTTTTTGTTAGAATAAATGATTTTGTTTCAATATTTTATTTAAATATCACTTTTTACGTAGCGAAGCACATATCGGGCCGCTAGTACTAAAATATTTTTCTTATTTTTATCGCAACGCCAACTGTCAGGGCAGACTATAATTAAAATATAATATTATTTAATATTTGACATTGCCATGGTAACGCAGTCCGTCGGAACCAATGTGAAACATTCCAAAATCACCACCTACTTACACATTAAAAATTAATCAAAAAACCATTTTCCAGTGGACCAAATTGTAAATCTAAACAATTCTCAAGTCCCCTTGAACACACACAAAGAATTTCATAAAAATCGGTCCAGTCGTTTAGAAGGAGTTCAGTGACATATACACGCACACAAGGAATATATATATAAAGATATAAAAAAAACAGCAAAAATTACTTTAGTTGTATGAAAGGCACCCTTCATATTTATACTATTTTAATTTAACTATTTATTTTTAAAGTGACTTTATATTATATTTCAAGGTAGTAGTGTAGAGGTCACGCAGTAGTCCCACGCGGCGTGTCAGTTCCCGAATCTTTTAAAGCACGTGACAGAATCTCCCAAACTTCTTTAGCCGTTTCTGATTCTTGAATATGTACGTTATTTACAGCGTCAACTAGTAAGATTATTTTTGTTTTCGCTTTTGGGATCTAGCGGAGTGTCAGTCTTATTTTCGATGGAATCCCAGAGTTCTTCATGCTGTAGATAAGTTCTGATAGCAAATCGCACGTTGAACAGTTTTCTCGGCCTGACAACTTTTCGATCACGGCTTATGCGTTATTTCCAGCCATTTTTTAGATATAATATAATGTGAACTTGTTGCACGCTGGTTGCGACTTTTATTTTTTTTTTATGTACATCACTACAATCTTCGTATTTATGATAATCTTCAATTTACATTTTGAAATTGAGTTTTCTGGGCCCGTAAACCAATGATTTTAGTATATATATAGTTATTATAGAGAATCTGTACTCTAAAGTCAAAGTAAAAAGAACAATATTAATAGAACTGCTTTATTTGAGAAAACATGTAAATTGAAAAAAGATACAGAGTAGTTATTATATAGACTAAGATATGATATGTCATAGAGTAATCAAACTGAGTGAAGGCGGGAATTTCGAATGTATATAATATTATTTAACATTTAAAGAGTAATTATAAAAAAAATAAAACAAATTGTACATTCGTTTCTTACTGGTTAAGAGGAAGGTAACTTTTTTAATGTAGAACCTTTAATGCGACGAGGACATATTATGATTCTTAGGCAAAAAGAGGTTATAAAAGTTTGTTTTTTTTTCGCAATCTAAAAATGCCCTTAATTATACGACCATCATAAATTAAAGTTATTATTTCATAAAACTGTATTTATCTTACTCATAAAATGAAAAATGTGCTCTAAAACAATAAAATTCTTGTGTAATTTCTATGAATGTTTTTGAATAGGTTTTCAATAATTTATAAGCTACAATAAAAAACTTATTTAGATTTCAAGGATTTAAAAAATATATAAGACAGTAAAAATATATCATAGTGGTAACAAGACATTATAATTTTAAGCCTTATTTATTTTCATTTATTTTTTTTCATCAAAAAACTACGAAATCTTTGACAGAAGAATCAGAATACTTCGATATCAGAATATATGTCTTTCAGCACAAATATGTCTGTTGAAGTTGAATTCTACTATTTCTGCAGTTCGTACTACAAACCTATTGCCTTTCAAAGGCCTTTATCCGTAATAAAGCAAAGCCTTAAAAAGTTGAGTTATCGAGTAAAAATAATTATGTGACAGAATTCAGAATGGGAAATCAGTGAAACAGTTATATATTGAATGTGTAAATAGGTTTCGAGCTTAGAAAGATTTAGAGATATTATCTCTGAATAAAACCAAACTTGTGGAAACCATTATTTATAATAATGTAATAAAACTTCATAGGGTTGTCTTTTTATAAAATAAAGAAAATAAAGTCTCGATATTGCTTGTTAGCTCCTACTATTGTGTCATTGTGAAATAAACTGCCTGTCATTCTGTTTATCTTCTATCCAATTACACATAAAAAAAAATTGTGTACTTTGAATGAATGAAGAAAATTGCATGAATAAGAAAATATGAGCGAACAAAGCAAATTTTAAATTTTTCCGTTTTATGACCAAATGAAAAAAATGAAAAGTATGATCTAATGGGCATGCGAAGAGATAAAAACTATAATAAAAAGCGAGTTATGAATTTGTATGTGGATCGATACGCCGCTAGAGGTAGGCTAAAAATGAGAAAAGAAATGGATGGATTTCGTGAATGATGACAAGGGGATGAAAGAAGTTGATACAGGACTGATGCATGACAGAGTGAGCGGAAGAAAACTTGTGGTGCTAACCTCAATTAGTATTTTAAATGTCACCACTCTTTTCTATTATCTAGAAAGTAAGCTGTTCTTTATTTCGCTATTGACAATAGAACCGCCATTTGCCATTATATTATTCAGTTGACAATATTATTTATTTTGCCGGCATATTCAAAATTAAAACTAAGGGTATAGTATTAAATTACTATTAGTATAGATTATTATAAAACGTTATGATTTCAGTGATCGAGCACTTACCACAAGAATTAAGGGATAGATTTAAGGAAATGCAAGAAATGGACTTATCCGTGCAAAGTAATTATTTTTTTTTAAAAATCGAATATTTTTTCTGACATTAAATATTTGTGAATTTGATGCTCTCTTTGATAGTAAATAGTAATAAATGAATGTTTTAATTCATTATTTTGTTTTTATGCAGATAACATGGATACATTAGAGAAACGGGTGCGTACCTACTCTTTTCGGTAATTGTCGTCGAGACGATATTAACACGAAGCAGGCTAACACTGAGTGAGTTTTCCGATATTAAAAAATTACCTTAGCTAACCAGATGTATGACTTAGTCGAAAGATATTTACGGAGACTGGGTATACTTTTTTCCTATAGCCAATACAAGAATTCATTTCCACAATTGTTTATATTTTCTTTATTTTACAATGCTATCTACATACTTGGTTATAGATACCGAACTCCACGAGTTCAAGTGTAAATTGGAAGCAGATAATAAAACATATATATGTCGCGGATGGCGACGATGAATACACAATAAGTCAGTGTTTGACAGTCGTAATAGCGATCACTTGGTAGACGCCGTGACGTCACAGATCACGAGGATGGACTCGCGGTGTGGTAGTTGGCGGAGAGCTGCAGACTCCCACACGGGAGCTCAGAGGAAGAACATCTGGAGCGCGAGACGGTCTGTTTACCCGTAGATGCAGATTACAGTTAAATTTGTTTATATTGAGTGACTAATGAATTAATGCTAACGTGATTGTGCTTTGATATTATTAAAGTGTATTGTAAATTGGATATAGCGTTTATCTGTCATGGACTCGTTACCACCCAACCAGAATGATGAACGGGCCTATTGCCCCACCATCTGAGAAAGTCTCGACATCAGAAGTGGGATCAGGATCCGATTCACACGGGCGTGCTTTATTTGAGATGCAACAGCGAAATATAATGCAACTGATTGAGGCAATTAGATCACCGCAACCGGTAATCAAAATTAGCCTACCAGAAATTAATCCGGACTACCCAAATATAATAATACCGTGGATAATTGCTTTGAAGAAAAACTGATGGAAGGCGCGTAACTAATTATAGCGCTCAGTAAAGCTTTAAAAGGCAGCGCCTCGTAATGGCTTTCACAAATTTCACATGCGGGTATGACCTGGAACCATTTTCGTGATTTATTCCATGCAAGATATGATTCAACGGAAACTCTTGCTGCTACATTTATCAACGCGAATAATAGAAAGCCTTAGGAGGGAGAATGTCTCGCGGCGTATGCAGCCCATTTGATGACGTCCATGTTAGCAAGATGGAAGGATCTGAACCATGAAGAAATTGCAACATCATATGTACGGGCTCATGTTGCTCAGTTTCATTCCCGTTTGTACCGCATGGCATTTATGATTACTACCCGCAAACGATTGTTACAAGAAATAAAAGCAACTGCAAGTTTGAAACGAAAATTCGAGAGGACCGCAAGCTCTATAGGGCGAATGGGTGAACCTGAAGTGAAACGCTTGAAACCATAGGCCTGTACTTCATTTCAGTGCTATAGCTGTGCGAAACTAGGGCACAAGGCGAATTGTGGTTACCGGTCAGTGAAGCCAACTGTGTTCAACTCTGTGAACAAAGCTCCATCAACATCCATTCCTGGCACCAGCAAACAAGTGACCTGCTTTCGGTGTGGAGAAAGCGGACATATATCAACACACTGCCCGCGTTACGCTTCGGTTGGTACGGCTTCGGGGAGTGACACCAACAGCGGCGCAGGTGACGCGGCGTCCAGGCCAGTTGAGCGGCGCCTTGAATCCTGCGAAGTAGCTGGTGTTCGTGGCCGAGTGCAACACTCAGGTGATTCGTACAATTTTTATTTCGATTCTGGTGCCGAATGCTCACTTGTCAAACAGTCTACTAGTCAGAATTTTTCGGGTCAAAGTGTTAACACGATAGTCCATATGAAAGGTATTGGCCCTGCTGACGTAGAATGTAGAGAACAGATTCTTTGCGATGTTTTGATCAATGGTCTTTGCTTGTCTATTATTTTTCACATGCTACCCGGGAATTGTTTAAATTATAGCGTAGTGATTGAAAGGGAAAATTTAAAACAGGGATTTGCAATTAATATGACTGATATCTCACTAGTTATTTCAAAACAAAAACCCGTTGCTGTTTGTAGTAGTATATCTAGTAGCTTACGTAACTTTGACGAAACCGAAGCAGAAATAAATATTGATGAGACACGAGAACAAGCGGCAACACAATGAAAAATCTAGATTTGACAAGGGTAAAGCTAAATTGGTTAAGTTTGATTTGGTTTTAATACAAAGTGAAGAAAAAAAAAAAATCTAATTAAGTTGGACCCGAAATACAAAGGTCCTTTTAAAACTGTTAAGGTGCTTGATAGCGATCGCTATCTTTTAAAATCACTTACTGGTAATAGAAGTTATAAATATGTTCACGATTGTATCCGGAAGATGCCTCTAAGTACTATTCCTGATGAGTTTGATTTGTCTGATATTGAAAGTAATGAGGAGAGTACCTCAGCCAAGAAAAAGATCACATACCATGCCTATTTGGTCAAGCTGTACCTCTGGTGTGTAGTCGTAACTGCATCTTTGTGGGATGTTCAGGGGGCGGTGAGCAGCCCGGAGTACAGTGGGGGCCTGGGTCTCAAGATGAGACTACTAGTGTAGTGGGTCTCGGGAGGAGACTAGGTCATGTGTGGACCTGGGAGTCAAGGACTCTATGTGTTGGTCGTATCACCAAAGGTGATAGCGATATGGGTGGCAAAGTGCCACTAGCTGCGGAGGCAGCTGGGCCATGAACGTTATGTCATCTGATTTGAGTGTTTATTAATTTGTTGTACAGGGGCTTACAGACATCTTCCGTTAACTGTGATCAAACTATTTTTAGAGAAGTTTATTTTTTTATTGTTGTTTAAAGGTACTGTATCATGTAATGGTCAGGTTGGTCGAGTATATAGTTGATCCATGTCAGTTTGTCTCCTGCAGATACACACGAGGACGTGTGACCGTCAGGCTGGCCGTGTCGCGGATGGCGACGATGAATACACAATAAGTCAGTGTTTGACAGTCGTAATAGCGATCACTTGGTAGACGCCGTGACGTCACAGATCACGAAGACGGACTCGCGGTGTGGTAGTTGGCGGAGAGCTGCAGACTCCCACACGGGAGCTCAGAGGAAGAACATCTGGAGCGCGAGACGGTCTGTTTACCCGTAGATGCAGATTACAGTTAAATTTGTTTATATTGAGTGACTAATGAATTAATGCTAACGTGATTGTGCTTTGATATTATTAAAGTGTATTGTAAATTGGATATAGCGTTTATCTGTCATGGACTCGTTACCACCCAACCAGAATGATGAACGGGCCTATTGCCCCACCATCTGAGAAAGTCTCGACATATATAATAGGAAGGGTGCTTTCTCCTTCAATAATAACTTTTCGGTTGCTCATGAAAATGGTTTATTATAATAGATATAAACCACAATTAAATTACACAATTAAAACAAACACATTACCAGTTGTCGCTGAATGTCACCTAATCAAATAATATTAACAATGCACTTTAATGAGTTTAAGATTGTTCTAGAGCATTGAAGTAATTTTCGCTTAGAGATAATTTTATTTGTCATTTATGTTCGTGTGAGATACACACCAAAAATAGGTATTTACATTTGTAAATACAGGATGTTCGAACTATTGTCGCACACATTTGAACACTTCACATCGGGCAGCGAATTTAAAGCACTGTTCGATTATATGTCGATCGCTTTGCGTACTTTGTGAACACAGCGTTAATTTGAATGCTATTGACCCTTTTGAATTAAAATTAAAGGAAAGTATAACAGATTTTTCATTTATATATAGTATAATATTTTATTAAGGTAAGCAACCTATATTATTTTTAACATAAAAAAGTCAATATATTTTTTAATAAAAACGAAAAATTAATTACTAAAACTGTTGCTACACACTGGTATTCTAATTGCATATTATTTGTTTTTTTTTTGTAATTGTTATGGTTTTTGTTTTTTTATTTTATTCTCGTTTATCGACGATTTTTGCTTTAGCTTTTAATTATTATTATTTTGTTTTTTCTCTTGCCAATTTTTATTTTGTATTTATAATTTAGTTATAAGTTCATTTCATTTTGTCTGTAACTGTGTGCTGTGTGCTAAATTAATAAATATCTATTGTATGTAGTAAATAAAATTTATTACTTGAGACCAGAGACTGAATTGTTTAATGTGCACAAAAATAAGTTTATCTTTGTTGATCTTTATATATTTATTTAACACACTTCTTGATATTATTTGTTGTAAGTAGTTATTGTTATTAAAACTTGCAAAGAACGCAGGAATTCCACCTTCTTTTTATCGTCGCTTTTATTACATAATCTATTTCTAGATACAAGTGTGAAAGGAAGGTTCCGAATTTAGGCAACATTAGTCCTTGAATTCCGTTAGATACCTATAATTACGAGATATTTGGAACAATTGTACTAGAGAATATTTCAGTCTATAAAGTGTATTTTAATATTATTATTTAGTTCGTTTATATTATAAATTTTAATATAATTTTGGTCGTTTTGTAATACATGGTTAGAAAAGTTTATACAATCGGTAAACAGTCACAAAGCGAAGTGGTAAATGTTTTTTTATTTCTTATCAATAAATATAATATTAGAAAACATAACCGTATACCTAACTAAATGTTTAAGAAAAATCACAAAAATTTGTTATGGACGAGACAAAACAACAATACTACTAGGGGAATTTTGATAACATTAAGTATATCTAGTGTTAACTTATACTAGGGTACTAAGGTCAAACTAAAACAAAAATCCTCAAGATCCTTGAAGTAAATGAAATCGTTCCTCGCGAAACTAAACGACTAGAGAAAAAATATAAAAAAAACATAAATATAAAATTTTTTCATTTTTTTTATATGTAAGAAAATGAAACTGACAATAGCTAGTCAAGAGTTAATTTAACAGCAGCAACAGTATCTAATAATGTAAAACAAAAATGAAATATCCTTATAATCTCAAACATGTACGAGGTTTTTTTTTATCCTTCGCAAATACTGACTTCCTTTAAACGGCAATTAGACTTCAGCAGTGATTGCGTCAGGCAGGATATTAAAGTTGTTACTTAAGTGATGAACTGATGGTCTAGTTAGCTATAAATATGTTCAGAAATAATAATTATGTAAACATTTATAATTGTTTTAATGCTTTTATTTTACTTCTTTCAATATCATAAATTGATTAAAAAAATATCTAAAACATATATTTTTGTCATTTTTGTAAAAACAGATTTCATAAAGTTTTTCGTATAAATTGAAAATATTCAAAACCTCATTTACTTGTGTTCCCAATATTCAGAAAGGCCTTTATGGACTGTGTCCAATACATTGCTCTGTGTTGACCACCTTTGTGAACAAAGGTAGTATATGCGTATGTTGTCGCTGATGAGAGTTCGCTCAAGCTCAACATGGTCATTGTGATCGATTGACAAGCTTTATTTAAAATTGAAGTTCAAAGCTTTAAATAAACTTATATAAGTAAATTTAAATTTCGTGAAAGAGCACTATAAGAGCGGTTTTAAATATAAATTAAGACTAAACTACAATATTCACTAAAATAAATAACACTACAATCTGTATAAATGTTTAAATGCAGATATTCAAATTAAGTCTACATACTTTTTTTACTTGCAATATAAACGATGTTACCTAACTTCAGTGGTGAGGTCTACTCTTGTTATTTGTATCCAACGTTGCATGAACCATGTTTGTAAACGGAACGCGCTAGAATTTTAATGATCATGCGAAAACAATAACTTTATTCACGTCTAACAAACGAAAATAATTATAAAAAGGGGTGTTTGAACATTTATAATTTCATACGTAATATCTATTATCATCATACATATTTTTCCTTATAAAGCAGCTTTCTGATTAAATTATAATCACCTAAGAAATGGATTCAAATTGCTAAAGAACACAAGTTTAATTTTTACACTCAATCTGAACTGGAAACTACTAGTCCTTGAGACTTTGTTATTTAACAAAAAAAGACAGCGCTCCTGATTTGTATTATATCTAAATATGAAAGGCAATTTTCGTATCTAATTTTGATTAAAAACAATTATTTTTAAGTCACTTCACTTAACTGGGAGTGTAATAACTTAGTGAGTATTAAATCATCGAAGATGTCCTTACAGTTTTAATGTTGTATGTACCTAAATAATAAACCCTTTTGTACATAGTTTAAATAACATCCGAATTCTGGAAGTCCATTGTTAGTAATTAAATAGGAACGGTATATCAATGTATCGATTTTAAATGTGGTCCAAAATAATGTAATGTAGTTTTTAATTCAATACACAGTGGAACATTGTAACAATGATAGTTCATGAATTTTGAATGGGTCGTCAGGGAAATAGTGTAAACGCTTTGTGAGAATTGAAAGCGGTTTTCATTTAATTTTGACAATTTGAATCTATTTGAATGGTTTCAGAAACTCAATATGAATCGAGCCAATTTATTAAGTTAGTGCATTTAATGCTAAAAAATGTTATATTGCAATTTGAAGTTTTTTGTGAATATAAAATTAATGCAAGTAAGCAAAAATTGCGCTGGGTTAATCTACAGTACTTTATATTAGTATGATGATAATACATTAATTCAAATAAAGGATCAAGATTATATTATTAATGTATATATGTCGTAGGCAAATTGTATGATTTCGTGTTTTATATATGGTATCGTACGTTTAAATACTCGTGCTTATAAATAAAAATTCCAAAAGCAAATTATTAATTATTATAAATTATTGATCTATTAATATATAGTATGCTTCAACATTTGATAGTAAATTCTATCGCCAAAAATGACATGCAATGAAAGAGTTTTAAAAATAGGTATTGTTTTAAATAGATTGATAAATCTATTTAAAACAATACCTACTGATACCTATATGATAATATAACCTATGTTTTTTGATAATCACCGTTCTAAAACTATCAATGTTAAAATCTTAAGATTTATTTTGCCTTTTTTAAAAACAGATACCTTTTTTCAAACAGATGACTGTTATTAAACGACTTATAAAATGCGGAAAAATACATATTGCCTGCGTCATATACTACGTACATAAACATAGTCTACCGGCCTCTTTTCTCATCTCCTTCCATCTCCTTTAGAATCAAATCATAACACTATTATCACTAATCCTCTAAAATGTATGAAAATCAAATGTAAGTGCTATCTCATTATATACATGGATAATAAGAGAAAGACTCTTACCTACGTAGACAGAGAGAGATTAATTTACTAAAAGTGTATGTCGTAACGTTATAAGCTTTAAACAACTTATATCTTGTTCCTTGCTGTGAGAACTACTAATATAAATCAGAACATATCCGATACCCAACTTATAGATTACTCTGCCGAGTTGATGTAGGAGTTGGCATTTGTTTCTAGTTTCTGTTTATTTCAACTTCAAACAAGTTAACTGGATCTTGAAATTGCATTCCCTAAGTGATAATGTTTACATCATTACATTTATTTGTATTTTTTTATAATGAAATAAATAAAATTATAAGTATTTGATTGTTATCTATATGATAATACATATACTTTTCAAGGATAGAGTTCTCCAAAAAGTTAATTACCTCATTTAATATATTTATAACTAGCTTTTGCCCGCGGCTTCGCACGCCTTAAATTCGTAGTAAAACAATTCCCACTTCCCTTTTTTTTGTATTGGCTCTATATGACTTATTTTAAGTGAAACAATCAAAATTACAACATAAGCAGACATCGCTCACTGTCAAAAGTATATTTAAAAATTTTAATAAGGATACAATATTAGGTACTGTAATTATTTTTATACCTCTCTTGTTTTTACTTAAACGTCCATTTAAATACTTCTTAAACAGAGTACTTAATAACCATTCTAACCATTTATCACACTTACAGATTTTCATTGAACATAATCAAAATGTTACCATGTAAACTTGAAAAATTCTGAGCTACACATACAATCGAAGTTATTTTCACCATCAACTTGCAGGTCTAGTTTTATTTACAAAATTATAAACGTTAAATTATCATTTAATTATAAACGTTAAATGTTAAACGTTCAATTAGCTATATGCATTAACAAAATTTTCAATACTGAACATTCACAAAAGCCATTTTTGAGACGGTCTGCACGGTTCCATACCAGAGTGCGCCGGTAGACCGTACTGCTGCAAACGCGAAGACCCTTTATTTTAAATCTGTAATATCTTCGAAAATATTCATTAAAATTATATACTGTATATAATGTAAAATTATATGCTATATTGAACCATATTAAATGTAAAATGTATTTAAGTTACTTAATTAGATACAGATTAAAGCAGTATTTCTTAAAATCGCTTCGTAAATGACCTATTAATTTTTGTAAAAAGTAAAGGTAAGTAAAAAATTGCTATTGTGGGTTATCCCTAAGAGATAAACATATACCATCGCAGATTTTCTTGTAGAACTTTTTAAGGTATACAATACTTAGTACATTATTTTGATCTATCTCGTGGAGTTCAACCAGCGTTTGCATTGTAAGCGCAAACAAAAAGACAAACAGATAAACAGACAAAGATTTTAAAAATGCTGAAAATGGATCCTTGGGATCAAAATGTGTAAACATACGAGAACTCAGCTAATTATCAGAATCCTATTTATCAATGACAAGTGTAATCATTTCAATATGACAATTAGTGTTTTGGTAACCAAAAGTAATATCAAAGGATGTCATAATAATAAAATAAGTTATATTACTTGACCAGTGTACTTAAATTAGATATACAAGGAGAAATTTCTAGCAGAGTCGATTTGTTGGTTTGTCTTAACGGATTTGAAGGATTGATGAGAATAAATTAAATAATATATTTTAAGTATCCATCCACTGTGATAAGTAATAATGTTAATAATGTATTTAGTAAGTCACGTTAAAAGTACATGTGAGCATAACATTAATACTATAAATAAGAGGTTGAGTGCTTGTGCGTGTAGGTATTGAAAAATATTGTTAATTGTTTTAAGTATTTCAAATAATAAATACATAGACAGATCATCAAACATATTTAAGTATATTTTTAAAATAATACAACTATCATACTATTAACACTTATTCGTATACACAGCTACAGTGTGTATAACAAATCAATAGGGAGATAACATGATTAAAATGTCTAATTTCAAACAGCCCTTATAATAGCTGAACTACAACACATCATAGGTAATTAAATTAAGATTAAGTATATTTTAATAAGTTAGTCAAGTATGTAGCTGAAATAAAAGTCTCACACAATTTTAATATTTCAGACAATTTAGGAGTCTAGAGATTCTATATAATCATAGCTGAGTAATAATAGATGTCCAATGTGACTTGTGATTACTTTTTGCATTTATTTAATAAATTTCAAAACTTTATACGACCAGTCAACATAACAGCAATAATTGGCTAACTGGAAACTGCACGTAATTAACTACTATGGATACATGGATTACTATGGATACAATAGTAGTGATTGTCTAAATTGTAAACAATACTAACACCCTATTTTGATTTATATCATGGTATCTATTAAATATATAACATAAAACTGTTGCCCGTGACTTCGTCACTGTA
Organism: Napeogenes sylphis; assembly: GCA_959347405.1. Lineage (NCBI taxonomy): Eukaryota > Metazoa > Arthropoda > Insecta > Lepidoptera > Nymphalidae > Napeogenes > Napeogenes sylphis. The sequence goes on from OY365783.1 coordinate 11,563,424, forward strand.
GCCTGTAAAAATAATATTTTTATTGCTAAGAACATAAGCCATGAAAATATTATTTGCGATTATTTTAGACGTATCTACCGATATCTTATACGACAAAATTCTTTAATCCGTCTAGACTGTAACAGGGAACATAAAAATAGGATAATGGGATAATTTCTATTAATATGCTAATTCCTTCTAAAGTCATCGGGTAATAAGAAGGATTTTCACTAATAATTATGTAAAATTCAGTAAACCAAACGATTAAAAACATTATCTCTTTTGTCAATTAGTTTTCGAGCTACAAATTATATTATTTCACAGAAAAAACCACGTGAAAAAGTTAGTATTTCTATAGCCTATGTGTTATTTTGGTGCACAAGCTACAATATTGCTAAGTTTCATCAAAATCCATTTAGTAGTTTTGGCCTGATTGAGTAACAAACATCCATCGATCCAAACATCCAAACAATCGCACTTATATATTAGTCTGATGACAACATTAAGGATTAATTAATAGTTATAATTAATATCGAGTTATTTTTTTTTATAAAAATGTAACTAGTTTAGTTTTTTACTAAGAATATCACTTTACTATCATTTTTAATACAAGCCGTTTTAAGTTCTGAGTTATAATAACTCTTAAAAAGTTAATGTGTTAAGTTTTTGTACCTTCGTTAATTTTTTCATTTTTATTTTTGCCGAATGCAAAACAAGCAACCAATTCCTCCAAATCTTAGGAGTTTATTTCATTTATTTAACACGTATCGTAAAAATATAGGCATAACAAAAATATAGCGACTTGGCTGCTTATTTGTGATATGTTTCAATCTCTAAATTAATACTACTATAATTTGTCTCTACTTCTCTCTACTATGGTAGATCAAAGCTTATCTATTTCAACATCTACTCGTTGTATAATAATAAAGTTTTGAATGTGAGAATAAACATCAAGCCTGGGATTATAAATATGAAGAACACGTTTGTATCTCTTTGTCCCGGGATTACAGCGGATAAGATGTGGCAAAACTCACTAATATAATATGTGTTAATGTTATTTAATAAATACAAGTGATAAAAATATATCTCGTCTTTGGAATTTTAATAGGAAATAAGTACTTTGATAAAAACAGTAGGTACTAATAATGATAAAAACAATAAATGTATTAGTCTAAGTAAATATGTTTTAATGCACATATATTTTTCAATATTAGTACTATTGATAACTAAGATTAAGATTGTGGAATTCCCAAAGAGGGTTGATGTCAGGGTACTGATCTTAAAATAGATTGCAGTATATCAGAAATGACATAATGCGCTAACCCGAAAAAAATATAATTATATATTTATTTATTTTCTTCTTCACAGTGTTATTAAAAAAATATATTTGAAAACCACAGTAAAATTATAGGAAGGATAGTGTTTAAGAATGTTTTGTATTTGATTAAGTTCATTTAATTCTTTTACAAGATATTTTAAATGATACGATACATGATGGTCTCAGATCTGGTCAAATACTTTTACATAAAACTATTTTTAAGATGCTGGTCAACTTATTGCAAAGCCTAAACATTTCTAACACTACAATATTTTAATAAATGTAAAACAATTGACTGTGTTTTTATGTAGTATTAGACGAATAACTGTAAAATCTAGAATTATACAGTATAATAAATGTATAAAATAATTTAAAAGAATACATAGTCATTATTTCAACCATCATTACTATTATCGTAGCGTTAACGTACTGTCTGCAGGCACGGTTCATGCAACGTTGGATACAAATAACTAGTATACACCTCACCACCAAAGTGCGTATGTGAAGTATGTTTTACAGTGTTGAATTTTATACGTATTAATAGTTTTATATTTACAATCAGCATAAGATTCTCTTGAAGCATCTTTGTTATGGTCAGAATAGAGATATTTATTGGATACAATCAAATTGGGCGGTTGATAAAATTACTAAGAAATTGATAAAAATGTTAATGACATACAGTATGTGTCAATTGTTCACACATAATTTGTGCTATGGTGTAGACTAGTGTATTAGAATAAAAGAATCAAACAAGTAATATTTTAAAATTAATCTTTGAATTAAACATTACTGCAATTTGTCTTTATACTATTTAAAATTTTTGTAACTAAATATAAGAAGTTTTTTTTTGTTAATTAATTTTTGGAAAATATATACTCAAATTTTATCAAGTCTGTACAGTTGATTGGCCACAATACTTTTGCTTTTAAACAATTAAAGGAACTTTCGGCAATGGACTCCCTGAGTTTGCCAATTAGCGTTCTTCATGCTTAAAAATTTTATTTTATACATATTTATAACATTATACACAACAGGAAGGAACAGTGTAATTAGAGTAATAATTATTGAAACTAAAATATACATAACCATGACGATAAATATTGCTAATACGTATTTAATTTATCCTTAACCTATCCTATTATGTAAAGGGTGTCATCAATAAACTGGACACGTTTTTTAAAAACGTTGATGTTGCGTTTATTCCCATAAGTATTCATATCCACCAATATCAAATGGAAATTAAGTACAAATTAATTTATTTATTTTAAAGGAAAACAAACAATTAGATAGCACTTATAAAACAACTAATACCTGACAAAGAAATCACTGAAGTTTTCACTTTTGAGTGGAAATCATCATATAAAAATACTTAAAGCATTTCAAAGCAAATTTATCCTAACTCGGTTTGATCGCCTCTCTAAACCCTCATCTGCATATAAATTAAGAATTGAAATAAAACTTCTAACAAATAAAAGTGACGATAACGTAATATTAAGAAGCTGAATTCATTGCTACATCTTTATTATGTTAAAATACTGAGTACATTCTACAATAAATTTAAATATTAAAAGATTAAATGCTTCAGAATAAAAATAACTTTAATCATAAAATCTACATTTTTCACCTATAATATTTATAATATAAAACCATATTTATGTTTATACGATAAACTTGAAAAGTATAATTCTTTTTGCTGTTAAATCTCGTTATATATATATATACATATTTGTATTAAGGATTACTAAAAACATTACTATTGGAATTTATGTGATACACCCAAAACACTCGCTTATAGCATGTAATGAAATAGCTTTTCAGCCACAACTCCCACTGTTAAGTGTTCAAATGTTTGCTACAATTCGGACATACGACCGCATTCGCAATCGCATATATTGACTTAAAACGAAAACTATAAAATTGTCAAATATTAGAGAAGATTAAAGACGAATTATATAATGTAGAAAATAATGTACCAATTTAAGGATAGTGGTAGCTGTTAAAGTAATGAAAAGAGCTGCAAATGGGCATCCATTGGTTCCTTTATTCATTTTATAGAGGCTTTTGGTGGAATATTGCCGAGAGTAATCTTGTTATACATGTCTACCCTGGCGTGAGTCGTGTTTATAGACTTGGCTAAGCCCTCAACTTTTCCTTTCTTTAATAATAGTTACATTTTATCGTACATATTGTTAGAAAACAGTCTTAAATATAATACTAAATAATATAATTTAAAATATTAAAATTGAAAGATAAATTGTACTAAGAACCATATATTTATTAGAACGTCAAGTATATTGTAGAAAATTATTTTTATTTAATTAAATTAAAATGTTCACTGGAAGTATAAAATACCCACTAGTAATGCATTCACAATATTTCTTAAATCAAGATTTGAAAGAAGTACAAAATATGTAAGCAGCTAGTGTCATTCTCAACGACGCCATTTCGTGAGTGTTTTGTATTTAGTATTTTTTTATATATCATTCTTTAAAGGTTCTTCATACACATAAAATGTACTGAATAGACAAGACAAAGAGAGTGGAATTCAGTTAATAACTAGAAAGAAAATACTATGATATATAATATAATCCTGAATATTATTTGTCTTGTCAGCCAAACAAAGAAAATTTTATTATGAGAATCTCAAAATTATTCTTAATAAATTCTATAATGCAGATTCCTTCAAATATTTTCTTTATTGCTTAAATTATTAAGAATAATTCTTTTCAATAGAGAATTCAATTGAATTTGACTTCAATTTATTGTTTCTGTTACTATAATTATATATTTTTTTATATTTGTTTATTTTGTTCTTTAAAACAATCTTTGTTTGAAGATGGGCGTTAATGATTGCGACACGGTTAGATAACTAATGCAAGCATTTTTGATCACTGTATTTTTATGAACTTTTATAATTTTTTGTTTCAATAAAGATTATTCTTATACTCCTTATTCTTATAATTTAACTATGTACCAATTTGTTTGTATAAAAATATTATATTTATTGCGGTTTCTAAATAAAATAAAATAATTAGTGTTATAATCAATTCTCTTTGCTATTTGTTTAGATAAAAATAAAATTATCTTTAGAAGCCTATTTCGGATTTGGAAAGGTTTTTTTTTAAAGAATATGTTACTTCTAACTGCGGTTTTTGTTCATTTACATTATAATATTGAATATTTCAATTGTCAATAGTTACCAATCAAAATAATGGGTGTTAACAATGTAGGGTAATGAATGGAATGACTGTGAATGAATGAATGAATCTTAATTAATATTTACCTATTGAAATTTAAAGTGAGATTTATAATAAGTATAAAATATATATTTTGGGTGTCATCATAACGGGTGAAGATTTAAACACAACTTGTATCTTCTTTCTAGCTGTGAGAACTACACATACAAATCAGAATATATCCGATAAGCAACTTGCAGAGTGGATGTCGGAGTTGGCAGTTTGATATTGTATCTGTTTATTTTAAATTTTGAATCTATTTAGTTCAAACAACTTAACTGACTTTTGAAATTGCATTCCCCGAAGTGATAAAGTTTGAGTCATCACATTTAATTACTTTCATAACGGTACAAGATAAAATAAAAAAATTATAAAATTGTAGCTCAAGACTTGTGTAGATATGTATAAATACACATTTCAAATTAGTATTAATAAATATATAAATGTAAGAATACTAGATCACCTTATATGTTACTTCCATTTTTTTTTCATACAAACTATTATAGTTTATTTGTTTTGCTCATTTGAAATATATTATTGTATTATAATATTTAACATTTGACTCACTCAATCCGTCTTCCCAAAGTTCATATTGACTAATAGACTGTCATACTACACGGTCTTATAAACAGATTTTAGGAGTCTAGACTCAAATCTTGACAGGTCAAGATGGGTTCTTTGTGTTTGTGTAACAATTTAGGTGCAAGGTGAATGTATCCTGTATCTGCTAGACCAGCTGAGAGGAAGCTCCGAACCACGCACTCTTGGAAAGAACGCCAATTAAAACATTTCGCTAACCATTGTACGTATAATTATTACTATAAATCAATAATGTCTTTTTAAGAATTCTAATTCAATATTATTAGAAGTCTGTAGACCAGTTTGTTTATATTCATTTCATGAGATCTGTCCTGGTCTCAAAGAGCGAGGGTTACAAATGTTTCCGTGTTTATTTCAACAGATAATAAATACATTTATTATAATAAATCAAAGGAAAACTCTATGATTACTAGGTGAAATAAAATATTGTATTATTGCTAGCTATTTAATAAAGGAAAAACTGTAGACATTAGATTAACGCAAAGACTCAAATGTATGCATACAATATATTTAAATTTTATAGTGATTTGTCTGTACTCTATGGTAATGTTATATTATAACCCGTGACTCGCTTACAGAGGGTCGGCTATAACACTAAAAACTCTAAATGATTTTCCCCGTTGTTATGATGCGTGGGTGTTAACGGGTTTAGTGACTTAGACGCCCTAACGCTTTTGTTACATTTATATAATATTATTTTTAAGAAATAGTATAATATAAAAAAAAACATATTAAACAGAAATGTTATTAATGACTTTTATTTACCATCAATATTATCTTCAATGGTCAGAATTGTTGTAGGTATTCATTTTTTTAACATTAATAAATTCAGTAGTCCCATTTTAATATTTGAAACTGACCTTTTCAATCTAGGAATAATAATTTATGTTACATTTGATTTGATGTTTTTATCGGCTTTGCTAAACTTATATTTCACAATAGAGCTTTACAAGCTAGAGGCACATGATGAACAAATGGACTGCGAATACTTGGCCTCATGTTTCGAACAAAATCCAATGCAATCGGTACAAATGAGCCTTCCTTGAACCGGCTCCGGCTAAGAAACAATTTTGCATGGAACAAGTCAATGCGTACTTCTAATATTAAGCTAATGATGCTGACCGATGTTTCCCATTTACAGATGTTTGTTTAAAATATTTACAAATTATAGGTTCAGTTTGTTTCGTCATAGTATTTAAATTTCAATTGAAATGATTTTCAATAAATTAAGAATATTTTAAATTAAAATAAATATACTAAATGATTGTAAGTTCTTTTCAATGGTTTATAAAAGAATATTTACTGTTTATGATTAGAAGAATTTAACAACAATGCGAAATATTTCACTTAATACTATTTTTGAACTTGATGAAATAAAAAAATTAATTGCAGACGGCGGTTAATTTTTTAACGTTATTTTTAGATACAGGGATTGTTTTTTAAAACTTTTATAAGTTTCCTTTACATAAAAGTCAAAAGCCTTTCAGCGTTCAACGTAGAGTAAAAAGTTATCTTTCACTTAACACAACAAACGAGTACAGTTTATTTTTATATTGCTGATATTCATAACTTGTAATTTTTAAACTAATATTTAAATAAACTTCTTTGAAGTCATTCATATACATATATATATAAATTCATTATTTTCAGTTACAATGAAATACTCATAGTATATCTATATAGTATAGATATTTCTACACAGGTACATCTAATCTTGCAGTAAAACAGTAACAATAAAAAAATCTCCACACAGTCTCTCACTGTCTCTCTGTTTGTTCGCTTATCACATAGAAACTACGGAACTGAATTTCTAACAATAAAAAATGGTTTACATCGTTAGAAGTATTGTTTTTAAGTTCAACTAAATTCAAAAAGTAGCAATGAAGTTTTGAGTAAAAATCTATTTATTATTATTTGAACTATTATCTTTACATTTCCAGCTATCGTACTACATTATTATTAAAAGTTCGGTTCATATTTAGTACTGCAGTTATAACATGATATAATAATATAATATATAATATAATAATTTGTATAAAATAGTCTTAAATTTCTTTTTCTCATCTAACTTCTAACGCCAAGTATTTTCTATCTAGCATTAACATTTTTTCCCAGTGTCGTTTAAATAGTTCTTGTACTTATTTTGTATTCGCACTTCAATATTTTTAAAAGTCCATGCTCATCATTGGTTTGTAGCTTAGTATACTTTTGATGATAGTATTGACATTTATTTGCTTGACACTCTAAGTAAATTACCATATTATATAGATTACAATAACCAGCCATCATAACACGAGATATAATGATTAATAAGATCAATCATCTGAATGGCTTCCGATTAATGAAATACTGTGAGAAAGATAGAGAGTGAGAGAGAGAGAGAGTAAACGTTGGGGCATTGTGATGATATTTAGGGTAGAGCATAATATTATTAGTTTATGAACATTATTTACCTTTATTATTTTATATTACCTAATTATTGTATTGGACAATCACAAATAACAATTATTTTGTTATTCTGACAGGTGACAACTGACATTGGGTGTCATAAACCTGAATCTGTCAATAATCAGTTTATAGTCATTTCAGTTTATATTTTATTTTCAGTAGTGGTTTTTTTATATTCTTTGTTTATCTTATATTGTTCGTTTTTGTAAATTTAAATTTTAATACTTTTTAAATGACTATTTTACTTAATTTTTTTTTTCTCTCTCTTTTAAATGTGTTTTAAATATTACATCAATATTATTGTAGTTATATGTTTTCATAAGTCTGGCCGGTTTACATTCTGCTAGGAATTTAATTATATTCTGTTGTGGAGTGTTTTTTTTTTAGTTTTTAGATATTTTATTTTGTTGTATTTTATTTCGATTTTGTTAAACTAATTGTTTTTTTTATATTATTATTACTTTATTTAATATTTTTGATTATTATTTATTTTACTTATACTAACATATAATATTACATACATTTATTTTAACTATACATATGTATATATACTTTAACACATATTATAATTATAATTATTTGCAGTCTTATATTAAATTTTTAATACATTATGTAGAACATTTGTAGATAATGTCGTCAGCAAATAGCATTGGTAGTGATCAGTTTTTTTCCTTGTCGTCATGTGATGAATCTTTAGGTGATGATAGTTTTCACAGTACAGCAGCCTATCCACTTAACGTCACTCTTAATTCGTGTTTCTCAGATTGTCAGAAAAGTTTTAATGTTATCCATATTAATGCACAAAGTATCCCGGCTCATTACTCTGACATGCTTGCATCATTTGAGTCTCCCAACATACACGCTATCTTAATTTCCGAATCTTGTCTTAAGCCATCTTTGTCTTCTACTCCTTATTCACTGCCAGGATTTCATCTCATTCGTAATGATCGCGTCGGCAGGAGTGGAGGAGGAGTGGCGATCTACTTACGCACTCACTTACCATTCAATGTTGTTAGTTCGTCTACTCAGCCACCTGAATCTCAAGCTGCCGAGCATCTATTAATTGAAGTTATACTAGGCCAATCCAAAATCCTTCTTGGTGTCTTGTACTGTCCCCCATCCATCTTGAATTATTTTAATTCCTTTGAGAGTTTGTTAGAAACATTTATTCCCTATTACAATCATTGTATTATAATGGGTGATTTTAATACTTGCATTAAAAAAAACAATTATCGTAGTAAACATTTATTAAATATAATGGAAGCCTGTAACTTCTTCCCTGAGTTATACTCATTTCTTTCCTGGCAGTGTTCCCTCTCTTCTTGACCTTATTATAGTTTTTTCGCCTAGTTCTGTTTGAAAGCACGGCCAGCACTGTGCTGATGCATTTTCCTACCATGATCTGATTTATCTCTCTTATAACATTCGTCCTCCAAAACCCAAGTCTAGTATAATTCTGCAGCGTAGTTTTGGGGGGATTGATAATACCCAGCTTTGTGAGGATGCGCGTCGCTTAGATTGGTCTGCTGTCCTAAATTCCGACTCAGCGGATACTAAAGTTGAGGTCTTTAATCGCTTGTTGACCCAACTGTACGACAGGCACGCTCCTGTGCGTCCAATTAAAATAAAACACCTTCCTGCACCTTGGTTAACAGATGATTTGAAGGCCTTAATGAAGAAAAAAAACCAAGCAAAGTACAAATTTAAATTAAAAGACTCTGAGGCGAACCGCATTAAATATCAGAAAGCACAAAATCGTTGCAATACATCGTGTAGAGATGCCCACCGACGTCACATCCACAAGTCCATAGAACATGGTAAAACTTTAAAAACATGGAAATTTCTCGAATCGCTTGGAGTTGGTAAACCTCCAAATACTGCTATCATTCTTGACATTGAACTTCTTAACAAACACTTTGCTTCTTCAAAAATCATTGACAATGTTGATAAGAATCGCATAATTAATTATCTTTCATCCCTGCCAACTCCAGATTTTTCCTATTTCTCTTTTTGTGCTATCACTGAATGTGATGTTAAGAAGGGCGTTCAATCCATTTCTTCGAATGTCGTTGGTGCTGACAGTGTGAGCCGTAATATGATCGTACCTATCCTAGATATTGTTTCTCCTATAATATGTGACATTCTAAACCACTCCATTTCCAGTAGTAAATTTCCTGATGCTTGGAAGAATGCCCACGTTATTCCAATCCCAAAAAAATCCAAACCTACAAATTTTAGTGATTTCCGCCCTATCTCTATTTTGCCCTTCCTTTCCAAAATCCTAGAAAAAATAGTTTATGAGCAGTTAAGCACATTCATTAACAAACATCAGCTGCTAAGTCCTTTACAATCTGGATTTCGTCCTGGTCATAGTACGGTTTCTGCACTTGTCAAGGTCACTGATGATATACGGTCAGCTATGGACAAAAAACAGCTTTCAGTATTGACACTATTAGATTTCAGCAATGCGTTTAACGCTGTTGACTTTAATATTTTGCTGAGTCTGTTACGTACCCTTAACATATCTCCATCAGTGTTAGATTGATTTCGGAGTTACCTCACTGGCTGGAGACAGCGCATTAGGAAGGACGATAAGTCCCTTTCGTTGTGGTGTGATGTCTCCGCTGATGTACCTCAACGTGGCGTATCTCTTACTTTTTACTTTTAGCAATTTTTATTAACTCTATCACTCAATATATATCTTCTCTCTATCACATGTATATGTATGATATTCAAATTTATCGCCATTCAAATCCTGAGAATCTTAACGTCTCCATTTCTGCCATTAATGATGACCTGAATTCAATTTTAAGATGGAGTAGCCTCTATGGTTTGAAAATTAATCCTGGTAAATCACAGGCTATTATTATTGGCAGCCCTGGCATAACTGCAAGGGTCGATAGACAAAACCTCCCACCAATAGTATATGATGGGGTAATTATACCCTTTTGTGATCACGTTAAAGATCTTGGTCTATACTTGGATCAGACATTATGTTGGTCTATGCACCTTAAGGACCTAAGCAGAAAGACATTCGTCGCAATGAATTCGCTCCAACGTTTGAGGTATTTTCTTCCAATTCCCACCAAAATGATGTTAGCACATTCTCTTCTTCTCTCTATTCTCGATTATGCCGATGCAAGCTTCGTAAATTTAACCGAGGACCAATTAAATAAGCTTGAGCGACTTCAAAACATAGCTATACGGTTCATATTTGGCTTGCCCAAATATGACCACATATCTCAATTTCGACAACAGCTCAAATGGCTTACTATTCATCGTCGCCGGGACTTACATTTGCTTTCTCTGCTGTACTGCATATTATTCCACCCAAATACACCCTCGTACCTAAAGGAAATATTTGAACTTTTAGGGTCTTCTTCCAATTTAAGATCATCACAACTACTTATTATCAAAATGCCTGTCCACAATTCCAAATTTTATAAACACTCTTTCACCGTACTTGCCACTAAACTATGGAATGCTTTGCCTTTGTCTCTTTGGAAATCAAAAACTTTAAATTTATTTAAAAGGTCTGTGTAAGAGCATTTTTTATCTCAAGATAGCTAAGACTTCAGTATAGTAATTATCAATGTATAAGTATATTATATATATAATTTATGTATAATTGTTTACTTTATATAAATTCATGTTTATAGATATAATCCCAATATTACTTATCTATTTATTTATTTCTATTATTATTTTCCAATTCCCCATGTATTTATTATATAATATATAGTTTAGTCTATTATAGCTTATTTATTGTATTAGTACTTAATTTATTTACAAATCTACGTATTAGTGTTTAGTTATTTATAAGCTTGTTTATTATTTGTACCTACGCCACCTACCCATATTAATGACTGTTTTATATTATATTCTAAACCCCGGGGTTGCCTGGAAGAAATCGCCGTTAGGCGGTAAGGCCGCCTGTTGTACTTCTTTTGTGTTACTTGTATGTGTTTTACTTTTTTTAATATTTTGTGGTGTACAATAAAGAATATATGAATATGAATGTACTTTTTGACGGTAGTTTTAAAATCATATACAATTCTACAAAATTGTTTTTATATCGCTCAGAACTTATTAATTCTGTTAACAATGAACAATGTGAACAGATATTTATCTTCAAATGATAACTAACCCAACTCGTTTATATTTCAAAGTACCAACCGCAAACGTGATTTTGTCGGCGCTCGTTTGTTAGGATTGACTTGCGATTTGCTGGTAGACAGTAGCTTGATTCAATCTGGAATAATATCCACGACTTCACTTTGTAAAACGAAGTCTTCATTATCGCTGTTTCGAATCCCTGTCCGTATTGGTTTATTTTTCATTTCATATTTATAAAAAAATAAATAAGCTTAACATAGCTGTCCATGTTTAGAGATGTTTTAATAATGTTTTAAAATATTTCGGTTGTGGCATCTTTTCAATGTTTATCTACACTGCAAAGTTAGAAACTTTGGTTAGGATTTCCGAAAGACGATCGATGTTGAGGAGGTCCCGCGGTGACGTTGCGGAAAATAATACGCAGTGGACTGTATACACTATAATTTCTTATTTCTCAAAAGACACTGTACAGAATGGTCTGCGGTACGTTAAGATATAAAATAAAATAAATGAAACGCGTGCGCGTGTATCGGTAGACGATCAACGGAAGACAGCTCACCCGTTGACTCGTCATGCGGGTTCGACGGCCGGAGCAGGTTATTGTCCGCGAGCCCCCCGCGCGTCTGAGTGACTTCGCCCGCCGCGCCATCCTCCCGGTCGACTGCATGTTAAGATGTCTTAACATACTCCCCCCGTTGAAGACTCTTCAATATTTATGTTGGTGTCAACTGGAAGTGGACAAATAGTATTAAAGGCCCGCCGAATGACCCCTCTATGCGTGCGGATGTCGGCGACCCTCGCGATGCCATCTCTTCCGGGTAACACCCGTACTATGCGCCCTAGAAGCCACATTAAGGCCGGTAGTCCCTTGTCCTTTATGACGACCAGAGTTCCTTCTTTCAGCACTCCCGACGAACTACGCCATTTAGTTCTCTCCTGTAGCCATATGATGTAATCATTAGAGAAGCGTGTCCAGAAATGCTGTTTAAGGTACTCTATTCGGCGAAAGCGTTGCAAGTTAGAGATGTTGAGATGCTCAATCTGCGGATGCGGCAGCATGATTAAAGATCGTCCTATTAGAAAATGGGCAGGAGTCAAGGGAGTTAAGTCGGAGGTGTCATGTGACAAAGGAGTAAGGGGTCTGGAGTTGAGTATGGCTTCAACTTGTATTAGACATGTAGCCATTTCCTCGAAGGTTAAATGAGTTAAACCTAATATGCGCCTAAGATGATGCTTGGTAGATTTCACAGCCGATTCCCACAAACCACCAAAATGTGGGGTGTATGCAGGTATAAAAGAAAAGTTAATGCCTGGGTCAAGATCATGAAAATTGAAATTCTGTGAAAGAAGTTTTGACAATTCATTGAAAGCGCCAACGAAATTAGTGCCGTTATCGGAAAAAATGCTACGTGGTTTACCCCGCCGAGCAATAAACCTACTCAAAGATGCTAAAAAAGCTTCCTTTGTAAGGTCTGACACGAGTTCCAAGTGGACAGCCCTTGTTGCTAAGCACACAAACACGCAAATAAAACATTTGTTTACCCTACAACCTCTGCCCTTACGGTCAGCAATCAGGATGGGCCCAGCGTAATCAACCCCTGTGTTTAAAAAAGGAAATTCTAAATGTAGTCTTTGCTCTGGAAGATTGCCCATGACAGGTTGGATAGTACTTGCTTTGATCCTACAGCATTTAACGCATTGGTGTACAACTTTCCTTGCCAAGTTTCTGCCGCCAAGATGATAATAATGGTGTCGGATAGTGGTGAGTAAGAGTTGTGGTCCAGCATGCAAAAGATTAAGGTGAAACATTTGGAATAATAATTGGCAAATAATGTGTTTACTAGACAAAAGAATGGGGTGCTTCACGTTGTAGTCATAGAAAGAATTGTTTAATCTACCACCTACACGAATTAAATTAATAGAGCTATCTATAAATGGAGACAATGTTAAAAGTTTACTTTTGGATGGTAGCTGCTTGCCTAGCATGAGTAATTTATATTCTTCAGGAAACGATTCTTGCTGGCTTATGGCTAATAAAAGGTTTAATGAATTAGTTAACTCTATGTGGGTAAGTGAACCGCATTGTAATGATTGCCTTCTGCAATTGTTTAGAAATCGCATGACATAGGCCATCACACGCTGTAATTTACGAAAACTAGAGAACTTATTGCAAAATAAAGTAATTTGATTAGACTTGGGTTCTAAAGTATCTACATGAAAGGATGTTATTACTTCTTGTAAGTTAGACTGATCATGACAATGTATGTTAGGAAATGATGGCCACGAGGATGAATCCTTATGAAGGAATTCTGGTCCTGTCCACCATAAAGAAGAAGTAAGTAATTTTTCGGCGCTAAGTCCACGCGAAGCGAGGTCTGCGGGGTTTTCTTGAGAAGGTACATAGCGCCATGGAAATCCTCCTACAGTATCCTGGATCTCAGAAACCCGATGACGAACAAAGACCTTTAGCTGTGTAGGCGGCAAAGACAGCCAACCCAACACGATATTAGAATCGCACCAAAAGGTTACATCATCGACGTGTAGTGTGAGTGACTGATGAACCTTAGAGTATAGTCTCGTACCTAGTAGTGCGGCACAAAGTTCTAGTCGAGGGATAGTAACTGGTTTAATGGGAGCTACTCTACTTTTTGCAGTCAGAAGAATTACGTGAACTTCTCCATCCTGTGACATACTGCGAACATATATACAAGCTCCATAAGCTTTCTCGGAAGCATCAGCAAATACATGCAGTTGCAATGACCTTGGTGACTCACATGTTACCCATCGTGGTATGTTAAATGTGTTGAATATGGGTAGAGTATTTTGGAAAGCATTCCAAGCAAATTGAATGTTTTCCGGAACTGGTTCATCCCAGGAGCACTTGGAAAGCCAAAGCTTTTGCATAATAATTTTAGCTTCTACTATGCAAAGGACCACCAATCCAATCGGATCAAATATTTGTGCTATTGTCGATAAAATTTGACGTTTAGTAGCCTTATCAATTTGTGTATTAGGAAAATTAATAATAAATGATAGCGAGTCACTTGAACAACGCCAATTAAGCCCTAAAGTCTTAGACATCTGATCAAGACTTAAAGGTACAAAATCAGAGCTATTAGAATCTATACTTAAGGCTTCCAATACCTCTAGAGAGTTTGATTGCCATTTCCGCAAAATATATTTGGCGGATTTAAGAGTACCTATAACTCTACGACATTTTTCCACGGTTGCTGAAACAGACAAATCACCAGATAAATAGTCATCAACATAAAAATCATGTTCTATAGTAAAACGTAAGGTTGGATCCAAACACTCTCTTGATAATTGGACTAAGCATCTTGTTGCTAGAAACGGTGCTGATGCAGTACCATATGTCACCGTGTTGAGTGTATAACTTTGCAATGGTAAATTGGAACTGGCTCTCCATAGAATTTTTTGCAGAGATCGTTGATCATCTCTTACCAATGTTTGCCTGTACATCTTTTCTATATCGGCACTGACTGCTATTTTATGCTGACGAAATCTAAGCAAGATTGATAATAAATCATCTTGTAGTGTTGGGCCTATCATTTGTATTTCGTTAAACGACTTTCCTGAAGATGTTTTAACAGAAGCATCAAACACAACTCGAAGTTTTGTAGTAGAACTGGACTCTTTCAAAACTCCGTGATGAGGCAAAAAATTTGAAGAAGTACTTGAATCATCTGAACAAAAAGACATGTGCCCCAAGTTGATGTAATCGTTCATAAACTCTACGTAGCGCTGTTTGTAATTAATATCTCTAGAAAAGCGTCGTTCAAGAGACAAAAATCGTTGCTTAGCTATTACGAACGAATCACTTAAAGTATTAGGAGACTCTTTAAGAGGAATGTTCACCACAAACCGACCATCTGTATCGCGACGTGTGGTGTCAACAAAGAGTTGTTCACATGCTCGCTCCTCAGTTGTAAATTTATGTTTTGAGTCAATCGAATCCAGTTTCCAAAAGCATGATAAGTCCGTAAGTAAATTATCTGTAAGCATACACAACTGTGAGCTTGTATTCGCTTGATGAAAAATGCCTGAGACAAGCCAACCTAACTTTGATTCAAACAAAGTTGGCATGTTTTTACCTAAAGTAATGCGATTCGCGCCTATGATGTTCCAGAATACTTCCGCGCCTACAAGAATGTCAATCGATGACGGTATGTAGTATTCGGGGTCGGCAAGACGAACGTTCTGAGGAATACGTATTTTATCGGGATCGACTAAAGTACTTGGGACTGAAGTTGATACCTTTGATAACACGAAACAATCAATGTTAATTTTGTAATCGCTATTCAGTGATTTTAATGAAATATGACACCCTAGTGAAGAAGTAGAAGATAATTCATTGATACCTATAACCTTGGAGCTGGCGTTGTAGGTTGGAATGTGAATCTTCCGTACAAAACTCTCAGCGATGAAATTTGCCGTACTTCCGTTGTCCAATAAAACCCGCGCCATTTGATAGTCACCCTTGCCGTCCATCACTTGCACGAGGGCCGTGGAAAGGAGAACTACTTTGGACGTCACGGCGTGATTTGCTGATAATACAATACTTTGTGTATTAGAGTCAGTATTGTTGTCATGCAGTAAAGTGTTGTGTTTTTTAACACAATATTTACAATGACCTAACTTACAATTGCCTGATTTATGACCTGGTCTTAAACAATTTATGCAAATATCGTAACTATAAGCTTTCTTCAGACGATCTTGTACTGACAAACTTCGAAACTTATCACATGAAAATATAAAATGATCCTGTTGACATAAAGGACAAGACATTTTCCTTGTTTTGTCTTCAGTGTGTGTTAAGAAACTCTTACTTTTGCTACTAATAGTATGACTAACATAACTAGACCTTGATGACTTTGATTCTTCTAGGGTTTCAAGCAAATCTGCTTTATTATTTAGAAACGCAATAAAAATATTTAGCATTGGAGGGTCAGACAATGAGTTTCTATGTTCTTCCCACTCACGGTTTGTCATCTGATCGAGTTTATTGGTTAAAATGTATATAACGAGAGTGTCCCAGTACTGGACAGGTTGACCAAGGGTTGCCAACGCTCTCAGATTTTTATTTGTTGTATCTATAACATGGCGTAATGACTTACTTGATTCAAGTTTGATGGGCTGTAAGTTGAAGAGAGCTTGTACATGGTTGTTGACAAGCAGTCTTTTATTGTCGTACCTGTCACATAGCAACCTCCAGGCAACATCGTAATTCTCTGATCGGAAGTCAAGGCTATCCACGACAAGAGAAGCACTGCCTTTCAGAGATGCACGAAGATAATGAAGTTTGTTAATCTTATCAATGACATCGTTGTTATGAATTATTGAAATAAAAGTATCCCTAAACTCTAACCAGTCCTGATAACTGCCGGAAAATTTAAGTAAATCTATCTTTGGTAAGCGTATAGTGTTTTGCTTGTGTGTGTGCTTAGAACAATTAAGGTCAACCTCAGAATCTGCATCACTGCTGCGAGCGGTGCTTATAAGCTGGCGAGCAGTAGCCACCAAACCGTAGTACTGCTTTTCGAAATCTTCGCGTTCAGCATATTGCTCGCTGGGGTCATCCATTAAAGCTTCCAGGTCCATCTGTAACGCGTCATATTTTTCGTATAAGCCTTCAAACGTGTTAAGACGATATTCGATTTCAATGACTTGCACATCACTTAGCTTTTCACAGGATTTAGCTATATTTAAATAAGCTGAAAATTGCGTAAGCTTGGCTTTAATTGAAGCACGTTTTTTAATTAAGCCTTTAAAGTCAGACATATTAAGCAAAGCTATTGAAATGCAAGTTAAAAAGCCAAAAAAAAAAAAAGAAAATATTGCAGTGTTATAGCTGTACTACAAAATGTTCTGCCTTACTAAAAAGCGAAATATCAGCAACAAAGCAACTTATTGCTATTTAATTATGCCAGGCGCTACACAAGAAAAGCAATTAAAATAACAACTTGTATAAAATTGCTTAAGTACAAAAATATTTAATTAATTGAGATGATCAAATGATGACAAAATTAAACATTAATGAATAAAAGAGTGAAATGATGAAATGTGTCTAATACTAAGTTTAAAGTCCGAAATAACAAAATGACTTGCTATTTTGATTAAAATGAAACTCTTCCGAGTTACGTTATTATTGCGAAAAATAATGACGATGAATGATTTAATGGGTATGAGGTAAAGCAAATAAAGCAATAGGAACGATCTTACGGTTTTTCTGGTGCAAACCACTATGCTGATGTGACGTGGAGATGTTGAAATTCTCAATGCACGACTACAATCTGAACATACAAGTCGTTTCCAATAATTATGCTTCTTTGTTAACTTCTTGTCCGCAGTCCTGATTCAAACACAGCATCTTTTCGGTAGCCTCGTTTCGGTTCAAATCTTGAAGGTAGAAGGACCAAATGTTGAGGAGGTCCCGCGGTGACGTTGCGGAAAATAATACGCAGTGGACTGTATACACTATAATTTCTTATTTCTCAAAAGACACTGTACAGAATGGTCTGCGGTACGTTAAGATATAAAATAAAATAAATGAAACGCGTGCGCGTGTATCGGTAGACGATCAACGGAAGACAGCTCACCCGTTGACTCGTCATGCGGGTTCGACGGCCGGAGCAGGTTATTGTCCGCGAGCCCCCCGCGCGTCTGAGTGACTTCGCCCGCCGCGCCATCCTCCCGGTCGACTGCATGTTAAGATGTCTTAACAATCGACATATAAAATGCTTAATTCACCGCGACGGACAGCGATTCGGTAGCTCAATTGGTAGAGCGACGGGATGGTTTCCCAGAGGTCTAGCCTAGTCTGGTTAAAGGTATTTGTCTATTCATTGTACCTGTAATAATATCTAGAACATTATTAATTTGTTTCTTTAATAATTTATCGACATCAAGTTTAAGTAATATTTGCTGAGATTTACACTGATTTCAAAAAACAACATTTGGCCCGCTTGCACATTCAAATTTAAATTGTTGCAGGTTTTTTAAAATAGCTGATGGTAGTGGGTACTATAAATAAATAATAATTGATAGGTACATATAAAATGTTAAATATCCTAGACATACCCTTACCTTACGAGGCTACATTTTTGTTTTTTTTTTTGTCGTTAGAAAAATGCGTTACGCATCGTTCCGTCCGCCAGGAATGTGATGGCCGAGGAGATATGTCGGACTACCCGGCAGCATAGAGGACGCTGCCATTTTTAAGGCTACCTATTAACAAACCAACGGTTGACCTCATCGCCTTAGTGGAACACCGAGGAATAGTTTTCGCCCTCACCGTGACGCCCCGTAGGAATAAGGCTGCGGGCGTAATTCCGCCTCCTTCGACCAAGCCTATCCCGGCGGAGGGGTCCAGAGGAGGTCTGCCTCTCTGTCCCTTTCCGCGGCCTCCTTCGCGGTAATGACTTGCTCGCAGAAGGAGCCATAGCGACCCAGCACCTCTCGTCGCCGATCATTGCAAAGACAACGCTCGGCAAAGAGAGGTCCCTGCCAACCACGGCCGCCAGCTCAGTACGCTAGCGGCCCCAGGCTGCGCACTCCATCAATGTGTAACGAGCCGTATCGACGTACATGTCACAATGTTGGCAGGAGGGGGCCGTCTCTCTACGTGCGATCTTGTGCAGGTACTCGCCGAAGCACTCATATGCTCCGTGAGCACCTGCACAAGACGGAACGTTAGAGTTCCGTGCCGCCGGCCCATCCAACGATCGAGGTGGGAAGAAATAGCTCCCACTGTCGCAAGACCGGCGGACAGCCGGCGCGGACTCTAAGTCCCTACTTCACCGTCCACCTCGAGCCAAACCCTCCCGACCCTGGCTTCTACCCGGTGCCAATACACTCCGGCGAGCACCCACGCCTGAAGCTCCCAGGGCGGATACACTCTATGGTAGACACTCCATGGTACTCCTCAGCTAAAGTCTCGAACGGTATCCCCCCAAGAACAGCATCTTCGGTCAACCACGAGGCTTACCTTATCGCAAGTCAAACGCTTAAAGACCACAGAAACTTAACGCTTACTATAACAACCAAAACTAAATATTGAAATTAATTTCAATGGCAACGATAATTCAATTGCAAAACGAATGCTTTATGCCACCTGTTTCTTTAAATAAATCTACATTAAGCCTATTATGCATGAATCCATAACATAATTATAATATCGGAAAGTCAAATTAAATTCAATAAGAATGTTTTTATTAGTAAACATACTATAATAGACATAGATATGTAAAAATAATAATTATATTAATATAAATAATAAAACGAACAAATCAGATCAAAAGATACAGAAGCATATATAATATTGTAGAGTCTTAGAAACATTAGAGATTAAAAAACAAAAGAAGCGAAGAAATTAAGGACGACAATTATAAGAAACAATTGATTTTTTGATTAAAGTGATCAAAGTTCTAAGGAAATGCTTTTTTACCACAAATTGAAACACAACACAAAACAGTATTGTACTAAATTTGTTTTTTTATTTTTTTTTGTTTAATAACTTTCACGAAATCTATCTATAATTTAAAAAAATATTGTTTTAAAAAATAGAAAACAATTAGTATATCAAAGTGTTCAATATAAACAAAATTTTAAAATTTTGATATTTCAACAAACAAATAAGAAGTACTTATATTTTTTAATAAAATTTAATACTTGTCAGTTACTTGTAATTTAAAGGTAACTTTTTTATATAAATAGAACTTCTACTTTTATTGTGAAGATAAAAGAGATAAGTTATGACTCTTGGCTAAAGGGAACTAATTAAAAGTTTTAAAATTTGATAATTAAATTTCGCTTTTATCTAAAAAAAATATATTCAACTATATATTATAAATAACCGTCAAAAACTAGTTTTTGTTTAATCAATTTTATCTTACACCATTATCACTTATTTGTGGTAAATTTAATCCCAACTATTACAAAGTGATTTTAATAGTTAAAACTATTTTGAAATAAAATGAAATTCATAGAAATGGTTCACAAAGAGCATCCAATTTCTAGGAATAGTAAATTATTCTTTAAATCAGGCACTCAATAACTTATTAGCTTCAATAAAAAAAAACAAATTTAGATTTCAAGTATTTTAAATTAAACATAAGACAATAGAAGTAGGTCATATTGGTAACAAAGAAATTTAAATTTAACGCTGTGTATTTTTTTATCGATTTCTTTTATCCGAGAACTTTGAACTTAGGTATGCTGAAAGCTACAGCGCCTTATTAACATAAAGTATTTTGAATGTTATATAAAATAGGTGACGTGTTACTGATTTCATGCAGTTAATACTACAAAATGATAATTATGCAAATCATAATTTAACAAACTGCTTATTGTTGGTAGTTTTTGGATCAAAACTCGATGTGAGCTCTAAACTAAGCGGAAACCTCATTTCCGTGTGTCTGTGAGAGCAACTGACATTACAATGACGTCACCTCTTTGATGTTCTGACGCTTGTAAATTTATTAGTTAGGATTCACAAGAGATTTTAATATACGACTAATATTTATAATAACTGATATTTTATAGGTGACCTCTTAAATGAAATATGAAACTGAACACTGATACCGAGAATGTAACTAAGACATTCTTCCAATGTAAAGAATTAAATCTTCTTCAATATTCTCAAATGCACAAGAAAGAAACGAACATGGTCTCGATATTGCTTGTTAGCATTTAATATTGAATTATAATAGCATAGCATAAAAGAATAGCATTATGAAATAAATTGCATATCATTCTCTTTATTATCCCTCTTATTTTATAGAAAGTTTCTTGTTTATATATATATATATTATTTAAGAACACAAAAATAGATCATAAAATCTTTATTTATTTATTAATTTAAAAAATGCTTTTACACGGGGGAAGTGCGAAATTAGCGTGGTAATAGCATGCGAAGAGATAAGAACGATAAGAATAGACGAATATAATTTTATGTAGATTAATATGCCGCTAAAAAAAGGTTAAAAATGAGATAAGACATGAGATAAATGGAGGGAATGATGGATGAAAGAAGTTAAGGCAGCACTGATTGTTCATCGCCGTGACATATAAAAACAATAATATGATGCTCGTATGAAGGGATTGAGATAGTAATTATATATAACCTATACCTACAATCGGTTGATGAGTCACAAGTCTAAAAATGTAGGTACTTCCTCTCCTTATTTGTACCATCCTACCCCATGAAAGACTAAAAGTATTTGAAGATATTCAACATTATTTTTATTTATTCATTTTGCTGCGTTTGGAGCAAAGTCTATATATCTATATCGGTTATGTGTGTATGTATAGTATAAACTGTGTCAGTTTTTAAGGAGCTGTAAAAGTATTCATATTTTGTATTTCTGAACTGATTTGTTTACACTTAAATACTCTTAAATTAAGTTCTTTTACAAAAATGGTTTTAAAAATATCGAATGCTCCACTCTATATATCACAACATGGATGGATCAAGTGAACTTGGTCAACCTTTATGGATTACATATGTATAACCTATATATATATATATTATATATAATTACTACAAGCTCCATTAAAATATTTATATTTAATTATTATGTATTTATTCCCCGTACCTTTGTATGAATATGACAAGTTTGTAATATTGTCTGTCTCAAAGGCATTTAATCCGCTTGTGTTTGAGAGTGTGTAGAGTGGAAACAGGATATTTTATTTAGACAAGACTTTGTTTGAAACTAAGCTAGTTGATATTTTACGTTAAATCGTGTATAAAATCCGTTAAATAAAGCGAGGATTAAAAGTATTTAATCGAATATTTAAACGTTTTATAAATAATTTAAAATGTTTATGTCAAATATGCTTGCTAATAAAACAAAACTACTTACTCTTAGTTATTTATTAGCAGACGAAAGATTCCTTACATTAGGTAAACGTCTCAAAATAATATTTTTTCATTATGTCGTAATTTATTTATAATAATGAATTGCTAACCGTGACTTGTATATAATATATATTGGGAGACATTGAATATTATTTGTGGAAAATATTATGTCCTCTAAAAATACTTAATATTTAGTTTGATTTTTTTTGTGATTGTTTAGACATAATCCTAAATATGTTTAGACATGTTAAGCTTATTTACATTCTAAATAGACAGAGAATGAAAAAATTTTTTTTTTGTTTTCAAATTATTAACAAAAAGTTATTGACAAGTTTTGTTATGTGTCTTTAAGAAACGACAAAAAAAAACTCGATTTATAATGTTAAAATCTTTGCGGTTTTACTTATTGATTTCATTACGAATCATTCGTCAATTTATAATAAATTATCTGTGATTGGAAAATTCGTGATTCGTAGAACTACGTTTTTATGAACTTTAAAAACATCTGGTAATATAAAAATACGCTTGACGCAAACGATTAAATAATATGTGCTGAGAAATGTGTTCAACAAATGCCTATATGACAAAAGAACGACATAATTATAATAACAGGGCTGTTTTCTTCTGTAATAAAACCTTCTCGGTAGCTCATAATTAAATAAAACCACAATCAATTAAAACAAACATATCACCACTTATCACTCAGTAATATATTAATATTAACAATCCATTTTAATGAGTTTACGTTTGTTCCATTGCATTGCAGTAATTTTCACTTAGTTTTACTTTTAATTCTCATGTGTTGTCGTCTCAGATACACACCATATAGGTATTTTGCGTTTGCAAATACAGGATGTTCGAACTATTGACGCACACATTTGAACACTTCACATCGGGCAGCGAATTTAAAGCACTGTTCGATTGTTATTTTATTAAAGTTAAATCAATAAGATTTAAAATACTGTTTCTTATAAAAACGACAACTATTAAATTGGTTTTAATATCTATACATACAATGTACTGAAACTAATGAACTTATTTACTTCTTAAGAGAAGGCTACCGCTTTTTTAACGGTCTGTAACATTATTTATTTGATACCTTAATAGTTTCAGTTATTTAAAGTTCAGTTATTTGTTATTAAAAATGTTGAAATTAACGTAGCACTTCTAGCCAGTTCACCTAGTTTTATTCAACAGTTTTATTTATTGAAAGTTAATTAAATTCATGAATTATATTCAAATAAAGGTCCGGATTACTTAGCTTTGAATTCCTTTAAATGTTATTATTTGAAACAATTGTATTTAAGAATATTTGTAAAAACTGTGTTTGATTGTTATTTTTTTTGTTTATATAAAAATATAACACATCGCTTTTATCATTTTAAACAGCAACTTGAATATCCTGCCTGAGGCAATCAGTGCTGAAGTATAATTGCCGTTACACTGATGTTGGTATTCTCGAAGGAGTAATAAGAATAAAATGATCTGGGTACATGTTTGAGATTTTACAATTATTACAGTTTTGATTTACAGTATTACTGTTGCTTCTATTCTTTTGTTGCCTGCAATCTCATCTGCTCTTTCTCCACCGACTTGAATAGTAAGCCATCTATCTAAGAGAGATATAATAAAATGTAAGGACGATATTCTTGTACAATCAAAGTTTCTATTGAGCTGGATTAAAGCGATAAAATATAATCTTATATTTTTGTTTGTTTGTCTATTTTGTTATGCAAGCATCACGAAAAACATCGTTAAGGATTTTAAGTTTATTTAGAAGTTCCCTTGAATAAACTTGTTAGCTGTACAAAATTTCATTACACCCTTCCATTAGCTTTGTTTTATTATTATTATAGCCATAACAGATTTAGTGTTTTTCTGTCGAAATGAAAAAATATTCCGCTATAGTTTACTTATACTATACACAGGTATATATAATAATAATAATAGTACTAATAATACAGGACAAATTACAAACATTAAACTAACCCCTTAGTAAGCAAATTATTTGCTTGTGTTAAGGGTCTTAAATAGCTATACAAATATATAGAAAACACATTATAAATACTACGAATATATTTTATAAACGACGAAACCCAGCAATACAGACATCTATGCTCATCACATACGTACCTGTCCCTGTCATGAATCGAACCGGAGATCCATTGCATCGTTATACGTTAGGCGTCTGCGCTAACCACTGGACCAAGAGGGTGATAGAAAATATTTACTTTTTGACGGCTGAATCTTAACCGACGTTAAGAATATTTCTTTTTTTATATAATGAAAAACGGTGCAGTTAGTTTTCATAAACTCATTTGTTTGTATTCCAAACAGGTGGAAAGGCCTTTTTGGACTGTGTCCAATACACTGCTCTGTGCCGACCACCTTTGTGTACAAAGGCTACAAAGTATATGTGTGTTGTCGCTGATGAGAGTTCGCTCAAGCTTTATACACGGTCATTGTAATCGATTGACAAGTATGCTTTATTTAAATTGTATGCAAAATTGAAGCTCAAAGGTTTAAATAAACTTACATAAGTAAATTTCTAATTGTATCGTGAAAGAGCACTATTAGAGCGGTTTAAAATATAAATTAACACTAAACTACAATATTCATTAATATAAATATACACTACAGTGTGTATAAATGTTTAAATGCAAATATTCAAACTAAGTCTACATACTCTTTTTACTTGCAATATAAACGATGTTACCTAACTTCTGTGGTGAGGTCTACTCTTGTTATTTGTATCCAACGTTGCATGAACCATGTTTGTAAACGGAACACGTTTGAAATTTTAATGAGCATGCGAAAACAATAACGTTATTTACTTCTAACATACAAAAATTATTATGAAAAAACAGTCATGTCTGAATTTTCATAATTATATAATTTTAGTCCTTCATATGTCTCCTTATAAACGACCTTTTAATTAATTGATGTTAAAGTACACAAGCTTAATTTTCTTACATGAAATATAAACTGGAAACTAGAAGTTTTTGAAATTGTGTTATTTAACTAATGTTGTTAAAACTGAATAACATGTTATTATTGAGCTGAGCGTAAGCGAGGCTTTCAACCATTTTGGAATCAATTTTTGAGGCAACATGACTGGAAAACCACTCAACCAGTTTTAACCAAAATTAGCACGCATATCAAGGACGTGACTGGGCTTCTACTCCAAAAAACAGAATAAAAAATATTGTTTTGTTTTAAAGATATGGTCAAAAACTGAATCTCCCATAGACTTAAGCTTAACTGAACCAGCGCACGCTCGCCTCTTACGCCTCTTACGCCTCGCCGCGCTTACTCTTAACCATTCCGGTGTTGACCACTTAATTAGAAGTCCTTGGGCGCGGTATGGACCAGCTTTAGTAGCATAAAAAAGGGGAAGAGCGCTCAGCTCAACTCCCACAGCGCATTGTTGCGGATCCTAGTTTAGTTTAAAATAATATCTATGGAGTTTACTGCTAGTTCTTATAGATATTACTTTAGTAAAGAATATGTACAACATAGAAACGTTTAGCACTATTCATTAATTATTAACAAATAATTGGTACATTGTACTTTGATATTTATATCAGATACATAGCACTCCTAATTTGTAACATATATAAATCTAAAGACAAAATTGTCTCCATTTGCAACAGCGACCTCGCGTTGTCGAGCGTTGTTTCCGCGATGCTCGAGGACGAGAGGTGCTGGGTCGCTATGGCCTCCTTCTGCGAGCAAGTCATTGCCGCGAAGGAGGCCGCGGAGCGGGACAGAGAGGCAGCCTCCTCTGAACCGCTCCGTAGGGGTAGGCTGGGTCGAAGGAGGCGGGATTACGCCCGCAGTCTCCTTCCCCAGCTGTAGTGCCTGGACGCATAACGCATAGTGCGTAACGCATTTTTCCAAGGAAAAAAAAATAATAATAAATAAATAAAAGGTCCTTACATATGAAATTGGCGTTTTCCTAAAACTTTTCCTCTTTGGTAAGGAATTCCAAATTCCAATTTTTACAGCTATTTACCTATTACCTACTCATTTCTCATTTGTGTCGTTAAACGTTATTCATTTGTTTTTTTCTGTTAATGGTGTGTATGGCGGTCGTGTTGCAAAAGAAAACAGTTCGTTTTTGGTTCCTTATATCTTGTTCCTCGCTGTGAGAACTACAGATATAAATCAGAACATATCGGATACTCAACTTGCAGATTACTCTGCAGAGTGGATGTCGGAGTTGGCAGTTGTTTCTAGTTTCTGTTTATTTCGAGTTCAAACAAGTTAACTGGATTTTGAAATTGCATTCCCTAAGTGATAATGTTTACATCATCACATTTTTTGGTTTTTCATAACAAAGTGCAAAATACATAAAATAGTTGGTAATGATTGTTATCTATATAATAATAGATATACATTTTAGGGATACTTTCGTCCTAATAATTCGCCGATGATTCGCACTAAGTATATAAATACTCTGATCTGTCCTTTTAATATTTACTAACATTTATTTATTTACATTTTTTTTATTTGACTCTGATTATATCCAACCACTACAAAAGAAAGATATTTCTAGCCTTTTAAATGGACACCATAGTAAGTATCACTTTATAAATGTTGAATGTTTTTAATTAAATGAGTGTTCAGTAAATAAAGTCGCCTAAAGGGGTTTCTATTTACTGAAATAGGTACTTTTGCTTGAACGAAATGACTAAATTAAGAACATTTTAAAGCTTTTATTTATTTATTAAAAACTTTAAATAGACTTTTGACAGTTAGACAGTTAGTAGTCATCTACTGATGTCGTAATTCTGACTGTATCAAATAAAACAAGTAATATAAAAAAAAACCGAATTTGCCCCATTTTAAAATAAGATAAAAAATTCGTGGTCGGGGAAAATGCAAATTATATTTGAAAATATTTTAAGATTTGTAATTGAACAATTTTTGAAAAAAAAAAATATTTTTGACATTTTATTCTTAAATAATATTATTTATTAATAACTAAATTTAAGTTTAGGTGAGGTGGGAATACTTTGTGTAATGTATTATATTTGTTTCGGTCGGTCGGATGTGGTTAAAGTTTGTGGTTCCCTGGGCGAATTAAATAATTCTTATGTAGTTTATGTACTTACTACACCACTGAGTAAGATGAAGGAACAGGAAGGATATGGTGATTAAATTTATTATTGCATATCATATCAGTACCGGTAACCAAATTCATAGGTAGTGGTTAAGAACGTGAAAAAGACCCACAGATAATAATATTTTTCTTACAGAATTTAACTATAAAAGTTGTTGATTGACAATTGTTATTTATCATTGCTTTATTGTGCTTCGCTATACAACCTTTACCATCCTTGGTAAAAATTACATTTTCGAATTGACTATTCAAAATGAAAAAAAATGTTTTTTCGACGAGTGTTATGCGTATTTTTCATTGACCATCTCATAAATTCAGAAGATATTTAAAATACT
Source organism: Napeogenes sylphis (assembly GCA_959347405.1). Taxonomy (NCBI): domain Eukaryota; kingdom Metazoa; phylum Arthropoda; class Insecta; order Lepidoptera; family Nymphalidae; genus Napeogenes; species Napeogenes sylphis. Next base: position 11,591,460 of record OY365783.1, read on the forward strand.
TAGAAGAAATCCATCATTTGTCCCCTTCAAAAAGTAAATTAGTTGTGAAAAGTATTCAAAATCGCTAATAGCAGCTGTTAACGATGGCTGGACCAAATCTAACCGAACAAAAGAACATTTCTTTAATAAAAATACAACATGGATGGACGGTGGAGTAAAAGAAGAATTTGAGGAAATACGAATATATATCACACATACTACAGCTGGAGAACGTGGACGATCACGAAAGTCTTTCGAATATCTGTAAGAGAAATCGAAAAAAAGAAAGAAAATGGAATTGATTTAAGAATATCGACTCGTGTATATACATAATGTGTATGTCCAAGGATTGCAGTCTAAAAGAAAAATAGGTGAAGCTGATCAAGTTTGTGTTTTTTTGTAAGTAATTTTCACATAAGGCAAATACCAAATAATAGTTTCATATCATAAAACTTTATAATTATTGTTCATTAAGTCATGTAAACTATATTTCAGTACGAAAAAAAAATGTAATATTTATTTTTATATATTATTATAAATTAAAAAAATAAAAATAAATGTTCTTTTATTTGATACTATATATATATATATTATACATGCCGTGTACCAAATTTCAGCTAAATACTTCAATTAATTAAAAAAAAAAACAGATTTTTGAGACGAAACGAAACGAAAGTGCAGCGGTAGATATTTTTTTTTGGATAACAACCCTTAAGAATTACAGACCAAAAAGAATAATTCCAAAATAATACTTGATATTGGTACGGAATATTACTGAAAATTAAAGATCCAAATCAAAGATAATTTGATACAAATTTACCATATATCATACCATATACCATACCAATCAAAGATAATTTGATACAAATTTATTATAATACATTATAAGCCCTCGGCGTGTTTACACATAAATCAATTGGAGGGACAACAAAGAAACACCGATTCGTTGTTAAAGAATATTATTTTTATATTAAATTTAAATGAAATAGTACAGGATAAGGGAGGTGCTGCTTAAGGAAGATTAAACTTCTTGATGACGATTTTGGATCTGTCTGGATTAATGTCTAGTCAAACATTCTTCGTAACAACAATAGTTACTTGTTTTCCAGTATTAAGTTAAAATATACTTTATTTAATTATTAATTTTTTTGTATTTCCAACTGTTTATAAACGAAATTGATATTTGTGTTTTCGTGGTAATAATTAAATATAAAAAAATATTTTAAATATTTTAACCTTTTCTATTACATTTTACGTACTTTCTCTTGTATACTGAGTTATCATAAAAGTTATTTTGTTTTATTTGCCCAAGGATTCTATTAAATCGTGCAAACAAAGTTGAAAGTCCAAATAAATAACATTAGTCCGACGCTAACGACCGGGCGTCACGCTGCCCGCAAGATGGCGCTTGCATAGAGCGTTACGTGACTTATATGAAAACAGATTTTAAAGTTGCTAAATATGTAAAATATAATTATATTTACGAAGATTTACTTAGTATATCTTTTACCTTTTATAATAACTGAATATTATATACTCTTTTATATTTTTATTATTATCCCTTCAACTATTTCAAATATAATCTTAATGTAACATAACTAATCCATTTTCACAGTGATGTACATTTTCTATGTTAATGCCTGGATGTCGGGTAGAAATAAATGATTGGTCTCAAATCCCGGGCTAAGGTGTTGTTCCCACGCTTATGAGGATATCAACAGAATGTGTGATTAATAAATATTGTATTACTATACAATTATCAAATAATATGTGTTTAAAAGTGTTTATTCAAACGTAATTTTTTTATCTCATTAATAATAAGGATGACCTAAAATGTAGATAGATTTTTATATTGCTATGTGTGAAAAGCTTGTAAGAAGTTCATATTTCCGTAAGAGCCATAATTTAAGTCTTTCATCTTTGTACTCAACGTTTTATATACGTATGTAAAATATCAAATATGTTTACAGTATAAATTTACTTACGTTAATAATATATATACCGAAGTTAATTTATATTGACAACAAATCTTAAAATATTAAGTTGTTATTATTAAAAAACGTTTTAGAGCAAATTTAGTTTATAAATATATGTTTAACAAGTAGTACTACGATACTAGTAACTACTACGATCATTAAAAAAGCGGTGAATATTTGAAGATGAGTTGAATCATTTTCGAAATAAGAAACATAAAATATTATTTAAGCCTTTTGGGTAGAACCACTAATTTATATTTTAAATGATCACTTTCATACAACGGTAAGAAATATTTATTTTACTTTATATAACTTATGTTAAAGTCAACATCAAAAAAGTTCTTCAGCTGTTTGTCTATGATATTATGTCAATCATTCGTTCAGTATGAGTCAGTCTCTAGGAGTGTTAGGAGTCTATCGTAACCCTCATTTGTATGTTTATATTTGTTTTCAAAAACCTTCAAGTATCACTCAGTATTAAAAATATATGCAAATCAAATATAAATATTGTTTTATTGTATATGTATATTTAGGAAATATTGTTATATTGTGTAATTTTGTGTATAAAAGCAGCGGGCCGGCCGAAACCGGTTACTTTTGCTCCTTGACTTTCAAAACGTGAGGTAGTTAGTAGTCGACGCGATTTGTGAGTGCTTAAGTTTAATTGCTAATTGTTTATATCGGTGTTATTATTGAGTAAGTGATTTTCAATGTTTCAATCTGTTTAAAAGGTATAATTGGTATTCTATTTCTTGTATGAACTGAATAAATTAGGTTTAATAAATATATTTGTGTCATACCATTAAATAATGTTGAAGGTTGTGTAGTTATTGTTTTTTTTAATAATTTTAATATTAGAATCCTAAATGTATATATTTATATACCCTAGAAGACTCTTGTCTACATAAATAGAGATATTAATTTACTAATAATTGTGTGTTATAACGGTAGAAGCTTTAAAGAACTCGTATCTTGTTCCTCGCTGTGAGAACTACTAATATAAATCAAAACATATCCGATACTCAACTTGCAGATTACTCTGCCGAGTTGATGTTGGATTTGGCAGTTGTTTCTAGTTGTTTCTAGTAGAATTTCGAATCGATTGAGTTCAAACAAGTTGAGTTGGATTTTGAAATTGCATTTCCTGAAATGATAAAGTTTATATGATCACATTTATTTATTTTTTTCATATTATAATGCAAAATACATAAAAGAGTTGGTAATTATTGTTATCTTTATAATATATATGCATTTCTAGGACATAATTATCGACAAATCGTAAGCACGAATATATATTTATCGTTACAATTTCTTGATAATTCGCACTAAGGATATACATATTCTGATCTTTCCTTTTAAGATTTACTAACATTTGTTAATTAAAATAAATTAAATTTGACTCTTATCATATCCAACCACTACAAAAATAAAGCCCTTTCCTTTAGAGCCGTAACCATCGTGCCCTTCAGGTTTCCGCTCTTTTTGCACACCTTGAGGATCGAGGCTGCACCCCACGGATCGGACTCCGATGCGGCCTCGGGGGACGACCGGATCATCCCGTAATTCTGCTTTCTCCCAGCGGACGGCTGTAATTCTGACAGATCGTCAGAATCTGTCAGAACCACAACCGGACTCTCCCATCCACGCCTCACACGAAGTTTAGTTGTACAGGTCGGTGTGGTCACGACCTTTGCAGGGATTCCTGCTCCAGAGCGATTCTTGCCCCCCCATTGTACGAGGGGAAGACGGCAACCGGGGTTGCCGTGAGGGATTGTATAGTGTCCTCGCTAACACCCTCCCAGGGACTTATTTTGGGAACCGATCTTTTTATGATTTTCCTTTTTAGACGTGAGGTCCCCAAGACAGAAACCACAAAGACTAGACGACCAATATGACCACAAAACGAGGTACACGAACGAACCCCCCCTCCCCTGCCCCCGACAGAAGCCACCTCCGCGAAGGTTAGTGACCCCCGCCTTTCCCCCCCTGTCGGCCATGAACCGGGCATGAACCCCCATGGCCGACCCCCCGCACGCCGAGTATTGGCCAACGGCTAACGAGAACCCGGAGGAACTAGTTGACCGCTGCCCACCGGCCCGTACCGCTTCCGATGCCACCGGAAGAATCCGAGCAGCAAGGGTAGCGGACAGGCCCACGAGGAGGTTCCCGGCGCACGCCGTAAATGTAGAAACCTTTTGACTTACACAATAAGACTTTTTTCCTATATAGCGGGCGAAGCCTCTGGGAATCACTAGTCACTTTATAAATGTTGAATGTATTTAATTAAATGAGCGCTCAGCAAATAAAGTCGCCTAAAAGGGTTCTCATTTACTAAAGTACCTTTGCTTTGCCGCAGTTAAATTAACAATTCTCAAAACGTACTTATAAAGTACTTAATAAATTAATCTTAGTTAAACCATTCTTGTTCAGTTCAGTTCTTACACATTATATAATGTATTGTAATTGTTTTAAGTATGTAACATTTTGAAAGAAATTACTAAATTAAGCGCATTTGTAAGCTGTTACAAAGTTTACTATTTTGTTATATATATAGATACGAGTTTAATTGTAGTAGTAATAGTTGTAGTATTTTCATTTATTATATACATAATATTTTGGAAATTTTCATAATTATAATACTATTATTATTAAAATTGCCAAAATATTTCTTATTGAAATAGTAGAAGTTTTTAAACGAGCTTTCTTATGGATAACCAGTAGTCACACGAGACGACAACGAAAAAAGGAAAAAATCTTTACTATATAAAACAAAAGAAAGCAGATTGCATTATCAACTACTGGGTGAAATTGTTAACTTAATTAAGCCATCAGATTCTTGTACTGTATGGTGTAAATAAAACGGTGTAACTGTTTGTTTCGGAAGAGTTTACTAATAAACACTCTTAGATAAAGTTGTATATATCCAAAATAAAGATATAGTATATATTTACAAAGTTTCACCGTTTTGGCGACTGAGGGAATAATTTTTTACAATTACTTAAATATCCGTTATATTACTTAAACATGTCATTTCGATGTGTGTTGGCGGCACTTATGAATTTACGACTCCCAGTGCTCAAGCATAACGCAGAAATATCACAGGAATTTGTTATACGACTCCAGGAAGAAGGCTAATAAAAATCGATATTCTTTTTGAAAACTGATAAAAATATTTACTGTAAAAATAAATAGTAAATTTCTTCAGTATTATATTGTTTATTGTTCAGTAAAGAATATGCTCTATCTATTAAGTACTGCTTAAATATACAAGAAAAGGTAAACATTTTGTGTAATATTGTATAAAATTCTATTTCTTTTTGTTATTTTTATTCATTATTCCTGCAATATTACAAAATATTAATGTCTGGGGTAATTTCTTATGAAATACTAAAATAATAAATGATTTATATTAAACTAGCTGTGCCTGCGACTTTGTACGCGTAGATTTCGATTAAACGTACCGCTTCTACATACCAATGTATAAACTATAACCCTTTAAAGTTTCATCAAACTCTGTCAAGTAGTTTTTGCGTGTATTTCTAGTTTATATTTATATCTTTGTGTAATTTTTAATCACAGATATTTTTCATAGTAAAGGGTATTATTATTCCCTGAGGACCACTATTTCAGTTTTTAAAAAATGCCTTACCGCAAAGGTGCAAAAATAAGAGATTATTAACTTCTTTCTTTCTTCACTATATGTAAAGTGATGCCCAGGACAATATATTCCCGAAAACTGAATTCGGTTTGAATGCAGTTAATGCGGTTAATCCGGTTCTGAGATTAGCGTGCACAAACATACAGACGAAATGAAAAGCATTGTTTGGGTTATCTTGTTATATAAAGGATTTTTTTAATGGACAGAGACTACTCGTCTAGAGATTTGTTACATTTATAGAAGAAGATTTGCATGGTACCAATAGGTAGCATGCAAATGACGTAATAACGTGATTAACATTAGTTGACATAACTTTTTTATTTCTTAACCGCTTTAAATTAAACAAACCCTAAAGTTAAGTGAAGACAATTACAATATATTCCTGAAAACCGTATTCAAATTACATACAGACAAACAGATAAAATTAGAAAACATTATTTTGAGTTCTCTTGCTCTTATAAAAGCCCCGCATCAATATTTTTTAAATATTTCCATGTACAGAAATCGATCAATGACAATTTTATTATATGTATAGATAATATGCAATAGAATATTTATAAATATACTCAAAGTATTTTTTTATTCAGGTCGCCTCATGATACAACTACTAAAATGCCGAGATCTTGTACCTTTGTTATTAATTTCCTTTCTTTCTTTTGTTATCCATGATAGCTGTTTATAACATGTAATATTATTTCGGAAGTTGGCCGTTTTGTTTAGAGTTCACGCCGCGGCCCTGGTGTGAATTGCTTTATGCTCTTCAACAAGAACTCCGAATGTGTTTAGAGCAAGTTGGTCCAAATAACGATATAGTAACCATTACATACACATATTCATTTTATTATTTGTTACGTTTCTGTATAGTTAAATAAAGTTAATGTGAAATTGTTACTTTTGTTGGGATGGACTTTGAAATAAACATTAAAACAAGTAATTAAAAATTTATTTGTTTTATAATGGATTGTAAATTATATGCTTTAGTACGGATCGAGGCATTCACGTATTCACGTAATCTTCTTTTGCACAAAAACCAATCATTCATGTGATACGGAAATAAATCATGTTGGCTTTGAGGAAATTCTTCAATTCGGTAGGCTTTTAACTAGTACAGAGAAAGGAAATACTTGGCAACGTTTATTGTGTTGTTGTGTACTTCATTGTTATACTACTCGTCCTAGACCAATGAGGATATATCCATCGAGAACAAAGAGAGGATAGTTTTGCAATTTTCGAGAAAATTAATTAAATGTGACCCATAGAGATAGCGTATAGAAAGAATATTTTTGTTTTCATACAATAAAGATGTTCAACTTGAAAACCTGTAAATTTTTCAAACATACATAAATTGTCAAGTATTTTAATCAAATAGCATCAAGTTGATATTTGCTGACAGAAAGAAAAGGATCAATAACAGCCCTTGCCGTAGCAGGAGTGCTTCAATGAGGGCTCTGCTCGAGAGAGCCTCGTCGAACCTCACAAAATTTGGCAGTTAAAGAACTATGTTGTTGTTGTTGTTGTTGTATGTTAAAGATTCCTGTTAGTATATTTGTTAACCAGTCATTTGCTTTGCAGCAATCAAAACTTAATACAAAATTTAAATTCTTAGAATATACGTTTCATAGTAGAATATAGTTTTATTTAAATATTAACATGTCCATCACTTACAGTTACAATTCAAAAATAAAAATCTTTGCTACCCTATTGTCTACATTTTATAATCGACTTGAAAGTTCACTGTTATAGTTTTCTTAAATTGGAAAATATTATCCCTATAATTTTATTTATCGAAATTTGGAAATTTGAAGAACAGATTGTTGAGACGTGAATTAATATTAGGAATGTAACGAAAATGAAGAATGTACTTCATAAACATTTCCTTTAAAAATGTTTACCGATGACAAGGCCGCACTCATCCTGTTTATTTGAATATTTGTTAAAATTAAAATTACATCCGCAAAAGTTGATTTAAAACCAAACCGAGTCATTGAATCTTGTATTATAGAAGTCGTACGAGCGATAGTTCTGGACCTAAAGTGAAGTTACTTTTTTTTTAATCATCAAAAGGAAATTTAATTGCGATTTTAAACTCGCAAGAAAAATATCACAAAGATTATGTAAGTTTAAATTACATGTTATATAGGCCGTATGCCAATTCTCATTTCCTCGATATCATAAGTTAGTTCCTCTGCCTACTTTCTTGAGATAACTATTATATTTTTTACAGGCATTTACTAACCGTTCTGGTAATTATCGAAGCAATCATAGCTGGATTATCAGACTTGAATTATCTGTGGCCGGAGTATAATGACCAATTCGATTGTATAGTTGGCATATCCGTGGACAATAATCCAGTAAGCGTCGGGGTGTTTATTTCCACAAAGACTGTATTAACTTCCGCAAATCCTCTAAACCATGTAGGAAAGAATACAAAAAGAGTTCGTATACACTCTGTAAAAGGTTATTACAATGAGACCAACGCAATGAAAGTTTCAAAAATTTCAAATGACCAGTCTCAGAGAAAAAAATATTGGATCCCAATGGGTATCGAAGCCACTGAACATACTACTATTCATGATATTGCTCTTATTACTATTTCTGAGCAAATTATGAAAATTCCTACCATTAAACAATTAAGGAGTAAAAAAGATAAAGGTAGAAGACCATATTCCATAAGCCTACCCAATATTACACACTACCAATTACCAATGGAGTTTCTTTTCGCGGGTTTCGGTTACCTGGACCAGGAGCATGTCTTGAATAATACTTTCCTTGAAGTATCTTATTCATCAGAACTAATCGCAAACTGTGATGAATGGATTCCGCGAGAATGGGGAAGGTTTATTTGTATTTTAGACGACCGGAACTCACACAGTTTACCTTCTGGAGCACCACTGTTCGAGGATGGAGACATGAGTACGGTTTATGGTATAGGTTGCTTCAGTTTAAAAAAAGGGAAAGATAATTTGCATGTATTTACAGATTTGAAGCCATACGTCGGTAAATTAGATGGGTACACAGAAGACAAAGAAGATAAGTGATCATGTCAAAAATATATTTAGTAATTAAAATACAAAGTACATGTGTTAATGTTAATAAACTAAATGAGAGATTATGTGCTTGTGCAAATAGCTTTTGTTAATTTATTTATTATTGGAATTATGTATTTCAATATATTGTATGACACATACTTAAGGATAGACAAAGTCTGTATAACTATCTCACTAGCGACACATCTGAGGCTTTGTATAAAAGATCAGTAGGAAGCTGAAATGAGCTGAATCAGCTGAAATTAAAAATATCTAATTGCTAATATCATTTCATAGATCTTTCTTTATAATATTTGTACTACAATATACACATCATGGTTAATTTAACTAAGGTTATGTATATTTTATTAAGTTAGTCAAGTGAGTCTGCGACTAAGGTAATCAGTCCATACAATATGAATATTTGAACAAGTCTCATTCCGTTACATTGCTAATTGGAAAACAAACAAACTATTCAACGATTATTTAAAAATCTTTTTTATCTAGTGCTTTCTAAGGTTTTCACGAGTACTACATATTGAAATAAAATTATTTTTAAAATGTAAAATTAAAATTTAATTCAATATACGCGAGTTAAATCCGTAAAAATAGTTTTATTTCAATCTATTTCATCTACTTAACATGTAGTTTATTTATATATATATATTAAAATCCGTTGACTTGAAAGCATATTTTATTAAATGTTTATATATACGAAGGGTTTGCTTCCATCTCATAAGTAATATTATTATAATTTATCTATCCTTCCCTTTACTATGATAGCTTAAAGATTAAACATTATTTTAACATCTTCTCAATGTATAATAATAAAGTTTTGAATATGGAAATAAACATCAAGTCGGGGATTATAAAGATAAAGAACACGTTTGTATCTGTTTGTACCGGGATTATAGTAGATAAGATGCGGCAAAACTCATTATTATAATACATGTTAATGTTATTTATTAAAAAAAAGTGTTACAAATAGATACTCTTTCCTTGATATCATTAACCCGGCGTCAGCACAGTTAAAATATGTTACAACGATAGTAGGGTTGGGTCCAGGAGACCCGTGAAGAAAATCGTCATAATTTCAATAATTACAAGACATTTACTAATATATGGCTGTAATTGGATAAAACAACTTTAGTTTAAGTGGTCATGTATGAGTAAAAAGAACTTGAAGTAAAACTTTCTTTTTAATATTTTTTTTATGATAGTGGAGTAAAATATTAACAAAAATAACAACCTTTGTTTTAAAGTCACAAAACTTGAACCAAATATGAACTTTTTTTTCTAAAATATTAATAATTAGGATACATGTAAATCACATTTAATAAGACTACAAATAAAATTACAAATTAGTTTTATGAATCAGTCATATCATTGCTTACATATGCCCAGTCTCTACAGTACAATATTGCAAACTCAGTGCATATATATATTTGTTATAGTTCCGTTAAGTTCAATTACTTTTTCAGTCTTTTTTGGCAGGACAGTCTTGCAACCTTTTTCTGACCTTCAGTATCTTTGCAAACGGGTCCCTAACAGGGTTTCCTAAAAAAATCGCGTATTGTTTGGCACATTAGTCTTAGCAAATGTAGGATGCCTTTACGGTCGCGCAAATGCTCACGAACAAGAGTAATGCGTAAATTGAGAATTTGCAACACTTTGTAACAATGTTGTTATTTATCTTAAGAAATATATGTGCATTTATTGAAACTATGTTTATATACATATATATTATAAAATTTTCAACCCCAAATCGAATGTTTAGGCCTAAAGGCATCTATGGCCACTTTATTGTATCTATTCCAATAAAATTAGTAGATTGTACCTGGCTGTCGTAAGTGCTGACAAAATTCTACTGTGATTCTGTTCTGTTATTTAATCAGGGGTCAATTATTACTATTCATTTCACATGCGTTTTCGTCGGTATTACTAGTTTGGCTGCAATGCTCAAATGGACTTCTACATCTTCAGTTTCTGAATTTTCATGATCGGAGTCTAATTTCTCCAAGATACTCAATATTCGCTGTCGTTCGCGTTCTTCGAGAACCGTTATTTCAAAAGTCATGCGAATAAAATAAATAAATATACTTTTTTATAATGGCGCGAAATTACTACACGAAGTGTATGGTTGGGTCAAATTTACCCTTTGTCATGTTTAGAAGCGTTTATACACCGCTGCGATAGCAATACGACTAAATATCGATATTCTGTGGAAAGATACGACCCTTAGCTCCAGCTATTGAAAATTATGGCAGTGTGGCACCAAAAACATTAAAAATACGCGCATTTGAAAATAGCCCGGGTCAAATAGACCCAACTGTGCGAACGCCGGGTTAAGAAGAAAATACTTTGATAAAAACAGTAGTTATTCATAAATATAAAGTCAAAAGAAGTCTTAGTCGTTAGTACTGTTTAAAAAAAAACATATGTAAAAAAATTTACTTCTATACCGTTCGCTAACCCTCTTCTATCGTTGATAGTTTTAAAGACATTTTATTTGTAGCAGATTTTGGGATTGATTATAACTAGAAAAACCATAAAAATGCCTTTTTTTTCATGTATTTTATATATAATCACCAACAAGAGCAGGTTTTCCAGCACTTGTATGGATTCGTACAAAAGTGTTTCCATCTCAAACATATTGGTTATACATTCCATACCATACTATTTGTGGAATATAAATGATTTCAAATTTGTATTCATTAATAAACAGTGTTACAATTTTTGTTTATTTTTTTTTAATTATAATAAACCTTTAACATCACAGACATATCATAGTATTAAAACTCAAAGGAGATCGCGGACTCACGGAGTTACAACGTTCTGTGATAACCTCAGCTATTAGGCCCAAATATTATTTATTTATGGTACCACTATCAGATTGCGGAAACACACTTTCCCTACGAAGTTTCAGGAAAATGGTCTTAAAAACGTTTGCCAAATCGATCGCAGTATGTCAGAATGAACATAATACGTTTACCCTAAATAGTTGGGATAATTATAGCTGATGAAATGAGGGGTGTTATAAATTTGACCTGTGTATCTGTATCTGGTTGTCTGCCTGTGGCAACATTACAGCTAAACGAGTGGACGGATTTGAATACTTTTTTTTTATTGAGATCCTCATCCATTGAGATAGTTTTTATTTATACTCTTTATTGCACACCACAATACATGAAAAAAAAAAAAGTAATACATATAAAGAAAATACATTGTAAAGTACAAAAGGCGGCCTTATCGCCTAACGGCGATTTCTTCCAGACGACCTTAGGGTTAGGAAATTAAAAAAACAATATGAAATACTGGTAGGTGCTGCGGATATAATAAACATACTTACTAATAACTACACACAAATACTTAATACTAGTAAATATATATCATTATATAAAATATATAACAAAAATATACTAATAAATACAAGAATACATAAAAAATAACTACCATAGCAAAGATTTAAAGAAAAAAACAAAACAACTAGTTAATTTCAGACAAGTAGATATCTTTAACGGATTTTTTAAATACTTCCAAAGATTTTGACAAACGTATATTTAGAGGAAGCACATTCCATAGCTTAGTGGCATGAACTGTGAAAGAACGATTATAAAAAGAGGAATTATGAACAGGCATTTTAATTATAAGTTTTTGTGACGCTCGTGCAGTGTCTTGGTTACAAAGGTATTCAAATATTTCCTTCAGATATGAAGGTGTTTTTGGGTGGAATAATACACAGTACAAAAGAGAAAGTATATGTAAATCCCGACGTCGACGTATGGGGAGCCACTTGAGTTTTTGACGAAAAACGGAAATGTGGTCATATTTGCGTAAGCTAAATATGAACCGTATAGCAAGGTTCTGAAGTCTCTCAAGCTTGTTTAATTTTTCTTCAGTTAAATCAATAAAGCTTGCGTCTGCATAGTCAAGGATGGATAGAAGAAGAGAATGTGCCAACATAATTTTGGTAGGGATTGGTAAAAAAAACTGTAGTCGACGTAAAGATCTCAATGCAGCAAATGTTTTCTTACTGATGTCACTAACCTGAACAGACCATGACAATGTCTGATCTAAGTACACAACCAAGTCTTTAGCGGATGAACAATAAGGAATAGTAACGCCGTTGAATGTTATAGATTCTAAATTTCGCCAATCAACTCTTGATATCATACCGCTACTGCCAATTATCATAACTTGGGACTTGCTAGGATTTATTTTTAAGCCAAATTGTTTACTCCAATTAGATATAGAAATTAGGTCATTGTTAATGGCGGTCACCGAAAAACCAAGATTTTCGAGCCGGGAGTGGTGATAAACTTGGATATCATCTGCATACATGTGATAGGAAGAAGAGATACTTTGAGTGATAAAGTTAATGAAAATAGCAAATAGAAAAGGAGAAAGCACGCCACCGTGAGGTACCCCAACCGAGACATTACACCAGGATGATAACACTTTATCTGTCCGAATGCGTTGTCGACGGCCTGATAGGTAACTTCGAAACCATTCCGTCACCTATGGAGATATGTTAATAGTGCCAGAATTGTGAGCTGTTTGTTGTCCATTGCCAATCGAATGTCATCCGTCACTTTGACAAGTGCTGTAACCGTACTATGACCAGGACGAAAACCGGACTGGAAGGGACTTAGGAGGAGATGTCTATTAAGGAACATGCTTAGCTGTTTGTGAATTAACTTCTCGAGAGTTTTAGAAAGGAACGGTAAAATGGATATAGGACGGAAATTATTTATATTTAAGAGTTTCCCCTTTTTAGGTAAAGGAATGATTTGGGCTTGTTTCCATGAGTCGGGAAATGTACTGGTTCTAATGGAATAGTTTAGAATATGAGTTAATATCGGAATAATTATATCAAGGATAGGAATGATCATATTACGGCTAACGCAGTCAGCGCCAACAGCATTCGAGCTTATTGATAATACGCTCTCCTTAACATCACATTCGGTGCAAGAACAAAAAGTAAATGGCAAGAACTCAGGAGTCGGAAAAGATGAAAGGGTATTTAAAGTACGTTCTTTATCAACACTGTTAATTACTGGAGAAGAAGAAAAATGCTTATTAAGGAGCTCAATATCGATATTAAAAGAAGGTGTATTAGATGAGATTGATTTACCGACTCCGAGTGTTTGAAGAAATTTCCAAGTTTTGGCTGTATCGCCGTGATCGATAGAATTGTGAATATGGCGTCGTTGTGCGTCCCTACACGATGTATTACAGCGATTTCGAGATTTTATGTAATTTATTCTGTTGACCTCATTACTGTCCATTTTAAATTTGTATTTTGCACGATTCTTTTTCTTCATCAGACTTCTTAATTCGTCAGTCAGCCACGGTGCAGGAAGATGTTTAATTTTGATCGGCCTAACTGGTGCATGAATATCATATAATCGGATAAGAGTCTCCTTTAACAATTGAACTTTAAGATCTACAGAATCACTATTAGTAATAGCAGACCAATCTATTTTATGAGCATCTTCGTATAGGCGTTCTTTTTCAATTCCTCCAAAATTACGTCGTACAAGAATATTAGGTTTGGCTTTTGGAGGACGGATATTGTAAGAGAGATAGATAAGGTCATGATATGAAAATGCATCGGCAGAACACTGACCGTGCTTTATGACAGAGTCAGGCGAAGTAACCATCATTAGGTCAAGGAGGGAGGGAGTGCTGCCAGGAAAATAATGTGTAGCCAAAAGAGGTAATATTTGCAAGTTACAGGAATCAGTTAAGGATAAGAGTTTTTTCCGGCGATAATCATCTTTATTGAGACAAGTATTAAAATCACCCATTACGATAGAGTGATTATAGAGGGACGTAAAACTTTCGAGGATTAGTTCTAAGGATTGGAAATAATTCAAAATGGATGGGGGATTATAAAAAACACCAATAAGGATTTTTGTATGTGACAACATTACCTCTATCATCAGATGTTCGGCCGCATCCTCGGTTGGAGGTTGAGCAGACGTACTAACTATTTGAAAAGGAATGTGAGAGCGCAAGTATATCGCTACTCCTCCTCCAACTTTATTAATGCGATCGTTTCGTATAAGATTAAATCCTGGCAGCGTATAAGAGGATGTGGATAAGCATGGTTTAAGCCAAGACTCAGAGATTAGAATAGCATGAATATTGCGAGATTCAAAAGACGCAAGCATGTCGGGATAATGAGCCGGGATACTCTGAGCATTAATGTGAATGATATTAAACGATTTCAGAGAGTCTGAGAAAATAGAATTGAGCGTGATGTTAAGGGGTTGATCTGATATGAAAACTTTCATCACTACACGATTGATCACTAGACATTGAATAAAAGTGATTACTACTGTTATTATCTATTGAAGACATTTAAAAAGTTAATACACAAGTGAAAAAATAGAACAAAATAATAAAAAATAATAATAAAATATATCCTTAAATAATAATAATAATAAATAATATGAAAATAAATAAATATATTCTATGTATAATATATATTATATCCGAATTATTAATAATTACTTAAAACCTTATGAATTACCAAGACCTTTAACCCGCCAGCTGTTTCAAACAATATTAAAACTTAAATTTAAAAAAATATTATAAAACAAGAAAATATATATGTATACATATAAAGTTACAATGAACATTAGAATGAGGAATGTAATTAGGATAGGCTGAATGACCATTGACAACCTCACAATAGTATTAATTTCTAGACGCTAGCCGTCATTAAAAATCAATGACAGGAGAAAAATCAGCTGTCAAAGTATATGAAAATAAATATTATGAAGCTGATTTAAGATTACTACCTTATACTACATATTAAAAGAATATTTGATTAACAATTAGCATTGAATATAACCAATAACCTATCAGTGGCCATGAGCACCTAAAACTAAAAATAAAATTAAAAAGAAACACTTAAATAAGGATTGTCATACATTTGGGCTCTCACTTCTTTACCATTCTCTTAGCGCGAGTGGCAATTTTATCTTTTGAAACAGGGATATCCTGAGCTAGAGTGTATATAGCCTTTAACTCAGACATGCTTATGATTCGATGTCTTGTGCCATCAGGGCTCTTCACTAGAACAACACCATCTCTAGTCCAACAGTTTGTTACCCCGAAACGTTGTCGTGCTGCTATGAATGTATTGTGCTGGCTTTTAGTTAAAAATTCAGACAGTGTTAGGCCAGTGCTTTTTAAAGAAGTTTTGGTGGACCAAACCTTGTTTCTCAAAGACCTATCAGTAAACTTAATCAACACAGCACGAGACTTATCAGACACAGGTCGCCCCAATCGATGACAAGAGCTTATAACTTCAGGAGATACCTGTGGAATTTTAAGATGTGCAGCTAAAAGAGATGCCACCAAAATGCTGAGACTTTCATTATTCTCTTCACGGACACCATGAAGCAATAGCATTTTACTTCTGGAGCGCATCTTCAACTCATCATACTGTCTTGACAGTAGTTCCACCTGTAGTTCTAGATTCTCTAGCGCACATAATACAAACGACCGGAATGAACTAAATTGAGAATTTATGTTTGAAGTAGGACTAGTGGCTGGTATAACACCTTTTAGTTCCTTCTGAAACTCAGTCATCCTTGTTGTAAAGTGTTCTGTGAGTTGATTGATGCTGTCCTTTATGGAATCCATGTTAATATTGTGATATTGTTTTGTGGACAACCGTGATAAGAAGTGAGGTTATAACACAAAAGTGAAACTTAGGAGAACACTTAATTCACTGAACTTTTTTATAAATACATTAAAGCTAGCAGGTATTAGATTGTCACTGGTTCATTATTTTTGTGTTTTATAAAAGTATAGTATTTTTAATAAACAAATTTTACAGAGACATTCAAAATGCGACTTATCTATTTTGCACCTACCTGCAAACTATCCATTTATCTATTTATTGTTCTATTTATTTTTAGCTATGTTTGGTCGAAATAAAAACAGTCTTCTCCAAAACAAGTGTTAGCACACTTGTAACAAAACTAACAAAACCTCATAAACATGTTGATATCTAATGCAATATAATTTTAAGTAAACAGTCAGAACGGGTTTATATTTGACAATGTTTCCAGTCATCATTACAATATTTGTGTTCAAAGTAAATAATCTAAACTTAAAATAACTAGATTTTTATTCATCTTTCTTTCAGTCTTCCTAATTAGCAATTATATTTATATAAGTCGCAGAAATTATCACTGTGGAATAAGATAATACCTGGGAATACGATGAAAGTGACGTCTCGTGGGAAGAGATTGTTTGATCAGACCTTTGAACGTCACTTTATGCTTTAGACAAACATAATTATAATATTAGGTATAATAGGTAATAATAAGGTAAATACCGTACCATATAGTAAGAAGGACTTTAATGTTTTTAGATTAGCTATACCTTGCGCCTTTATTTGTATTTAGTGTATTTTAAAATTTAAATCCTGTTTATATTATTGTTTATAAAATTATAATTACGTTCAATAACTTAATTATATTTTTTTCAGACAGTTTTTAATTATAAATTAATAATATTTAATAACATTTATTATATTATTCAATATATAATACTAGGATCCGCCACAATGCGTTGAGGGAGTTGAGCTGAGCGCCCTCCCCCTTTTTTTATGCTACTAAAGTCGGTCCGTACCGCGCCCAAGGACTTTCAATGAACTTGCTGGCACCAGAAAGGTAACGATTGGCGAGCGCGCGCAGGTTCAGTTAAGCTTAAGTCTATGGGAGATGAAGTGCCATATTATAAGTACTCACCGGAGCCAGTTTTGGAAAATGGTCATGCTAAGCTCTATTGGGACCGATCTATCATCACGGACAGGACTATTGTAGCCAATAAGCCTAATATTGTGCTGGTATATCGGTTAGAGCGCCGGGCATTTCTTTTTGATATCAGCGTCCCGTGTGACGCTAATCTTGTGAAAGCTGAGAAGGACAAACTATCAAAATACTTGGACTTAGCTCACGAGATTACCGACATGTGGGATGTTGACTTAATTGTCCCGATGGTAGTTTCCGTATATGGTCTTATAGCGAAGAGTCTCGATCATCATCTCAAGAGGCTCTCACTAAGCAACTGGATCAAGGGTCGGATGCAAAGAGCAGCAGTTTTGGGTAAGGCACGCATTGTGAGGAAGTTTCTTTCACTGTCACCCTAACCACCGACGGACTGGTCGTAAGGCCCACGTCGGCGGAATACTATTATTTATATTTATAATGTTATTTTTTTATGTTATATATATAAATGTAAATTGTAAGATAAAATGAAATAAATGATGATAATAATAATAAAAATAATTTACCATATATTCACCATATTTTTAAAACGAAACATTTTTTTTATTCTGTTTTTGGAGTAGAAGCTCAGTCATGTCCTTGACATGCGTGCCAATTTTAGTTAAAATTGGTCAAGTGGTTTTCCTGTGATGTTCCCTCAAAAAATTGATTCCCAGACAGTTAAGAGCTTCGCTTACGCTCAGCTCAATAATTCGTATATATATATTTCGGCGTGAATTGCAAGTATTAGTATTGTTTTGTCCAATTTATCCGTTGTAATCCCGGGATAAAAAGATAAAAACATGCAAGCTTTGTTTTATTTGACCGTTTGTGTATTAAAATATATTCAGAGCAAATCATGAAAATTCATTGCGATTTGCATTCGATCGAATAAAAGATTTAAATTGAAAAGCAACGCCTTTGCTAAAATATTCCTAATTCACAATAAAAATTATCTTTGAAATGCAGGCATAAACAGATAACATGTTTATTTTTAAATAAAAATGAATACTAACATAACATATTAAGGTATATTCAGAAAAAACTTCAAGTAAAAGATTAAAAGCTTATTTTTTATATCATTTACACAATAAAACATTTATACAATTAAACAATTTAAACCGACCCAATGTTTATTTCTTTTAAATTTTCAAAGTTTATTTACTCTTCAAAACTTACTTTTTAATTTTTAAAAGATTTATTTATATATTCTTTCAATTAAGAATTAGCACCTTTCGTTCTCATATTTGTAAACTCATTTTTCAATAAATTATTTTTATTATTATTATCATCATTTATTTCATTTTATCTTACAATTTACATTTATATATATAACATAAAAAAATAACATTATAAATATAAATAATAGTATTCCGCCGACGTGGGCCTTACGACCAGTCCGTCGGTGGTTAGGGTGACAGTGAAAGAAACTTCCTCACAATGCGTGCCTTACCCAAAACTGCTGCTCTTTGCATCCGACCCTTGATCCAGTTGCTTAGTGAGAGCCTCTTGAGATGATGATCGAGACTCTTCGCTATAAGACCATATACGGAAACTACCATCGGGACAATTAAGTCAACATCCCACATGTCGGTAATCTCGTGAGCTAAGTCCAAGTATTTTGATAGTTTGTCCTTCTCAGCTTTCACAAGATTAGCGTCACACGGGACGCTGATATCAAAAAGAAATGCCCGGCGCTCTAACCGATATACCAGCACAATATTAGGCTTATTGGCTACAATAGTCCTGTCCGTGATGATAGATCGGTCCCAATAGAGCTTAGCATGACCATTTTCCAAAACTGGCTCCGGTGAGTACTTATAATATGGCACTTCAAAAGGTACAAGACCGTATCGAAGAGCAAGTTGTTGGTGGATAATCTTGGCTACTTGGTTGTGCCTGTGCAAATACTCTCCATTGGTAAGATGAAAACAACCGGAAATAACATGTCTGATGGATTCTCCTGGTTGGTGGCACGCACGACATATGTCAACAGTGCCATCCTTTATTATGTATTTTCGATAATTGTTCGTCTTGACAACTTCGTCAGCAATTGTACAAGCAAAACCTTCGGTTTCATCAAAGAGATCACCAAATCGTAGCCAAACCACGGACGCCAGAAGGTCTACATCAGGCCCATAGAGTGCTTGGTGGAACTGTCCATGAAGCTCCTTACTCTTCCATATACTTATACGGTCGTCAGTGCTAAGTACTACCGGTTTATGCCAGTTATCTTTGGCTAAGGAGAGCGGTGCAAGACCATTGTCTACTGCAACAATGTCTCGATGCATTCCAGACTCAGCATGAAGGAAATATTCCCTAAGATTGCATACCTCACGGTTGTGTAAGTTTTTGGTATTAAGGAAGCCGCGACACCACACTTCCGTGGAATATACAATCTCATCACTGACGAGCGCGGATGATGCATGCGATACATTGTCAATAGTTTTCGGGCCTTTCGGTCCAGGGCATCCAATTCAGTCTGAGTCCACCTTAATATGCCGAAAATATACATCAGTAGGGGCATTACCCAACTTTAGAATGCACGCACTTTGTTCCCTCCGGACCCGGATAGTCAATCCAGGCGGCGGAGAGACCCTTCTTACCTCGGCGAACCTTTTCTTTTATTATTATTATTATTATTATTCTACTGGTTCGGAAACGTAAACCACAAATTTAAAAAAAACCGTTTGTTGTAGAATTGTTTGGTATATATTTTATGAGCAACAAATAAACAGATACGTCTATCTATTTGGCATATTTTTGTATTTGATGATGTTCATTTAATTATATTACTAAATGCATCGACGTATAGTGTTTTAAAATTTTGATCCGGTCAAATACTTTTAAAGATGACTGTTTACCGCTGCTAACATACCATTAACTGGTTATAAATTTTCAAAATAACTTAATCTAGAATTTTTATGCAACGTTGGATACAAATAACTAGTGTACACCTCACCACCAAAGTGCGTATGTTAAGTATGTTACATTTTGTTATTATTGAACTTCAACATTTATACCTATTGTATAATAGTATAAAACTCACTTGAAGAATCTTTGTTATTCGATCAATATAAACTTGAATATAGAGTTTGAAAACCAAGGTGGGATGAATATGGCAATTTATTAGATACAATAAAATCAAACGGTTGATATATAACGGTTCAAATACTAAAATATTATAAATATGTAGATATCATGTTCCTTGTAAAGTCAATAATTAATATTCATATTAAAAAAACAGTTATTGCAATTTCTAGTCATTAAATTAATTTTTCTTAGTAAATATAACAGGAATATGTGAATATTAAATTAAAATCATTTTAATTAGAAATAAGATACTTAATATTTTTTAAACTTATACAGCCGATTATTTAATTAAAATAAATAACTAATAAAAAAAATAAATAAACTTATGACAAAAACAAAATAAGCTGGTAATTATCTTATTGTGTTTAACAGAAAAGACAAAGAAATTAACATATACTAAATTGTATCAAATTAAAAACCCTGAAGCAAATCAGGGCTAACTTATCCTAACTTAGTATAACCGCCTCGCTGAGACCTCATCTGCAGATAAATTATAGATTTAAATAAAATTTATCGCAAATAAAAGTGACGATTAAAAGTAGGTTAAGGAGCTACGGTCATTGCAACAGTTTTATTATCTAAGAATACCGACAAAAGTTTTCAATAAAATTATATATTTGAAAATAAACTCACTTCCCGTTTTTTTAAGAATAAGTATAGTTATAGTATAGTATAGTATAGTATAAGTATAGTTTGCGACAATTAAGAAATACGATCGTATTTGCAATCGCTAATACTGATGCAAAAACATAACTAGGATATTGTTTAATATTAGAATAGTTTAAATCTAATTATTTTAATAAGGATAGTCATTTATTTAAGAAGTTTTTGGATACAGAATATAATTTTACATTTCACAGTCTTATTGTATTTTATAAAATACACGTCGAGACTTTTTAATAAATTCTTAAAAGAAGATCTTACAAAAGAAGTCTAAATGTAAACACTCGTGTCATTCCGAACGACGCCATTTCGTGAGTAACTGAAATAGGATGCCGAGTGAACCTGTTTTGTGTTTTTTCTTGTTAGCTTTCACTCTTTAAAGATTCTTCATACACAAAAAAAAGGATTGTATAGACAAGACAGAAAGAAAATCAAATTAAATTTCTTCGAAACTTTTTCCAGTTATTAGTTCGATAAAAAAGTAGTGCAATAAAGAATATAATTATGAATATTCCTTTTCAGGCAGGGAAAGAAAATTTAAATAAAAAATGTTAATAAATACTATAAGAAACGTAGATTTTTTTACATTTTCTGCTTTATTGCTTAAATCAGATTCTAAGCTTCTAAATATTTATGAGATTTCCACTCTATTCTTTTTTTTAATTACTTGTATCATTTGTTAAAACTAAGTGGTTTTCTCTAATTCGGTGATAAAGCAGAAGCAGGATAAGCAATATAAGTATAACCCGCAATTGTAGTACCTTAAACTTTCGTTAACCATGATGATTTTTAAACATATATTTACTCTGATATTAATATATACTTAATTTCAAGCATTTAAACTATTAAGGACGCTAATGAACTGCTTACGTGAGTCTGGTGGCTTTGGTATACTGGGTATATTTTATCTTACGAGTGTGTGTAACTTTGTAATAGCAATGACTACAATATGCTATATGACCAAGGATGGTTACAAAACTTATCGATTAATTATTAAAGAACAATATTTATTATAATCAAACCAAATTCAATAACTTTAGCTGATAGTAACGATGACCACAAATTGCAACTTTTTCATTTCACAATTCACAATTTTCATATAGCAAAAAATAGTCAAATCTTTGTCTGCAATTTCAGGGAACAGTTCCTGAGTCTACGAGAAGATGGCATAATAGTGCGTAGACAAGACAAGATTGTTGCGCTAGTAGTTTCACCTCGTAGCTGAGCTCATTAATGCATACCAGGCCGCGCAGCGGTTGCATATGTGAACCTTGCATTAGCATACAGTTTATAGATGACTATTTGGTTCTCCTACTGAGGCTGGAGGACAAGATAGAGTGGAAATTCAGTTAGTCCTTACCCACAACCTTATCGACTTGCTTTGTCATACTCAATGATCAGTTCAAGGTTGTGTACTATTTTTTCCTTTTTTCATGCAGAGAGAAAATGACCATGGCACAGAACTCCATTAAACAGCCTGGTACAGGCAGCGATGATGCGAAAATATAGGTGGCGCAGAATGGTGCTGTTGATCTCCTCGCTGGAGCTTTCCTCGGGTAAGTGCCTTCGGGAAGATTTGTGAGTTCATATATTTTTTAACAAAAAGAACACCTTGTTTAATTTTGTTTTAACCCTGCTTGAATTGATCTTTTAATGAGTTTGCGAATAACGCGGCTCGGTTCTCATTCCGACAATATGGGAAACCTTCTCCATTGAGGCGCGGTCTAGTTGGGTTTGAGTGATAAAACTGTGGGGTGTCACTTAGTCTTGGTGTCATCTACATCCGTTTTTACAATTTCTCTTTCCCAATTCGCCCGTCACCATTCCGCCCTCGTTTGGCCAACCACAACTGAGGTTTTTTGAAATAGAATTCGGTAAATTTCTATTTTAATGTTGGACATCGGTATCGGTACGTTGTTGGAAGTCCGTGTGTTGAAATGTTGTACGATGTTTGGTTTGTGTAAATTATGTGTAAACTTAATCTATCGTTACTCATAGTCTTTTTGATATGAACATTGCTATTTTATTTATTATTATTATTAACAAATCTTGTAGAAATAAGTTTACTAAATGTTACACAAATAATTGGGCGTAACTACCTATTAATAAAAGTCATATGGACGACATACATTTATAGTTTTCTTCATTTAATGATGAATGAGTAAATGAAACATTACTTCGCAATCTTCATTTATTAAAAACATGCAAAAATGTAACCTATTCTTCCTTAAAATCCATACACATCAAAGTTCTCCGTAGCGTCCGAGAACATTAGTCAAAAGTAGATCGGATTGCATGGGCGGAGGTCGTAAAAAGGCGACCCTTCATGAGCGACTCTTCATTAATGAGGTTTAGTTGCCCTTGCGATGGATAGTGATAACGAACTTGAAAAAAACTTATTATTATTATTATTATTATTAAATTATTATTATCATTTTAACAAATAAAATATTACACAAAAAGATATAACAAACATTTTCAACACAATTTCCATTTTACATAAATTTCTTGACTACTAAAATCATATTAGGTACGTATGTGTCACGTTGCATGCATGCAAGATGAAGATCCTGCGAGCGGTGTAACGCTCGGTCATTAGAGTCAGACTACTGTTATATATTTGAACTCTTTACCTGTAGGAAATTATATCGTAAGAATTATGCAATGACAATAATCCTATATTTTTCAAGCATAATAACCACTTGTCATGTCTCTTCTATAAATCAGAATCTGGTAGATCCGCCATCTGTCTTTGCTTTTGAATATTGTTTATGGTCGATAAGTAACGAGCAGAAAAACTTAACTCGGATAACATTGTTGATGATAAATTGCTTACGTAACCAGATGCCATGTTTTTGTGTTTTGTCCAAAGTTTAGCAAGGATAAAAGATTATAGAGATTCTTGCTTAGTTAAAAATAGTTAAATCTTTGCTCCATTCCCCATATTTTTATTAGTATTCATTAGACTACATATGCGCTCATTAATTATTATAAAGTCGCCAGTACATTTACAGTATAATATAATGATATCAGAATAATTAACAGAATAATGAAATGACCAGTACTATGCATGATATGAATAGGTATAAAGATTTACAAACGTATTAAAAAAATATATTGATAATATTTATCATTAGAATAAAATAGGAAAATCAACAAAAACTCAGGATTAGAAACATTATTAGCTCTATTTGTATTTCGTTATCTAGGGATTATAACAAACATCAAGGCGAATCCTCTTTAAGTATATAACATCGTTTTGAAACTAGGCTTCTACATAATGGTATATACATAAATTTTTATTCCTTACATTATATATAAGCTAGATTGACATAAATAAATACTTAAATATTTATTGCAACTGTATCCAATGGTTAAGAGTAAATTAATATTACTATAACTTTACGTGCAAAATTTTTAACGACTCGATCGATAAAAGTAATTTCTTCTTAATAATAAAAGATTATTGTGGAAATTTAAGTATTAAAATGATTTTTTTTACAGAAAATGTCACATATTTCACTCAGACAGTAGTACAGTAAAGTTATCTTTTTTTGTAGTCAGCGAGTAAGTTAAGCCCAAAATAAACAGAACTCTCTGTCGCTTTGTATGTTCGCGACCGCATTAGAACAATGACAATACTATCTTTTAATAAATAAGAAATTATATAATAAAGATATTTGTAAATTTAATTGTACAATCACAATTGTGTCGTATTTAATATAAAATGTCTTGTTTAATTATTTTATTAGTCTTTTTTTAAGTCAAACTTTACCATTTTTAACCCAAATATTTAATTAAATATTTAAGGGTATATGTTGCAAATATTGTCAAGATCCATGAGATAAATTTAAGATTACAACGACAATTTATTACAAAATTGTTTGAATTTACTTATTCTCTATTATCAATATGCGTAGGTTAATCTCTGAATATTCAATAAATCAAATATTTTTTTTAATGCTATCATTGAACATATACAATAATAATTTTATCGGTTGATATTGAAGTTTATATATACGGTTGAGCCATTGAGTGGGGACTTAATTATGTATTGTATAGATTTTTAAAAACGGAAATTAACGCGTACTGTTATAGCCTAGACATGTAAGGGTTAATGTCTATCTAAGCCTAGCAATAGTCCAGTCAGCATTTTGTTGTTTGTTGCTTTAATCATAAACTCAATCCCAAGTCAGTCTAGTTTTGAATCCCGAATTGAGCGGTTGTCTTAAAATAAGTCCTTTGTATTCCTTTTAAATAATTAATTTCTTTTTTAAAAAGTGACTTTTATTTCTCGGGCTAACATTTTGGTGGCAGCGGTGGGATACGGAAATTCCCCAGTGCCCGACACCGCTCAATAGACTCATCCGTATCCTACAATTCACGAATTACGTGTTATATTCAAATTTCTGTAAAGCACAGTGTAAAGGAAAATATAAGAGTGCTAATTACAAACCCATTGTTAAAATAACAATCTTCGAAAGGACCTGTGCAGCAAAGTGTATAGTGTCTAAAATCAGTGTTCTTCAACTCCAACTCCGTGCTCTACCTGTGGAACATCCGTCATTCATCATCGTCATTTAAATCCTACGAGTCCAGCCGTCGCGTGATAATCTATCGTCGATATGTTCCTGCCAAGCGTCGTCGCGTTCTTATCGGTCGCCCACGCATTTATGCAGTAAGTCTTTGGTCATTGTTTAGTCTAACGAATTAGGGTTCTTTGAGTTACATTTAATAATTAATTTTAATTTGTGGTTTCGTGCATATATTATCTTATTATGAAATTATATTATATTATTTTGTAATTTTGTGTCGGTATTTAATTATGCCAAAAGTGTTAAAATCAGAAGACAATAAACTTTATATAGATATTCCCGAATTAGAACAGAGTGCTAGTGATACTTCTGGTAAATCTCCTGTACTTTCTCCTCGTGTCACAAGGCGAACTGCCGCCACTATCGCTATGGCCGAATTAGACCTCAATATTTTATTTAAATTTGTGAAATCCTATGATGGTAATAGAGAAACTCTTAACTCATTTCTAGTAAATTGTGATAATGCTTTTGAGCTTGCATCCGATGTTCAAAAACCTATTTTATTTAAATACATACTTGCACAACTTAATGGCAAAGCGGAAGTTGCGTGTTCCATTAAAGAATTCACGAACTGGGAGCAACTTAAGGATTTCCTTAAGACTCAGTTCAGTGAGAGAAAACACTACTCTCATTTGTTAATGGAACTTCAAGAGAGCAGACAGAGTCCACAAGAAAATGTTAACCAATATTCTTTACGAATGGAAACCTACCTCTCACAATTACTCACTGAAATATCTCTCTCAACTTCTAAAGTAAAAGAACTTCCCGGGCGAACAGCAGCCATGGAAGATCTCGCCCTTCACCATTTTCTTATGGGTCTTCAACCCCGAATTTCTAACATAGTAAGATGTAAATCACCTAAAACCCTAAATGAAGCTATTAACTTCGCCGTCTCAGAGGAACGGATACAACAAACTTTGTATAGACGACCACAAGTCGAACAGAGGCCTAATAATAATAATAATAATAGATTTAGGGGTAATCCTAGGCCGAATCCTAATCAATATCACTCGGCACGACCGAGTTCAAGTTTCACCCCTTCCCAGAGAACCAATTTCAATGCACCACCACAGAGACCATTTAACAATAATTATAATAACAATAATAGTTCGACCCTCTTCTGTCGTTATTGTAAAATGAGTGGTCACGAAATTTCAACCTGTAAACGACGCGAATATAACAACTCTAGGACTCAAGACTACCAAAGTAGAAATCCCCACGTGTAAATTTTCTAGAACCACCTGACGAAGAAGCTGGTTATGATGAAGTTGACGAGATAAAACCATCCCAGCCTCATTTAAACGAATAGAAGTCTCGTCCTGGTGCCGCTCGAGACAAAATACTGAGACAGGCATCACACTTAATAATAAGGGTCATGAACCGGGTAACCAGCCCCAAACTCGCACCCTCTCTAAATCAATGAGCCACGAACCGGGTAACCAGCCCCAAACTCTCGCTCAATCTAAATCCTATAACAAGGGTCATGAACCGGGTAACCAGCCCCAAACTCGCACCCTCTCTAAATCAATGAGCCACGAACAGGGTAACCAGCCCCAAACTCTCGCTCAATCCAAATCCTATAACAAGGGTCATGAACCGGGTAACCAGCCCCAAACTCGCACCCTCTCTAATCCAATGAGCCACGAACCGGGTAACCAGCCCCAAACTCTCGCTCAATCCAAATCCTATAACAAGGGTCATGAACCGGGTAACCAGCCCCAAACTAGCACCCTCTCTAATCCAATGAGCCACGAACCGGGTAACCAGCCCCAAACTCTCGCTCATCCTAAAGAAATATATGAAGTACATATAGATACAACCAAACGTCTGTTGCCACATGTTCTGCTAGAATCCCAAGCGTCAGATATTCCGTTATCCCTATTAGTCGATTCAGGTTCTGCCGTCTGTCTTATCAAAGAATCAAGCGTCCGAGCTAACCAAAAATTAATTAAAGAATGCATTAAGCTTAAGGGTATAGACCCTGGCGATGAGCCCACTCTTACCACCGGACACTTTCAATTAAAACTAAAATTAAGAGACAACAAACATTTTACACATAAATTTCATGTTGTTCGAGAAATTAATTTACCTTATGACGGAATTATCGGTACAGACCTTTTAACTAAATTTGGATGTAAAATTGATTATACCTACGACACTCTAAAAATAGGCAAACATGAAATTAAATTATTGTTTTCTGAACCATTTTTCGTGATTCCACCTCGAACTGAAGCGGTAATAGAATGCTCAGTTCAACAGACTAATCTAAAGGAGGGATTAATTATTGATCAACATATTTCTGAGGATATCTTTATATCCAATTGCATTGTCAAAATTAAAGATAATAAGCGTGTTAACATTACTGTAGCTAATACATCTGAGCGTTTCGTAAATATTGAAACAAATCTTGTACTTCATGTAGAACCCATAAATTCAACTTCATATCCAGTAAATATATCCAATTTTGAAACGTCTAAACGAACCGACGAAGTCATTAATTCATTAAGGACAGAACACTTACACAGTGAAGAGAGAGACGTCCTTATAGAACTTTGTTCTCAATTTTCTGATATCTTCTACTTACCAGATGACCAACTCACTTACACGTCTGCTACTGAACATAGTATCAAAACTAGTAGCGATACTCCTATTCACACTAAGTCATATAGATTCCCGGAATGCCATAAGACAGAGGTAAAAACACAAATTGACAAAATTCTCGACCAAAACATTATAGAACCTTCATCTTCACCCTGGAGCTCGCCGATTTGGGTAGTACCCAAAAAAGCAGACTCAAAAGGCCATCGTAAATGGCGTATTGTCATAGATTACCGTAAATTGAATGATATCACTATAGGTGAAACCTATCCAATCCCACAGATCTCTGAAATTCTTGATCAGCTAGGAAAGAGCAAATATTTTAGCACCTTAGACCTCACTTCCGGCTTCCATCAGATTTTAATCTCTAGAGAAGATGCACCCAAAACTGCCTTTTCCGTACCCCAAGGTCATTATCAATTTAACCGTATGCCGTTTGGCCTAAAGAATGCACCCTCAACTTTTCAAAAACTTATGAATAACTGCCTTACAGGACTTCAAGGTACTAGGTGTTTCGTCTACCTCGACGACATCGTAGTCTATTCCTTTGATTTATCTTCACACATTAATAATCTACAATCAGTCTTTCGTAGAATTCGCAATTTTAATCTGAAGCTCCAGCCAGAGAAATGTGAATTTCTCAGGAAGGAAGTCACTTACCTCGGGCATATTATCAGTCAAAATGGCGTCCAACCCAATCCAGATAAAGTTAAGGCCGTTGCAGGTTTCCCTACGCCTAAATCTCAAAAGGATATCAAATAATTTCTAGGTCTTGTTTCATATTACAGACGTTTCATACAAGATTTTTCCAAACTTGCTAAACCCTTAACTAATCTTCTCAAAAAGGACACCCCTTTTGTGTGGGAAAACACCCAACAGTTATCATTCGAAACTTTAAAAAATAAACTCGTTTCTGCCCCAGTTTTGGCATATCCTGATTTTACACAACCTTTCCTTTTAACATGTGACGCTTCTAATTTCGCCATATCGGCAATCCTATCCCAAGGACATATAGGACAAGATCGTCCTATCGCTTTCGCCTCCCGCACCCTCAATCGAGCAGAGTGTAATTATAGCGTCACTGAAAAAGAATGTCTAGCCGTAATATTCGGCACTAAAGTTTTCAGACCCTACATATATGGGCGCCGCTTCACGGTATTAACGGACCACAAACCACTTGAATGGTTGTTTAAATGTAAAGATCCAGGGTCTCGATTAATCCGGTGGCGTTTAAAGTTGGAAGAACTCGAATATGACATCAAATATAAAAAGGGCAAAATTAACACCAATGCTGATGCCCTATCTCGGTTTCCAGTAAATCCAGTCCAACCTGAAAACGGCTCTGAAATAGATAAAGATCTCATGGACTTATTAGTATCACCACCTTCTTTCAATCCCGACGAGCTAGCTGTAGATTTTGAAAACCCTGGTGAGCACAACACCACTGAAATACCGCAATCATTTAATCCTGTAGTAGAACCCATTCCGGCCACGAGCTCCTCACCAAGGGATCTCATGGACTTGTTAGTATCACCGCCCACTGTCAACCCCAACGATTTAATTGTTGACTCTCAGGCTCCTAGTGAACACACTACAACAGAAATAGGGCCATCAGTCGATCCTCTGACAGAGCCCATTCCCTCTGCAAACAATTCTCCGAGCTCTAACCTATCCGAAGACGACTATCCTGCATTCCTGAAAATACTAAATAATAGCAACACAACATTTGATACGAAAATCCTTGAACATAATGAGGACATAGCTAAATCAAAATACAAAATAATAATCTTACCAACTTCAATTGATCTGGACGAATCCAATCCATTTATTCAGAATATCCTAGATATTTTACCTGAAAAGTCTGAAATCGTAAATAAGGAAAGAACTCTTAACTCTTTTATAAATTTTGAACACGGCGGAAAGAAATATTACTTTCTCTTTTTCAAGGTTTATCATTTTGACAAATCTTCATATGTGGATATTTATAACAGTCTTAAGAATATTAGGAATCAGTTATTCTTAAACCTTGATGGCGATTTAAATACCGAAATCGCAATAACAGAATTCAAAAATCCCTTCGATACACACCAATTCGTCAAAATATATAACATGATCCTATTCCTTTTCCACCTTACCGGTATAACTGTTCATATCTATAGAGATAAGATAATTTACCCCTCTCCCACAGAAATCCCTAAAATATTGAAAGAAAATCATAATATTCCTATTGCTGGACACCTAGGCAGTACTCGAATGCTTAAGCGAGTTCAAGAAGTATTTTATTGGAAAAACATGCGTAGTGATGTAGAGAACTTTGTTAAGAAATGTCCGCAGTGTCAATTAAATAAATCCCTTAGGCAAATTAACCGTTCCCCTATGCAGATAACCAGCACCTCAACAGAACCTTGCCAGAGAATTTCATTAGATATCGTTGGACCCCTACCAGAATCCGGTCCGGCAAAACTTAAATACATACTCACTATCCAGGATGACCTTACTAAATTCACTTCTGCTTACCCAATTCGAAGCACAACAGCTGAAGAAACCAGTGAATGTTTAGTACACTTTATTTCAATATTTGGCATACCTAAGACTATCCTCACTGATCAGGGTACTAATTTTACCTCAGAATTATTTAAAGAAACGTGTAAACTCTTAAAAATTAAAAATCTCTGGTCCTCCCCATACCATCCACAAACTCAAGGTGCTCTGGAACGGAACCATTCCACCCTAAAAGAATACTTAAGATCCTTTGTAAATGAAGACCAAACCAATTGGCCTCGCTATGTTTATACTGCTATGTTTACCTATAATACATCTATCCATTCTACGACAAATTATTCGCCTTATGAACTTATGTTTGGTAACAAACCCGTAATACCAAATTCTATTTACGAAGAAACTCCTGAAGCTACTTACCCGGATTATATTCGAATGCTTCGAAACAGACTGAAACTTTCAAGAAATAAAGCTTTAGATTGTATTAGAAAATCAAAAGAATCATCAAAAGCTTATTATGATAATCATACTCGCACAGTAAAATATAAAACAGGAGATTACGCTTACCTAAAAAATCATTTGAGAATGCGTAAAGCACTCTCCCCAGTTTGGAAGGGCCCCTATAAAGTCATAAAAATCAATGGCAACAATACACTTACCCTCCTTATAAACCGACGTCATGTAACTCATCATTTTGACCAAGTTAAATTAGCTGAGGTCACCGGAGACAACCTGTAGATAAATATAAACTGGTCTTAAGCAGGTAGTCCGTAGTTTTCGTTCGTGAAAACCCTTTGAAACCGTTATATAAAATTATAATTAATATAAATGTAAAGTAAAATAATTAATAAGTAACATAGATATATACTTACTATTACCTTGTATGATTAAATAAGATTAGATAGTTACTTACCTTAACTTTGACGACACTGTTTACAGTTTCACGCGGGGAGAGCCCCAGCGGAACTTCGTCCAGCCGATCACTACGAGTTCGGGAGTCTATTATGACTATTTAGGAAAACTTAAAATTAATAATGCCCAATTACAAGTAGTAATTCCGATAGATATTACACATTTTAAACCACATATTGATAACATCGGAAACACTTTAGAAACCTTGAAAGATCTTTGTAAGGAAACTAGAATTATAGAGATAGAGTTAGAATGTCAAAATTCACTTCAGCCAATAATAGCGCGATTCCAAGATATGAGTAAAGAGTTCTCTGCCATTTCACATCTACTTGATAATAGAACCAAACGCAGTGCTTGGATAAGTGTCATAGGCACAGTCATGAAACAGATATTTGGTTCATTAAATGAGAATGATGGTATAAGATATGACGAAGCGATAACATCTTTGCAAGATAGTGAAAAGCAGTTAGCCTCTCTGATGAAGGAGAATATTTTAGTAACTACCTCTATATTAAGGTCATATAATGATAGTTTATATAAGATAAAAGAGAATGAGGAAAACCTTGGTGTAGCTATCGACAAGCTCTCATTAAATATCAAAAACATTAACGAATTAACTAACGGCCTACAGATTCTCATATGAATTGACGAAGTGTTTAACGTAATAGAAACTGCTATACTTACCATTTCCTTTCAATTGGAAGATGTCACTAATGCCATTTTATTTAGTAGCCAAAACATTCTTCATCCAGCAATAATGACCCCTACACAGTTGTACCAAGAGCTTGCCGATAATTACAGACATTTATCTAGTAACTTAGAATTACCTGTAGCATTAGATATTAACTCTATACATTTAATTTTAAACATATCTAAAATAGTTTGTTTTTATATTAAAGATAAGATTGTATTTGTTTTACAAGTACCGTTAGTTGATAGAAAAGAATATGTATTATTCCATAATGTAGCCATTCCAACACCTCATAAACCCAAAGAACCTAATTCGTTTACGTTAATTATCCCTAATAATAAGTATATAGCAATGACCATAGATAAGTCACATTACTGTACGTTTAACGACCTCGAGGCGTGCCAATCTGTTGGTCAAGGAAGATTCATCTGTGACCTGGAAAGTGTTTATTCCACGGATGCAAAGCCAATTTGTGAAAGTGAGCTATTAGCTAAAGTTATAAGTGAAAAACCACTGCAGTGTGAAGCGAAAGTGATATACGGCAATTTAGATATATGGAAATCCTTAACAAACAATAATTGGTTATATGTACAATCCGAACCCCAAAAAATATCTGTCGATTGTGCTAATTCAAAATTGTACGAAACTAATATCCTAGGTACGGGTATCCTTAATATTCCGAAAGATTGTATTGGATACTGCAATAGCGCCACATTTGTTCCAAAACATAATAACTTAGAAATTATATCACCAATCAATCATGTACCAGAATTTAATTTAATTAACGATACTTGTTGTAACATAAATAAAGTAAATGTCGAAGCAGGTAATGTGTCCCCTATTCGTTTAAATAATATAGATTTGGACGATTTCCACTCGGGAAATCAATTGAAATACATTTTAAACAATCTAAGCAAAATCGAATCAATTAAACAACCTCATATTGTACAATATGGGACACAGTACTCAATTCTAATTAATGTAACACTTATGTTTATGATTATGTTCATTTTCTATGTAGCTATTAAGATAATGTGTAACAAACTGAACAACCGCCCATTTCAGAATTTAATTAACAAAAAACAACCAGTTACCCAAACTATTCCTGAAGTTACAGAAATGACAGACATACCAGACAATGACATCGAAATAATTAGTTCAGTCGCTCCGCTCAGAACTAGAGTATAATACGAGACTTTGTAAGTTTACCCCAAAGCCTCTTCTTAAAGGGGGAGGTGTTATAGCCTAGACATGTAAGGGTTAATGTCTATCTAAGCCTAGCAATAGTCCAGTCAGCATTTTGTTGTTTGTTGCTTTAATCATAAACTCAATCCCAAGTCAGTCTAGTTTTGAATCCCGAATTGAGCGGTTGTCTTAAAATAAGTCCTTTGTATTCCTTTTAAATAATTAATTTCTTTTTTAAAAAGTGACTTTTATTTCTCGGGCTAACAGTACGAAATGATATCACATATCTTTTATTTGCCTGACGTTTCGACCAACCCG
Organism: Napeogenes sylphis; assembly: GCA_959347405.1. Taxonomy (NCBI): domain Eukaryota; kingdom Metazoa; phylum Arthropoda; class Insecta; order Lepidoptera; family Nymphalidae; genus Napeogenes; species Napeogenes sylphis. The sequence continues at coordinate 11,625,445 of OY365783.1, forward strand.
TTTATTTATTTATTTTTTCGTTGGAATAATTGTGTGGGACGACCCTACCACTAAAAAACCAAAGGTTGACCACATCGCCTTAGTGGAACGCCACAGGGTCGGTTTCGCACTCGCCGTGACAAAAATATCGGTTGTGTTGGTTGAGGATCGAAATTGGTTCGTTAGGTTACTTTCGCTAATTAAGGCCGCGTCATATACCACGAAGCCAGCAAACTTATAACGTTTCGACCAACCTGGTCGAACCTATTTCATACGTGTTAATTCCCATTTTTAAATAATTATATATGTGAGAGCGAGGTACTCTTCAGAGTGCTCAGCTTCCGAGCCTGGTTTCTGATGTGGCTTTCGAGTATCAGCACTGATGATAGGTGATGAAGGGCGGTCATCCATTTGAATGAGAAATAGTCTTCAGTCAAAGTTACACTTTATTGCTTCAACAGCTTATAACTGTGTAGCAGTAATTCTATAACATGTTACTCCTTCGAACTACAAGTATAGAACTCCCGTCCTCGGTTTGAACATTAACTTTTATACTCTTTGAATATGGTGGGGATCTACTACACAGTTGTAGGTACTATAACAAAAACATTCAATCACATAACTTATTAAAAAAAACTACTTCAAATTAAATTAATTATTATTCGTAAAAACATTAATAATTGAAACTTAATTATTAGACTTCTTCAATTTTAAAATAAATCATCGAAACTTTTTGCTATAACTCTAACATTTTGACCTCTGATTGTTCTCACGGCGACATATATTATGAAATGCAATACTTAGAAAGTTAATTATGTATTGTTTTATTATGAATGTATAAAAATAAAATACGTCAATCCTCTAGGTGTGAGAACTAACAAACTCAACAGTAATCAAGGGTACTCGTAGATAGAACATGCAACATACAATTACACAACATACAAATAATAGGTTAAACATTGAAAGGGCGAGTTACGTGGTATGCGAGATCTCGAAAGAAATATAAACGCCTTTTGATTTAAAACAAAACAACAGGACAAAAGAGAATTGTGACATAATTAAATTCGGGTCTCACAGTACAATAAATGTCGTGACGCAAATATTTATAAAAAAATTTAATGCTATGTACAATCAAATTAGGAATTTATATAACACAGTAATGCTGGTACTAAGAAGGAAAATGTGCCACTATGCATGTACCGTCATCTTGCTAGCAGCGTTTAGCTCAGTCGTTAGCGTCAGACTAATGCAATTTATTACCACTTTCAACTTAATTTCCAAGACTTGCATGATATGTTTCTGAAAATATTATTAAAACTAGCTGTGTCTGCGACTTTGTACGTGTAGATATCGATTTCGATAAAACGTACCCGTTCATAGTTTTATCAAACTCCCGCAAGTAATTTTTGAGTGTAGGAGTATTTCTAGTTTGTTTTCATATATTTTGATTTAATACGCAGATTTTTTTACAGGGTCATATATCGGTTTTTTTTTATTGGAAAGGATATTATTATTCCTGATTATTATTATTGGTACTGATAAAAAAATCTCTCATCGCATTGGTACGAAAAAAAAAGATTATTAAATTCTTTATTTTTAAGCAATTAAATTAAAAAAAAAAACTTTAAATGTAATCCCATGACAGTATATTACCGAAAATCTTATCCAAACCGTTTAATCCGTTTCTGAGTAAGCGTGCACAAACATACATATACAGACATACAAACATACAGATGAACAGACAAAATAACAAAAAACATTATTTTAGATTCTCTTGGGTTATATAAAAATTGAAAATATTTTCCATGTAGAGACAGCGATCAGTTACAGTTTTATTATACATCTTTTGATAAAGTAAAGAGTGTGCAATGAAAGTTAAACACTAAATGTTACTTAGAGTGACGCACATTTTTTTATGTATAAAAGTTATTTAGATTAGCCACATACTTTTTTCGTATTGCGTGCACAACACGAAAAAAGTAGTGTTGCATGCAAAAAGAAACAGATAAACAAACAAAACTTTCATAAATGTTAGAAATGGATTCTGTTAGTAATCCCTTCACATCCTGGCTATATAATATTTTCAATGTACAGAGACTTTTAATATTTTCAGTGTACAGAAACTTCTGCTCTATAGATTTATTACATGTGTAGAAGATTTTCATAGTACCTATCACGAGATTGACATAAATTGACATAACTTTTTTATTTCTTAATTGATTTCAATAAAATAAATACTAAATGTTAACTGAAGACTGTGACAATATTTTCCAGAAAACTGCATCCAACTCGGTGCAGCCGTTTTGGATATTAGCGTGCACAAACATACAGACAAACAGACAAAATGAAAAACTTTTCATGAAAAACATACATGAAATTTCATGAAAAACATAGAGACTAACAGACAAAATGAAAAAATGTTTTAAATACTAATTGTAGGTTAGGAATAATAAAATAAATATGTTTCCTTGATATGTTTTGAAATAAATAATTGATTGATTTGAAGCTTAATTGCTTTATATTATTAAGCATCATTCAACATATTATTTTAAGATTTCTTTGAATTCGAATATGACTTAAATCTTAGTTTGGTATTTTAGTTCATTTCGTGTAGCCAAAAAAATAGAAAAACTCACACCGAAAATATTCGGCAGCAAAACCGAGAATACCGAATACTAACAGAATATTCGGTGCATCCCTAATATCTATCTATACCGATATATCTCTATATATAAATAAAGATTTTGTTGTTAAAATAAATTAATTCCTCGATATGATCAATATACCATTATTCCTCAAACCATTTCTAATAACTAAAATAATTAGGTAAATGTTATCCTTTAGAATAAAAATGAATTTCCGATAAATATTTTTTTCTGTGTAATTTATGTTGTTACAAGCAACAACCTAAACAAATAGATTTAATTTAATGCTTATGGAGAAGTTTGTATGTACCGCATTTAATACTTGTTATATTATCAAAGTAACCTCGACTAAAAAGCTATTAACTTCTTTCAATTTACGACTGTTTGCTTTATATATATTAATATATTAATCTTAATAACTGCACAATAATTCTAGACGATTTAAAAACAAACTGACTGACTGACTTAAATTATGCACGTTAAGTTATATCCTCGTAGAGAAAGAATTTTCTCAATGATAAATGTTAGATATTATTCGAAGTTGCACATGACTGCACAGAAAATTGCAAAGAAATTCTTACGAACGAGCGCAGATGATAAAGTACTAGTACTTGTGCTCATTATAGTGTAATATGAAAATATATCCAAAGCATTTTAACAGAACGTAGTAAAAAATACCATAGCACTGTAATTAATTTAATTTGGATGGTTATCGAGGGTTTAAGATTTTTTACAGTAGACAATTAGTTGGTAATCCGTATTAGCTATTACCAAATTCAAAATGTTGATGTGTTTTTTGCCATAACAAAATGGATCTGTAGTTAGTTTATGTCTATGAAACTATAACCTTGAAGGGCTCTTTATTTTCAGACATATAGGATTTATACTTAAGTCAGTATTTTCAGATACAAAAGATTTATACTTAAGTCAGTAGGAACTGTCACCTAACGTGTGAAATGTCGCCATTAGAATATTTATTTATTTAAACTTTATTGTACAAAATTATACAATTGGCGGACTTAATGCTAAAGCATTATCTACCAGTCAACCGAAACACTATACAGAAAAATAAAAACTACAAGGGTACATACAAAAAATATAAAATTCAAAACTGTGACTAAAGATCTAAAATATGTAATACATACACAAACTAAAATATCATAAGTTAACAAACTTAAAAATATACCTTACGTACTTATACTAAATGTACTATAATACATATAACTATAATAAATACATAAACTATTACATATACAACATAATATCTGATAAATAATAAATCATTACGCTATGTAAGACGGAAAATTTTAACTCGTCTTCTCGAGAAGGTATATATGTACATACACGTTTACAATATGTCCGTGATTTTAAATTTACTCTTGCAAGTGTTAACCTTCGTCAAAGCTACTAAATGAATCCATAAAAAACATGTATGTATTTGGTATATTATTGTAGAAGTTATTACTTTCAAACTCTTTTAAAATTCTTTATTGAAGTAAAACCTTCAATGGCTTACATTTTTTTTTCTAAGTGTCACGTTTTGTTAGGAAATGATCTTAAATTTAAATAGATGTAAACTAAGTAGTATTAAAACGAACTTTTAGAAACTTACTTTTCTTTTATACTTTTAGAAAAGTTCATGAAAGCCATTAAGAAGGTAGGTATGGTCTGTGCAAAATATTCAATGTATAACTTTACTTTGTTAAATTTCTCTCTATTAAATTCGTGTCTTATCATTCTGTTGTACTAAACAATTGTCACAAACACTGATAACTCCTAGTTATCAAAGTACTGATTGCTATTTGGGTTCATATTTCGGTTGTCACAAATATACTTGACCTTTATTTTATGTACAAAAAACCATAATTCATAAATTATTTTACATTTACAATTGTTCTAACACGATTTTTTTTTGGTAAACAAATTATTAAATCTACGTTTGTAGGTGTTAACTAATTGTGTTAACTACCATATATTTGATAAAATGGATATCTTTCTTGTTTGATTGATTGGTTGGAATGTAAGTTCAAAAACATGATGATGATAAAAGATTTTCCTATTAACGATAAATAACACTTAACTTCCTAGAAAGCCTTTCAACAACTCATCTCGCAGAGTCACAGAATAATGTTCTGAGCCGAATTTTAATTTTACACTTCACTGAAAAACTAACGTCTTAATAAGATGAGCTACCAGATATAGCAAAACATTTGATATAGATTTTTAAACAAAACTTGGTTAATGCTTGTCTACATTCCACCTGATGGACAGTGGAGATGTAGTTATAGGTGGTAAGACGCATTAACTTAGCAACCTATTTACTGTTCTCTTGAAGACACCTACATTGTATTTGGCCGAAAGTACCGATGCAGGCAAGTTGTTCCAGTCCTTCGCTGTATTCACTAAAAAATACGTAGCATAGCGCTTCGTTCGGACAGGTGGAGTGTCCACAACGTAAGGATGGATACCTGCCGTGTGTCGGAACGTCCGATGATGGAACGGGGACGGGGGAATTAAATCGTGTAATTGCACACTCATCAAAATGTTTCCTATAGAATACTGAGAAGTTAGCAATTTTACTATTTCATAACTTCTTGAATTTCTTTTCTTAGTATTGAGCAATCTAATATAAGTAACCTGCAATATATATACTTATAAAGATTTCTCAAAAATATAGGATTGAATTCACGTTTTTATTTCCATTTTGAATCAAATATACAAGGGTAAAATCTTTTCATAATAACTATAGTTTTACATAAAACACTACGTTGCTAGCTGCTAAGCTAAGTTGTTTGCTCTATGTTTGCGCAAGTTATTTAAAAGCTGGTTGAAAATAGCTTAAAACAAAAACCTTTTAAAGGAACATATTTATTACTCGGTTATCAGATGTGCTCTGATTTTGAGCTTATACTCTTAGTTTGGAAACATTAGATTTATTATTCTGTGTATTTTTTCTTCCACGTGTAGAAATGTATTTCGTTAAGAAATTAAACTGATGTTTATTGGATTTATTATGTTGTCACCGCGTCCCTAAAGATTGTCCTTATATTTCTCTTATTATTTATTTACATCTCAATTCTTAGATATTTTTTATCAAATATATCATTCTAAGTTTTCACATTGACTCGCAAGAAAAATAATTAAAAACTCTCTATCTTCCACGCAACTCAATTAAGCGTCACGACTTTGACAAAGAGTTAAGAACTACAGCGAAGTCGCGTCACTTGGCAATCTGGAAACATTTTTTTAAAACGGTTTCTTTCTTTTCTAGTCCGGTCAAATTAGACCATAAAACAAGGGAAGGTACGTAAGCTTACATCAAACTGAAAAAGAGTAATATTGTTGAAAACAAAATAAATAAACCTTTCAAAATTCTAAATCGTTCCGGTACATGGAAAAAAATATTCCAGGTCAAACTAAATAATCTCGCAATTTTCAGCAAAACGATCAGTTTTATCATAAAATTATTTTTTACAAAATTTGTAAAATAAAAATGATATTTTTTTTTTACAAAAAATACACTTACAAATTATATAACTTTTTAAATTGTTATATCTCAGAAACGGGGGCTCAGAAGAAAATAAAGTGTTGATACATTTTTCGTTACAATGATGGGGAACTTACAAGTTTTATTTTTAATTATATTTCGAACTACATATTTTACTCATCAAGCTAGATGTAAATTTGTCTATCTTTTAATGTCTACATTGGCACACTATTCCTTATTTATTGTTTTGGCAAATTCCCGACTCAAAAACCGTTATCCACGGTCTGTAATATGTCGTGGACGGCGATAGAATTCGTAGTAAATTATGTAAGGTTGACACATTATAACTTATACCATGTGTGGTATTAACAGCGAAGCTGAACGAGTCATTGTGTTCTCAAACGTCGTAGTCGTAAATTGTGTTAAATTATTATGCTCTTTAGATGTCAGTTGCCAAGGAGCATAATCTCTTAACCTAATTACAGTCAACTCACACGGGTAACATTCTGACTTAAACTGCAAGTTTGTAATTAAAACTTTGATTCTTAATAAATTACTTTTACCTTTGAAAATAATAATGTAATAAAAATAAGTTTATTACTCAAGGTATTTTTCTCTGAATAAGCGTGAAAGAATTGTTTTCTCTTGAAAGAATTATTCTGTTACTGAGAAAACTTATTAACTCAAGTTAGTTCTAACCATCCAAAAATTTAATGAAACATTTTAAAACGTTTGGATTACTTTTACCTAGAATTTTATGCGAATAATAAATAAGGGAAATAAAAAAGCTAGACAAATTTTATTCATATTGGCAACTTGACCCATTGACGCAACTCAGCTATTTTTATCAAGTTCTAGTATTTGTTAAGGGAAATTGTGTTGTGTAAAACAGCATTCACCTGGAAAAAGTACTGGGCTCAAAGAGAATTTTTTTTAAATCTCAGCTCCCTCTACCGTTGAAAAGCACATTAATAATAATAATAATAATAATAATATCAGGACAAATTACACACATTGATCTAACCCCTAAGTAAGCAAATTATTTGCTTGTGTTAAGGGTGTTAGACAACGATACAAATACATAGAAATGCACATATAAATACTGAGAATATATATAATAAAAGACCAAACCCAGAAACACAGACATCTATGCTCATCACATAAATGAGTGTCTCTGCCAGGAATCGAACCCGAGCCCCATTGCGCCGTGACACGTTAGGCGTCCGCGCTAACCACACGACCAACGGGGAGTAAGTGTAAAAACCTTTTGGCCTTCATAACAAGGCTTTTTTTCCTATATAGCAATAACAATTAATAAATTAATTAATGCATAAGAACCTCTCCGAATAAAACGTCAATATTTTGAAGAAGACTATTTTTATTTTAATCAAACATAGATAAGAACCTGACCAGTGAAGTAACTATAGACTAATACTTTTAATTACAGTTTAAAAGACACTTTAATTAACAAACTATTATTGTGCATTTCGACACATGTATAATGTACAAATACGTATTCTGACAAATGTGTATTTTTGACTTTGCTATTATTCAATCAGTACAGCACGTCGAAGATATTATAATTGACACAAATTTAATAAAAAGGAAATTTTACAAAGTAAAGTAAAACATTAAACATTTTGATCAGATGGTACCTTTTTAATGGTTTTTATGAACTTTTCTAAGTGATAATCACTAAAATTTTCTCATTCTATCAAGACGGTAAAATCTGTGGGAAGGATAGGTCTGTTATAATACTACTTACTTTAATTTAATTTAGAATTAAAAATAATGTTTTATCTTAATGTGGAACTTTTGGTGATAAATTTCTTATATTCACACTTCATGACTACGTTGATGAGAACCAAAGATTGTCTGGAAGAGATTGCTTTTGAGCAATAAGGCCACCTACTGTACTTCTTTTCCTTTTCTATTTTTGTTTTTGCCTTTTGTGTACAATAAAGACTATTTTTTTTGATAGGACCATCTTAAGCCGTAGGCAAAATTGGCTTTGCGAGGCATACTTATTGCCGTTAAGTGACTAAAATTAACTTAGCTATTAAATAATGTCTTTTAAAAAAAAAAGTAGTACCTTTTACTATGACATACCCCTAAGTAACACTATTTCTGATAGATTCGCGAGCAAGAGTTATTTTAAAAAAATTATTATAACCTCATAATAATAACCAAAGCATAGAAGGAGCTTCATATTTTAAAGCGTACACTGCCGTAGACAACAGATTTTTTTTCTAGTGATGTGACATTGTGTAAACTTATCCGCGATATCGATAGTGATCTTTTTAAAACGGTAAAGATCTCTATGGTCGTACCTACCGTTTTAAAAAGACTGGTTAGGTGCTTTCCATCCCTTACTAAAACGAGATACATCTAAAAGTGCTACCAATTCGAGGGTTTTGCCGCGTGTAATAACGTGTAGTTGTATTTCGTTCTAGAAAATGACTTAGGTAGTATTTAAAATAATATGTATGACAAATAAACTAAAAATATAAAATCAAAAACATCTATTGAAAGTAAATGACAAATAAATTACAATAAAACTACAGCCATATTTTTCTAAACTACTTATAAAATATTTTCATTCCCATTTTTTTCTGCGCAATCGTGTCGATCCATATCTGTCGTCAGTTAACGTCCACGGGAAATCTAGAATAATAATCCAGGGATATATCACTTAGTAATAATAATAATAATAATAAAGCCTGTTTATTCCATATTTCTAAGATTTACATTTCAAGCATTTGTTAAAAGGTTGTTAGTAGTTTTCTTAGTTTAAAGTTAGTATGGTTAGTCTAGTTCTGAAATATGAACCCCTTCCTGGGTAAAGGCCTCCAGCATCAGCCATTTGTCTTTGTTTTGACCAGTTCTTTCCTAATACCAGTATTATATCATCAGCCCACCTTCGTATTGGTCTACGAATGTTTCTCTTCCCCCCTGGGCCTTTCCATCTTGTGGTCTCTATGGTCCATCTTTTATCATTATATCGTGAGATGTGTCCAGCTCACTTCCATTTTAGTGTAAGTGCATGCTTAAGAGCGTCTGTGGTTTTTGTTTTTTGTCTGATATTTTCATTTCTTTCTTTATGTGCTTTCTTGATCTTAAGTATACTCCTTTCCATTGCTGTCTGAGTGCATTTGATTTTATGTTTTGTTTTGTTTGTTTGACAACCATATAGTAAGCACGGTAACAGACATGTATCAAACATTTTTTTTTAATTGCAGTAGATAATTACCTTTTAGAATTTCTGTTTGGGACCAAAATTTTTTCCAGGTTGTGTTGATTCTTCTTGTTATTTCTTTCTCGTTATTTGATTTATTAAATGATATTTGTTTTCCTAAGTATATATAGTTTTCAACATATTCTATATTGTTTCCTTTGAGTATAATGGTACGTTTGTGGCTGTTAGTTATTATCTTGGTTTTGTTAAAGTTCATTTCAAGACCAATTTTGGAACTATGGAACTATAGCTATGTAATCCGCGAACCTTAAGTTATTTAATTAGTTCCTGTTTACCGACAGTCCTTTGTTTGACCAGTCTAGCTTCTGAAATATATTTTCGAGTGCTGCGATAAACAATTTCGGTCACAGAGGGTCACCTTACTCCTCTTCCTATTTGTATTTCTTCACCTCTGGTTTCCAATTTTATTCTACTTGTGTTTTTTGAATATATATGTTTTAGGACATTAATATATTTCGGGTGAACTTGTGAACATTGCAACATATTCCAGATTGAGCAGTGGCTAATACTGTCAAATGCCTTGGCGTAGTCTATGAAGGCCACATACAAAGGTCTATTGAATTCTCGGTAATTTTCAATGACTTGTTCTAGTGTCTGTATGTAGTCCATTGTGCTGAAGCCCGATCTAAATATCACATAGATGTTGCAGAATTTATTAGAATAACACTGGATTAAATTATCGATAACTGTGCTTTTTACAATACTATACGACACGAAGAAAAATTGTAAAAAACTATATGAATTCGTAAATAAAACTAAACAAGAATACACCACTGACAGCTGACATCAAACACCAAAACCAAAATGTGTTTTAAAAAAAAATAAAGCAAAAAAAATAAATATTTTATAAAATTTCTCTCACTTTTTTGCTTATATCTTTCTTAATTTTAAATTAAGGGCAAAAAATTATATAAACATATATGTAGACACGACAATTTGCTACAAATTATGGTTCTTAAAATTTTTGTAAGACGCATATTAGCAGAGATATAGCGAAAACAGTGTTTTCACCCTTTTTCCAAGATGGCGGCCGGATGACAAGGGTGGCGACCCCACAAACTTGAAGTTAAGCTTCTATTGACCCCTTCAAATGTCCCAACAATAAAATTGCGTCCTCTAAAAAATACAAAGCAAATGTAACATTTCAATGGACTATATTCCTAACGTAATAAAGAATTATACTTTCGAAACATAATTTACAAACACTAAATACAGTATTCATCTAACACAATTTAAGCAGTCCAACAGCTGTGCAACACACATATTTGAACACACAATGCTTCACCAGTTCCCATACAAATACTTATAATGCATGTGCCACATATTCTAATGGCGGCATAACTCACGTATGCAAAAATTAGCCCCGATTTAAACGTTAATCATAACACTATGCTTTTGTATCTTAAAATTACTTTAAATAGTATGAACATAATGCAGATCGAAATAATGACTTTTCAAAATTATAATATTTAATGAGATCAAAAACACATCAACACTTTAAATTGTTGTCAGTATTAGTTAAATATGATAACTATATGTTTCAGTTTTTTCACATAGTTTTAATAATATTTTCAGAGAATTTTCATGCAAGCTTTGTAAAAAAAGTTGAAATTAGAAATAAATTGCATTAGTCTGATGTTAAAGACCGAACGACACGCTGGAAGCAAGATGGCGGAACATGCATCGTGACAAATTTGTCTTCTTAGAAATGAATTTCTAATTTTCTTGTGGATAATATAACATTTTAAATATATATGTTTAAAATAGTATTTATGTGACTTAGCATCAAGATTTGTATTATACTGTATAATGTACATCTAATTAAAAGAGGCTGCCTTGTTTCGTTGTTTTTTTTTTAAATCAGTGATGTTTAAATTTAAGTTGCTTCTAGAATCATAATACTCATATATGTTTACTTATGTTAATATACATATAAACATTTTGAAATAACTTTAAAAAAAAATTAAACTACATCGATGTTAAAATTGTTCTAAAATTTGAAACTTAATACATAGTAACATGAACCTACAAGTAAAATTAATTCATAATTACAACTACAAATATAATTAATTCATATAGCTATAGGGAACGCGATCCTGCATTTAAATTGATATTGAATTGAACGCGATGCTGCAAATCGTTCATATTTGTTAAAAAAACTGATTCGAACAATGGCTGCACATGCCAACCACATGCATTACTGGTGACAGCTACATAACTAACGAATTCTTTAAGGTCCGACTCCGATAAGACTCTAGAAAAAGGTGGTATAAAATTATAAAAAAATATAAAAAAATTATTGCTCATTGCTTTTTATCTCATAAACATTATATAAAATTATCTCGTAACTTATTAATAAGTAAATTCGAACATTTTGCTCATTAATTGTTGTTTGCTCATTAATTGTTGTTTGCTCATTAATTGTTTTACTAAAAATCGGTAAAATTTTACTAAAAACAAAAAAACTAAAGTCATTATAAAAGGCATCACGACATTATGACTGGTGGGCTACATTAGGAGGCTGAAAATAAAGAACATTAAAAATACTATATAAACAATGAGATATAATTGTATAGTAATTCAATTTTCAGGTATTTTTATTATATAATTGTTGGTTTTTGTAATCAAACTTTCGTAAAACATGATGATTATAAAATATGTCTATCGGGCTATGTTCACGTAAATTAATTGGATATTTTCCAACATAATTTTCGGAATTGGGCTCGACATTAATCGGGAAAAAATCCGATTTAATTACGTGAACATAGCCAGATAAATATATTTTTAATATATAATTATCTCTTATTTATAAAAAGCTTTTGTTGTAACAGTTCAAAGCGCTCGCGAACACAAAGTGACAATGAGTTTTCAGTTCTGTTTATTATAGATATATGAGGTTACCCGCTACGTCTAGCAACGTAAAAGGAAAAGACTACATATTTTATTTTGTTACACTAGGATCAGCTGTTGGGCTGTCCCTGTCATATTACTATATTTTTATATATTAAAAGGTTTTTTTTTGTTAAACAATTCATTAATAGAATAAATCACTACAACACTCTGTATGGAGTAAATATGTCCTCTATCGATCGAGTCAACAATATTCTGTCTGTCTGTTATAATCCTTAGATAACAAAATACAAATATAAGTATTGATGTTTCTAACCCTGAGCTTTTTGTGGCTTTTCTTGTTTTAAACTAGTGGAAAATATTTTGATGACGTTTCGTTTTATCAAATTAGATTATTATTCTTTATATTTAGGCATATGATGCGCAGTAGTCAAGTTTTTATTTTAACTAACAGATGTGATATATTTAAATTAAAATTTCAACGTCGTTCGTTCGTAACGTTCATATTATTAATAATATGAACAAATCTCCAGTTTTTTTAGAGTAAAGTAAATGTCTATCGGGCTATGTTCACGTAAATTAATTGGATATTTTCCAACATAATTTTCGGAATTGGGCTCGACATTAATCGGGAAAAAATCCGATTTAATTACGTGAACATAGCCAGATAAATATATTTTTAATATATAATTATCTCTTATTTATAAAAAGCTTTTGTTGTAACAGTTCAAAGCGCTCGCGAACACAAAGTGACAATGAGTTTTCAGTTCTGTTTATTATAGATATATGAGGTTACCCGCTACGTCTAGCAACGTAAAAGGAAAAGACTACATATTTTATTTTGTTACACTAGGATCAGCTGTTGGGCTGTCCCTGTCATATTACTATATTTTTATATATTAAAAGGTTTTTTTTTGTTAAACAATTCATTAATAGAATAAATCACTACAACACTCTGTATGGAGTAAATATGTCCTCTATCGATCGAGTCAACAATATTCTGTCTGTCTGTTATAATCCTTAGATAACAAAATACAAATATAAGTATTGATGTTTCTAACCCTGAGCTTTTTGTGGCTTTTCTTGTTTTAAACTAGTGGAAAATATTTTGATGACGTTTCGTTTTATCAAATTAGATTATTATTCTTTATATTTAGGCATATGATGCGCAGTAGTCAAGTTTTTATTTTAACTAACAGATGTGATATATTTAAATTAAAATTTCAACGTCGTTCGTTCGTAACGTTCATATTATTAATAATATGAACAAATCTCCAGTTTTTTTAGAGTAAAGTTTATACGTGAATATGTGGCCGTAAAAAAGTAACAAAAATAAATGAATATTCCAATATTTTTTAAAAACTTTGTACTCTTAAACCCTGCTAAGCTTCTGACAAAATATAAACCATGGGATACAGATACAGAGTAACAATTTATCATCGACAAGATTACCATGTTCATCAGACACCTACAGCTCTTCTTACTGTAAACACGATTACTGCAAAGCATTCAAAACGTCAGCAATTTTTTTATTTCTCTTTGCTATCTGTTTAAGATTAAAATTAAGATTAAGTTTCAGGCTGTGTTCATCTTTATCTATTCACAGGAGACGACAATTAGCTTTTCCTCTAGTCACTTAAGATCTCTGGTCAAAGCCGGATGATGTACACCAGGTATGGTTAACTAAATTACTACTAATGCTTTATTACACCCAAAACTAAACGGTAAACACTTTGTGTGTGGTAAAATGGTTAAATATGAAATATAAAGAAGAAATCAAGGGCAATCTTTCCTTTAGTGTAGTTTGATTTAAAAAGTGGGGAGGAGGGGTGGGGTGGGGGGTGTCTAAACCCTGACTCTGACTATTTATATCGTGAGCAAATTTTTAGTTCTAGAGATATACCGATTTTAAGTTTTGCAAAAACTAACCAAAAATTTAAGTAATTAGGACCTGGTGGCGTCTTCGGCGCGGAATCTAAAACAACAAAGTTGTTACGAATTGTGTTTTTCTTGTTAAATTAAAATTAACTAATATAATAACAAACATAACTGATATATATTTTGCATAGATATGAAATATTATTTTAACATTTTGTTTTTGTGCTAATATTAGTAAAAATACGGTATGTTACTCGCAAACAAAAAAAAATAATAAAAAAAAACTACGTGTTTGCTGGGACTGAAAATAGAATTAAAAGAAAGGGGAGACCAAGCCCTTTTAAATGAGGACATTTTCAAACCAAAAATACACTATAGGAAAACCGACTCGTAACCAATTGTGAACTAACAGACTGAAAAAATGTCATAAAGTATGATTTCATAAAAAACTAATATCAGCATCCAAAAGATACCATATAAAAAAAATAGATTTCATTTTAAGACAGACTTTTTTAACACCTTTCTTAAAACATCAACTTACTGTTTTTATTCAAAACTTGAAAATACTCGTCCCATTTTTATTATTATATACCTTTAAAATTGTAACTATTTTGTTTTCAACGTTACAAAAGAATCTCTTACAAATATACAAAATGACTCTTAATTATTTTATAATTTTAATTACTCTTATAATATATAAGAAAATAATGTCATTTTATTATAAAATGAATAAAGAAATAATTTCCTACAGAATGGGTAAGTTTGTATCCCGAGTTAAGAGTCCAAATATATAACATTAGTCTACTGACTGATGACTATAATGACTGAGTGACGCGTCGCTCGCAAGATGGCGATGCATGGAGCGTGACACATACCTATGTAATATAATTTTATTTGAAGATAATAATGTAAAATTAAAATTGTATTGAAAGTTTTCCTTCAATATTTTTGTGTAAAGTTAGATTATTACGTTTTGATTATTTTTTTTGTAAATATTCAAAATACATAAGGTAATTTCAATAAAATAAATACTAATAATTTAAGGATAATAATAATTATATTCATTTAAGGTACATTTATAATATTCAAAACAAATTTTTATATTGTTTATTTCAAATAAACGCGTTGATCCCTGGATACACGGTACAAATAAGTGAGTTTCTAATCCTGAGCTCGGTTCTGTTTATTTAATATTGCGATAGAATATATTTTATACGTGTGTTAACAATGTAAAGGGTACTTTCAATGGTCGGTCATATGGAGATCAGTGGACAGACACTAGATAAGTCAAACGTGTATTAGTCTTAAGATACTTAAGTTTTATTACTAAAATATATAGTTTTATTTTATTATTATTATTTTTTTAATTCAAAACGATAGTTTTCTAAATAATATAATTAGAATAGTGATGTATATATTAAACACGTCTAAAACCTGGACTATCGTTATCGTATCGTTGTCTAACACCCTTAACACAAGCACATAATTTGCTTACTTAGGGGTTAGATCAATGTGTGTAATTTGTCCTGATAGAAAAATAAATAAAAAAATTAAAAAAATTGCATGACTATGATGTTGATGACCAGTTTTTATGACATTTATAGCGGGTGTTTGAATGGGTGCTTTAAATTTACAATTGGAACCCGGTATAGTGAACTGTAATGGGGTCCTAGGTTTGGGATATTACTTTCACCCGTCCCCGTTAAATTCAAATATTTTAGATCCGATATATATATACATTAGGATTCTCAAACCAGACTTTGCCATATTAGATTACTACCATTAATGAAGCGGCTGTAGATTTATCGACAAACTGAGTATATCCTGTTATTGCAGCTAAGAGCATTTATTTTAAGTACATTATATTACATACATTCGTAGCATAGTTAAGGTTTTCAACCATATATTTTTTGTGAAGTACCCAAAATTTCATTCATCAAACCCTTTTCCTAAAATAACGTTATATGTAGTTAAGTACCACACTTGATAGTTTTAAACTTGAGATCCAGATAGATAGATTTTCGAGTAAAGCGATTTCGATGGGTTTATAATTTACATAAAGGAAGACGTTTTTACTAGAAATTTTTGGTGATATTTTCATTTTTTATCTTTGAGAATTAATACCTCATGTTGATTATAATACACACTAACGGTAAAGAGAGGAAACAATAAGCAATAAAGTAGACACATTTAATAAATCTGTATATCTTATAATAATGATAGAGTATTTATTAAAATTAAATTTTCCAATTTAATAATTACGTTTTCTTCCCTTTAAAGAATGCTAGCTCACAAAAAATAGGTACATTTGGTGTCTTATTTCAGATACTCCGAAATGGCGTCATTCAAAATGACACGAGGGTAGACATTTGTACTCCTGTGAGATCTACATCTAACCAATATTGTGAATCACTAAAAGTCAAGTAGACAAATTAATATTATAATTCATAATTAATTATAATACTAAATGTTTCGATACAATCTATTATCTGTGCTTTACATTTAAACAATTTTTATCACATTTGTAACTGCAGTCTACAGTTTTTATCAATGAACCTTTGAGAATAAAAGATGAATTATTATTTATGGTAAACACTTTTGAGTAACTACAAAAATGTATTCGTTTTTTAGATTACGTTGAACTTTTTAAAACTATAAGTGTTTTTGAGATAAATACTCAAAGCATATTATAAATATTTATGTACTTGAAGATTACCAATAACATAACCGTTGTTATTTTATATATATATATATATATAAAGCTTTTATGATGTAGCGTCTTCATCACTTATGTACTCACACGTGATAACTACCTAATTTTCAAACCCTCAAGTCACTTAATACTCCTGGTCAAAGCCAGATGATTTACACCAGATATGATTAAAGACGACAAATACTAACATCATTATAATGTTCATTATACCCAAAACTAAATGGTTAAGAACTTGTGTATGGTAAAGTGGTTAAATCTTTATCTATATATGTATAGAAGGATGTTTGTATATATGAAATCGATGAACTCAGAAACTATTGGACCGATGATTATGAAAATTGGTATGTATATGTATTTTTCCACGGAGAAGGTTTATATGGTATGCCCATTGATGTAACTCGCCACCGGGCGGCGCTGTCAAATATAGACTTCCGCCCCGTTCAACCGATTGTCATAAAAGTTGGTATGACCATGTATGTTTCCTCGAATAAAACGAATATGCTATGTCCATTGACGTAACTTGCCACCAGGCGGCGCTGTCAAATATCGACTTCCGCCCCGTTCAACCGATTGTCATAAAAATTGGTATGACCATGTATATTTCCTCGAAGAAAACGAATATGCTATGTCCATTGATGTAACTTGCCACCAGGCGGCGCTGTCAAATATAGACTTCCGCCCCGTTCAACCGATTGTCATAAACATTGGTATGACCATGTATTTTTCCTCGAAGAAAACGAATATGCTATGCCCATTGATGTAACTCGCCACCAGGTAAAGTAAGGGTTAGCACAGCGAAGCGGGCTGGGTTCGCTAGTATAATCTAAAAACTAAACAATAACAAAAAGATTTCATAGAAAATAAATTGAGACTTCACTTTAAAAGAGATTTCTTTTGACACCTTTCTCAAAACATATCAACTAACTGTTTTTATTCAGACTTAATAATACTCGTCCCATTTTTATTATTATATACCTTTAAAATAGTAACTATTTTATTTTCACCGTTACAAATATACAAAATGACTGTTAATTATTTTATAATTTTTAATTACTCTTATAATATGTAAGAAAATATTGTCCTTTTATGAATAAAGAAATAATTTCCTACATAATGGTTTAGTTTGTAAACCAAGTTAAGAGTCCAAATATATAACATTAGTCTGACCTAACGAGCGAACGTCACGCCGCCCGCAAGATGGCGATGCATGCAGCGTGACACATAGTTACCTGTTATTATTTTAACGTTGAAGAAATTCATGTAAATTAAAAATTGTATTAATTTTTTTTGTATATTTACGTGTAAAATTGGATAATTTTATTAGTTAAAATATGTATTATAGTAATTATTCAAAATAAATAAGGTGTACATTTTCATATTGTTTATATTATGAATAAACGCTTTAATCCCTGGATACCGGATACAAATAAGGGAGTGTATAATCCTGGGCTCGGCTTGTGATCCCATGTTCATTTCATTAATGTTCTGTTTATTTAATATTGCGACAGAATATATTTTAAATGTATGTGTTAACAATGTAAATCAACTTTGAATAGTCATTTGGAGATCGGTGTATAGATACCGCTAAGAGACTAATATACTTCATATTTTATTACTAAAATCTACAGTTTTTTTTCATAAAATATATATTAAATCTGGACTAGTGGATTTCTGTTTTTCAGATACTTTTCAAATCGAATGACTATGATGTTAACGACCAATTTTATATATTTTATCTTTGGTGTATGAGTGGGTGCCTTAAAATTAAAATTGGATCCGGTAGAGTGCCTTGTAATCGGAACCTAGGCTCTAACCATAATATTTTTTAAGATTTTTGCCTATCACCCGTTCCCAATATATTATTTTTTTCAGAGCCGTTATTAGAAAACATATTAGCTACTTACATGGGAAAAAAAAGGAACTGTAACTATATAATATTGGACAAACCACGGAGTACGCAGCATTAAAAAACCTCCCTAGACTACAATGATATTGTGAAGAAAAAACTGTTTACCAAAACAAACCGAAGTTTTTGAAAGCACATTTTATTTGTCACAGCGCTCATAGCTTCGAAATGTATATTTAAATGCCAACTACCCTTAGCTACCTTTGAAAATGGGCTTTAGATGGATCGAAAATCTGAATATCCCCGGTTATTGCAACTAAGATTATTTCAAGTCAAAACATTCGTAGCTTGGTTAAGGTCTAACCATATACTTAACCATACACTTTTTATGATGTACCAATAATTCCAGAGTCATCTTAATTTCTTGGAATAATGTTATATATACGAACAGAGATGTCAGAGACACCACATACTACCATTAGTTAGGGGGCGAAATATATCACATATTGTATACTTAGTGAAAATAGCTCAAAGCCTATTAGATTCACCACATTTACTTTCAAAAATTAACTTACGTTTACGTTACCGAATCGGAGTTTAAAAAAAAACTAATTTACTTATATATTTCTGTTTGTCGAACAAACTTCAGACATAACTCTTTCTTATATTAGTTCTGCTAACAAACTTAATGCACTGGCTGACATCCCGAACCTGGACTTGTTCATAACAATACCGAATAAGTATAAATATGTGTTATCGCAACTATTTTTAATGGTTGTACTAAAGACTGATAGGTGAATGATTACTTTAATTTAATTGAGTATTTTTTTTTTAATGTAAGCCCTAGTTATCAGAATGTGAAAACGTGTAAAGGGTGTACAGCTTTTTATATAGATGTCTATAATGTTATCTTACACTGTATGTTTTACAGTTAAATAAAAAATAAAAAAATAGTTCAGAAACATACTTGATAGTTTTCAAACTTGAAATCATAAGAGATAGATATTGAAGTATCGCGATTTACTTCCTTTTTATTTGCGTGAACGTCAACGAAGGCGTTTTTACTAAAAAAAATATTGCTGGTTTTTTTTATCTCTGAGAATTAACACCTCATTGTGATTATGATACAAACTAACATTAAAAAGAGGAAAGATTTGTTAGTTCGAAAATAAATAAACGACTTTATCAGTAAATAGTATGTTAGCAAAATATTCCACAAAACATGTATTGCAGAGAGTTAATCCTGACATTAATTAATTATTTGTCTAATCTTATCGTAATATAATTAATAAGGAATCATTTCACTTTAATCTTATTGTGTCTGAATTGCCACAAACATTTAAAGTTTAAACACTTTACAACAGGAAACGTAACTATTTGACCATATACTATATTCGATATATATATATATATATATATATATATATATATATATATATATATATATATATAAATATGTATATATATATATATATATAAATATGTATATATATATGTGGTGTAACTTTTAATTATAAGTTTTAATAATTTGTTTATTCATTCAATCTGTAGACAATAGTTTAATATTTATGTTAGTATGGCAACCCTCCGAACGGGAAGTCAGTCGATCAGGCACGGCATAAGACGAAAGACGCTGTATAATTGACTCACTTAAAGAATTAAAATAACTGTGAAATTAAAAGAAATTTTACTCTCTTCATATCCCACATATATATATATATATATATATATATATATATATATATATATATATATATATATATATATATATATATATATATATATATATATATATATATGTATATCAAATAAATTACAACGGTTATGTTATTGGTAATCTTCAAGTACATAAATATTTATAATATGCTTTGAGTATTTATCTCAAAAACACTTATAGTTTTAAAAAGTTCAACGTAATCTAAAAAACGAATACATTTTTGTAGTTACCCAAAAGTGTTTACCATAAATAATAATTCATCTTTTATTCTCAAAGGTTCATTGATAAAAACTGTAGACTGCAGTTTCAATTCTATTTATTCTTAACAAAAAAAATAGATAACTTTAACAAATATATAATTTTATTCAAGATTTTTCCCGGTATTCTTGGATAATAAAGCTGTTCCAATGAACGTAGCTCCTTAATCTAATTTTTACCGTCACTTTTATTTACGAAAAGTTTTATTTAAATCTATAATTTATATGCAGATGAGGATTCAGCGAGGCGGTCATACTGAGTTAGTATAGGTTTGCTCTGAAATACCTAAAGGGTATTTTAATTTTATACAAATTATCTACATAAAAAAGTAATTTTCAGCTAAAAATATGATATTTCATTTTTACTTAGGTGTATATTTTAAAACACTGTCTTAGAACGTTACCGCTTTCGATTCAATATCAAGTTTATATTTAATATTTACATAGTATTGAAAACGTATGAACATATTAATTTAATATATAGGTCACCATTAATTTGTCTTATCATCTTCCATCTGTATGTAATCTATCAAAGCTTATACATATATAGAACCAAAAAATAATAACCAATTGTTTTAAATTATATTGTATTACATTTGAAATTGTATTACATTTGAAAATGCTTCCAGTTAATATGAGCATTACAATAATATTTGTAGAATTTAAGAGAAACTTAATAATAATAAAACAACTTTTATGTAACCATAACTGATACAGAATAATAAAGTTAACCTTATTATCAGATTCAAAATTTCCCAGACTTCCCATTCTGCAGTTATAATTATAAAACGGTACAGAGATTACCAGACTGGAACCCACACCTAACTGTAAAGGAGATCAAAGAGGGTAAAAATATATCGTGGGTAGAGACTCTTTGAACGACACTTCGTACTTTACTAAAACAGAATAATGATGTTCATATATAATTATATTTTTGTGTTATCTTCTCTCATAGTGTCTAAATGTAAATCTAATATGTTTGCAGATAGTATTAAGTTACAAATTCATTATATTATATATCTTATCAAACAGCAATATTAGTGTTGTTGGCCCAACTTATCCGTTGTAATTCCGGGATAAAGGTATACAAACGTGTCGTTCTTAATCTAATCCTGGGCTTATTGTTTGTGATACTATTGTCACTTTTATTTCAGTTTTTGCGATTCGGGATTATGGATAAATTAAACAATTTATAAATTTCTTTACCATTTTCAACTAATGTACAATGTTAAATGATGTTAGTAACGAAACTATCTGAATTAGTAACGATTCTCATGCAATCCAAGTAAACAGCAAATTGAAAAAGTCTCGCGTCCCTATATTTTTTAATATTGTAATTTGAAATATTCATAGTACGTTGAAATTGTACTACGAATATGCTTTATAGTTATTAAAATATGCAATAAATCTAGAATCATAAAAAATGTACACATATTATATTTTTAGAGTGGAAATATAGTTATTATTTCCACCATCCTTAATAATTTTGTTAACTTATGGCAATATCTGCATTTTTTTTTTTTATCAGGACAAATTACACACATTGATCTAACCCCTAAGTAAGCAAATTATTTGCTTGTGTTAAGGGTGTTAGACAATCATACAAATACATAGAAATACACGTATAAATACTGAGAATATATTTAATAGACGACCAAACCCAGAACACAGACATCTATGCTCATCACATAAATGCCTGTCTCCGCCGGGAATCGAACCCGAGCCCCATTGCGCCGTGACACGTTAGGCGTCTGCGCTAACCACTCGACCAACGGGGCGATTTGTAAATTGAATGAAGCTTTAACAAAATTGAATGAAGCTTTAACAAAATCTTATCGAGTTCTTACGCCAAGATGGACAAGATAGTTCAAATTATTAAGAATAAATAGTTCATATTAAATTCGTTTTCAAGATGATAGTATAAATATACAAAAAATCTACTTTTAGAGGATTGTACGGAAGGAAGGAAGAGACGTTTACCTTTATTTTACCTTTGATGGATGAAGGAATGCTGGAGTAGTCATCATACGGAAGAGAAGGTGTTTGAGCATCCTGCTCATTTTCTGTGTGAGGCTGCCACCAGATCCAGATTGAGTCGCCCCATATAAGCTGCATTTAAATGACCTCAAATACACCATTACCGCCACATAAATCCTGACCACTATAAATTGATGTATGGAAAACTTTAACATAGTATTTAGTATATCAATCACATACGATTATAGAGACTATTCAGTTTTAACCTTATTACTTTATTAAATATAAATATCCGTAGGGCATGTCAGGGCATTAAAAATATAAAAGTAAAAGACAATGTTTTAAAATATAAGTTGAATCAATATAAGTTGACAATTACATTTTTGGTTAGCAAAAAAGATTATAATACTGAAGTGAACATAAATTAACTTGTATAAAATCAAAATACCTATAGCATATCAGAGCAAACTTTGCCTAACTCGGTCTGACCGCCTCGCTGAACCGTAATCTGCATACAAACGATGGATTTTTTAATAAAAAAACTCCTTGCAAATAAAAGTGACGATAAAAAGTAGGTTAAGGAGCTGCGTTTATTGCAACAGCTTTATTACCTAATACCGAGGCAAGTCTTGAATAAAATTATACGTTAACTAAAGTTATTTCTTCTTTTTAAATTAGGAATACTAATAATTTCAACTATATTCTCAAGTGCTTCAACACAGAAATACATTTGACTATGAACTATTTATTATTATTCAATATGAATTATTATTTATTATATAAAAAACTTGACTAACTACAAAACCGTTATAGTTGTATATAAATATGTTATTTAGCTTACGTTGAACTTATTAAAATTATAAAGAATAAGGAGTGTTTGATGTATAAATATTTGAGGTGACATAACATGTTATAGATATTTATTTTAATGAAGATTACCAATAGCATAATCGTTTTAATTTGTTTGATATACCTACTCAGATCTATCAAATATATGATCAAATAGTTTTAAAGTTGCGCTACTTAACAACCTAATCATATATGTGATAAAAATCGTAATCGTTCAAATGTAAAGCACAGATAATAGATTATATCGAAACATTTAGTATTATAATCAATGGTGAATTATAATATTAATTTGTCTACTTGATTTTTAGTGATTCACAATGTTGGTTAGATGTAGATCTCACAGGAGTACAAATGTAAACCCTCGTGTCATTTTGAATGACGCCATTTCGGAGTATCTGAAATAAGACACCGAATGAACCTATTTCTTGCAAGCTATCATTCTTTAAAGGGAAGAAAACGTTATCATTAAATTGGAAAATTTAATTTTAATAAATACTGTAGCATTATTATAAGATATGCAGATTTATTAAATTTATTTGCTTTATTGCTTATTGTTTCCTCTCTTTACCGTTAGTAGTGAGGTATTAATTCTCAAAAATAAAAAATGAAAATATCACCAAAAATTTCTTCAAACGTCTAAACGTCTTCCTTTATGTTAATTATAAACCCATCGAAATCGCTATACTCGAAAATCTATATATCTGGATCTCAAGTTTAAAACTATCAAGTGTGGTACCTAACTACATATAACGTTATTTTAGGAAAAGGGTTTGATGAATGAAATTTTGGGTACTTCACAAAAAGTATATGGTTGAAAACCTTAACTATGCTACGAATGTATGTTATATAATGTACTTAAAATAAATGCTCTTAGCTGCAATAACCGGGTATATTTAAAATAGTTTGTCGATAAATCTACAGCCGCAGCATTAATGGTGGTAATCTAATATGGCAAATTCTGGTTTGAGAATCCTAATGTATATATATATCGGTTCCAAATATTTGAATTTAACGGGGACGGTTGAAAGTAATATCCCAAACCTAGGACCCGATTACAGTTCACTATACCGGGTCCAATTGTAAATTTAAAGCACCCATTCAAACTGGAAAACAGAAGTTCACCTGTCCAGGTTTTAGACGTGTTTAACAAATACATCACTATACTAATTATATTATTTAGAAAACAATCGTTTTGAATAAAAAAAAAATATTAATAAAATAAAACTATATATTTTAGTAATAAAACTTAAGTATCTTAAGACTAATACACGTTTGACTTATCTAGTGTCTGTCCACTGATCTCCATATGACCGACCATTGAAAGTACCCTTTTACATTGTTAACACACGTATAAAATATATTCTATCGTAATATTAAATAAACAGAACATTAATGAAATGCTCATGAACATGGGATCACGAACCGAGCTCAGGATTAGAAACCCACTTATTTGTACCAGGGTATCCAGGGATCAACAAACAATGTAAAAATTTACTTTGAATAGTATAAATGTACCTTAAATTAATATAATTATTATTATCCTTAAATTATTAGGATTTATTTAATTGAAATTACCTTATGTATTCTGAATATTTACAAAAAATTTAATCAAAACATAATAATCTAACTTTACACGAAAATATTGAAGGAAAACTTTCAATACAATTTTAATTTTTATTTTTTTAAGTATGTGTCACGCTGCATGCATCGCCATCTTGCGAGCGACGCGTCTTTCAGTCATTATAGTCATCAGTCAGTAAACTAATGTTATATATTTGGACTCTTAACTCGGTTTACAAACTTACCCTTTCTGTAGGAAATTATTTCTTTATTCCTTTTATAATAAAAGGACATTATTTTCTTACATATTATAAGAGTAATTGAAAATTATAAAATAATTAAGAGTCATTTTGTATATTTGTTACAGATTCTTTTGTAACGGTGAAAATAAAATAGTTACTATTTTAAAGGTATGAACATACGTACATATAATAAAAATGGGACCAGTATTTTCAAGTTTTGAATAAAAACAGTAAGTAGACAGTAGTTTTAAGAAAGGTGTTAAAAAAGTCTCTCTTAAAATGAAATTTATTATTTTTATATGATATCTTTTGGATGCTGTTATATTAGTTTTTTTATGAAATCATACTTTATGCCCTTTTTTCAGTCTGTTAGTTCACAATTGGTTAATAGTCGGCTTTCCTATAGTGTATTTTTGGTTTGGAAATGGCCTCATTTAAAAGGGCTTGGTCTCCCCTTTCTTTTAATTCTATTTTCAGTCCCAGCAATCGCGTAGTTTTTTTTCATTATTTTTTTGTTTGCGAGTAACATAACGTATTTTTACTAATATTAGCACAAAAACAAAATGTTAAAATAATATTTCATATATATGCAATATATTTATCAGTTATGTTTATTATTATATTAGTTAATTTTAATTTAACAAGAAAAACACAATTCATAACAACTTTGTTGTTTTAGATTCCGCGCTGAAGACGCCACAAACTCCTAATTATGTACTTAAATTTTTGGTTAGTTTTTGCAAAACTTAAAATCGGTATAGGTATCTGTACAACTAAAAATTAGCTTACGATGTAAATAGTGTCAGGGGATAGCGTTTAGACACCCCCCCCCCTCCCCGCCCCTCCGCCCCACCTTTTAAATCAAACTACACTAAAGGAAAGATTGCCCTTGGTTTCTTCTTTATATTTCATATTTAAGCATTTTACCACACACAAAGTCTTTACCGTTCAGTTTTGGGTGTAATATAGCATTAGTAGTAATTTAGTTAACCATACCTGGTGTACATCATCCGGTTTTGACCAGAGATCTTAAGTGACTTGAGGAAAATCTAATTGTAGTCTCCTGTGTATAGATAAGAGATGAACACAGCATGAAACTTAATTTTAATCTTTACACAGACAGCAAAGAGAAATAAAAAAAATGCTGACGTTTTGAATGCTTTGCAGCAATCGTGTTCACAGCAAAACGAGCTGGAGGTGTCTGATGAGCATGGTAGTCTTGTCGATGATAAATTCTTACTCTGTATCTGTATCCCATATTTTATATTTTGTCAGAAGCTTAGCAGGGTTTAAGAGTGCAAAGTTTTTAAAAAATATTGGCATATTCATTTATTTTTGTCACTTTTTTTTACGACCACATATTCACTTATAAACTTTACTCATAAAAAACTGGAGATTCGTTCATATTATTAATAATATGAACGTTACGAACGAACGACGTTGAAATTTTAATTTAAATATATGTCACATCTGTTAGTTAAAATAAAAACTTGACTACTGCGCATCATATGCCTAAACATAAAGAATAATAATCTAATTTGATAAAATGAAACGTCATCAAAATATTTACCACTAGTTTAAAACAACAAAAGCCACAAAAAGCTCAGGTTTAGAAACATCAATACTTATATTTGTATTTCGTTATCTAAGGATTATAACAGACAGACAGAATATTGTGGACTCGATCGATAGAGGACATATTTACTCCATACAGAGTGTTGTAGTGATTTACTCTATTAATGAATTGTTTAACAAAAAAAACCTTTTAATATGTAAAAATATAGTAATATGACAGGGACAGCCCAACAGCTGATCCTAGTGTAACAAAATAAAATATGTAGGCTTTTCCTTTTACGTTGCTAGACGTAGCGGGTAACCTCATATATCTATAATAAACAGAACTGAAAACTCATTGTCACTTTGTTTGTTCGCGAGCGCTTTGAACTGTTACAACAAAAGCTTTTTATAAATAAGAGATAATTAATTAATCAATTATTATTAATAAATTTTTATTGAATCACATATTTAAATAAAGTGGAACTTTGTACAAGAAAGTAAAAATTGTGTTTAATCGTAATTAAAAATGCAGTTCCATCAAGAATTAACAACATATTCTATAAAAAAAAGAGATAATTATATATTAAAAATATATTTACCCGGCTATGTTCACGTAATTAAATCGGATTTTTTCCCGATTAATGTCAAACCTAATTCCAAAAATTATGTTGGAAAATATCCAATTAAGTTACGTGAACATAGCCCGATAGATATATTTTATTATCATCATGTTTTACGAAAGTTTGATTACAAAATGCGACAATTATATAATAAAAATACCTGAAAATTTAATTACAAGACAATTACGTCTTATTGGTTATATAGTATTTTTAATGTTCTTTATTTTCAGCCCCCTAATGTAGCCCACCAGTCATAATGTCGTGATGCCTTTTATAATCATTTTATTTTTTTTGTTTTTAGTAAAATCTTACCAATTTTTAGTAAAACTACAATTAATGAGCAAAATGTTCGAATCTACTTATTAATAAGTTACGATATAATTTTATATATTTTTTATGAGATAAAAAGTAATGAGCAATAATGTTTTCATAATTTTTTTTTCAATATTGATGTCCATTTTGTAAATGTATACCACTTTTTTCCAGAGTCTTCTCGGAGTCGGACCTCATCGAATTCGTTAGTTATGTAGGTGTCACCGGTAATACATGTGTTGCCAATGTTCGAATCAGTTTTTTTTAACAAATATCAACGATTTGCAGGATCGCGTTCAATTCAATATCAATTTAAATGCAGGATCGCGTTCCCTATAGCTATATGAATTAATTATATTTGTAGTTGTAACTATGAATTCATTATACTTGTAGGTTCATGTTACCATTAAGTTTCAAATTTTAGAACAATTTTAGCATCGATGTAGTTTAATGTATTTTATTAAAGTTATTTCAAAATATTTATATGTTAACATAAGTACACATAAATGAGTATTATGATTCTAGAAGCAACTTAAATTTAAACATCTCTGATTTAAAAAAAAAAACAACGAAACAAGGCAGCCTCTTTTAATTAGATGTACATTATACAGTATAATACAAATCTTGATGCTAAAACACATAAATACTATTTTAAATATATATATTTAAAATGTTATATTATCCACAAGAAAATTAGAAATCCATTTCTAAGAAGACAAATTTGTCACGATGCATGTTCCGCCATCTTGCCTCCAGCGTGTCGTTCGGTCTTTAACATCAGACTAATGCAATTTATTTCTACTTTCAACTTTATTTACAAAGCTTGCATGAAAATTCTATTTATTATATTAATTATTAATACTATTTATTAATTAAAACTATGTGAAAAAACTGAAACATATAGTTATCATATTTAACTAATACTGACAACAATTTAAAGTGTTGATGTGTTTTTGATCACACTAAATATTATAATTTTGAAAAGTCATTATTTCGATCTGCATTATGTTCAAACTATTTAAAGTCCTTATTATACAAAAGCACAGTGTTATGATTAACGTTTAAATCGGGGCGAATTTTTGCATACGTGAGTTATGCCGCCATTAGAATATGTGGCACGAGCATTATAAGTATTTGTATGGGAACGGGTGAAGCATTGTGTGTTCAAATATGTTGCACAGCTGTTGGACTGCCTAAATTGTGTTAGATGAATACTGTATTTAGTGTTTGTAAATTATGTTTCGAAAGTATAATTCTTTATTACGTTAGGAATATAATCCATTGAAATGTTACATTTGCTTTGTATTTTTTAGAGGACGCAGTTTTAATGTTGGGACATGTGGGGGGGTCAATAGAAGCTTAACTTCAAGTTTGTGGGGTCACCACCCTTGTCATCCGGCCGCCATCTTGGAAAAGGGGTGAAAACACTGTTTTCGCTATATCTCTGCAATTATGCGTCTTACAAAAATTTTAATAATTATAATTTGTAGCAAATTGTCGTTCCTACAAATATGTTTATATAATTTTTTCCCTAAATTTAAAATTAAGAAAGTTGCAAAAAAGTGAGATAAATTTTATAAAATATTTCTTTTTCTGCTTTTTATTTTTTTTTAAACATTTTATTAAGAAATTACTTCAGACTAATCTAGTAGATAATCTTTTAATGAAAAATTTTCACTACATTTTTTTTTATTTCATTAATTTGAAACGCTGTTACAGCGCTCCAAAGTAGACAGGGTTCGTTAATGCTCACGCGGAAAAAAATGTAAAACTTATCTTTATTTATTTTTTTATTGTGAACATATTCTTATACATATTTTTTGTAAAATTCGTAGAACTTTACTTATTCACTCCTAATTCTTTTCTTTAATATAGAACTTACAAAATTTAACTTATCGAATGTTCACCAGGTAATAATAAAAGATAAAAATAAAAGGTCCTCTTTAAGATATTTTTTTTTATGAGATGGTCTTTTCGGTATAACTTTGTATATCAAACCTTTAAAGCAGATAATGGTCTCTAGTTTGCCACAATTGAACTGAGTTTTCCAAAATGTTTTTTTTTGTACCTGACCATGACTGAATGGTAACCATTTGGTCATCATTATGATGATGAACTGGAAAGTGTAATTCATATTTGACGTATTGGATATGGATAACGTTTACACATTTTGGTTGTGTTTGATGTCAGCCGTCAGTGGCGTGTTCTTGTTTAGTTTTATTTACGAATTCATATAGTTATTTACAATTTTTCTCCGTATCGTTGAAAGAAAATATATGAGGGGATGTAAATCCCATTCTTCCCGGAAAGAAAATTAAGTTCAAAAGTAAATTTCCATCGGTAAGTGATCTAACATGGTATTATTTTACGTTTTTCTTCGTTACAAAACAACTATTTGTGTTTTTTTAACTGGTTTACAAATTATAAAGAGAAAATTGGCCTATGGCACAATTACAAGACTGCAATATTTATAACGATATTGGTCATTTTAAAGTTTTCTATATAGTTTTGGATAGTGTTGTAAAAAGCACAGTTATCGATAATTTAATCCAGTGTTATTCTAATAATTTCTGCAACATCTATGTGATATTTAGATCGGGCTTCAGCACAATGGACCACATACAGACACTAGAACAAGTCATTGAAAAATACCGAGAATTCAATAGACCTTTGTATGTGGCCTTCATAGACTACGCCAAGGCATTTGACAGTATTAGCCAATGCTCAATCTGGAATACGTTGCAATGTTCACAAGTTCACCCGAAATGTCCTAAAACATATATATTCAAAAAACACAAGTGGAATAATATTGGAAACCAGAGGAAATATCGAGGAAGAAATAACAAGAAGAATCAACACAACCTGGAAAATATTTTGGTCCCAAAAAGTAATTCTAAAAAAAAGGCACTTAAAAAAAAAATGCTTCTTACTGTGCTTACTTTATGGTTGTTAATCTTGGGTATACACAAACAAAGCAAAACATAAAATCAAATACACTCAGACAGCAATGGAAAGGAGTATACTTAAGATCAGGAAAGCATATAAAATAAGAAATGAAAATAGCAGACAAAAAACGAGAACCACAGACACTCTTAAGCATGCACTTACACTAAAATGGAAGTGGGCTGGACACATCTCACGATATAATGATAAAAGATGGACCATAGAGACCACAAGATGGAAAGGCCCTGGGGGGAAGAGAAACATTGGTAGATCAATACGAAGGTGGCCTTATGATATTATACAGGTAATAGGACAGAATTGGCCAATAGCTGAAAAAAAAAAGGAAAAATGGAAGATTCTGGAGGAAACCTTTACCCAGGAAGGGGTTCCTATTTCAGAAGTAGACTGACCATACTAACTTTAAACTAAGAAAACTACTAACAACCTTTTAACAAAAGCTTGAAATGTAAATCTTAGAAATATGGAATAAACAGACTTTATTATTATTATTATTATTACTATGTAATATATCCCTGGATTATTATTCTAGATTTCCCATGGACGTTAACTGACGACAGATATGGATCGACACGATTGCACAGAAAAAATTGGGAATGGAAATATTTTATAAGTAGTTTAAAAAGATATGGCTGTAGTTTTATTGTAATTTATTTGTCATTTACTTTCAATAGATGTTTTTGATTTTGTATTTTTAGTTTATTTGTCACACATATTATTTTAAATATTACCTAAGTCATTTTCTAGAACGAAATACAACTAAATGTTATCGCACGCGGCAAAATCCTCGAAGTGGTAGCATCTTTAGATGTATCTCGATTTAGCAAGTGATGGAAAGCATCTAACCAGTCTTTTTAAAACGGTAGGTACGACCATAGAGATAAAGATCACTATCGATATCGCGGATAAGTTTACACAATGTCACATCACTAGAAAAAAATCTGTTTTCTACGGCAGTGTACGCTTTAAAAATATGAAGCTCCTTCTATGCTTTGGTTATTTTTCTGAGGTTATAATATTTTTTTTTAACTTACTCTTGCTCGCGAATCTATCAGAAATAGTATAACTGAGAGGTATGTGATAGTAAAAGGTACTACTTTTACTTTTTTTTAAAAGACATTATTTAATAGCCAAGTTAATTTCAGTCACTTAACGGCAATAAGCATGCCTCGCAAAGCCAATTTTGCCTACGGCTTAAGATGGTCCTATCAAAAAGAATAGTCTTTATTGTACACAAAAGATAAAAACAAAAATAGAAAAGGAAAAGAAGTACAGTAGGTGGCCTTATTGCTCAAAAGCAATCTTTTCCAGACAATCTTTGGTTCTCATCAACGTAGTCATGAAGTGTGAATATAAGAAACTTATTACCAAAAGTTCCACATTAAGATAAAACATTATTTTTAATTCTAAATTAAATTAAAGTAAGTAGTATTATAACAGACCTATCCTTCCCACAGATGTTACCGTCTTGATAGAATGAGAAAATTTTAGTGATTATCACTTAGAAAAGTTCATAAAAACAATTAAAAAGGTACCATCTGATCAAAATGTTTAATGTTTTACCTTACTTTGTAAAATTTCCTTTTTATTAAATTTGTGTCAATTATAATATCATTCTTTACGTGCTGTACTGATTGAATAATAGCAAAGTCAAAAATACACATTTGTCAGAATACGTATTTGTACGTTATACATGTGTCGAAATGCACAATAATAGTTTGTTAATTAAAGTGTCTTTTAAACTGTAATTAAAAGTATTAGTCTATAGTTACTTCACTGGTTAGGTTCTTATCTATGTTTGATTAAAATAAAAATAGTCGTCTTCAAGATATTGACGTTTTATTCGGAGAGGTTCTTATGCAATAATTAGCTGTTCCCAGCTGTTTCGACCGCTATATAGGAAAAAAAGCCTTGTTATGAAGGCCAAAAGGTTTTTACACTTACTTACTCCCCGTTGGTCGAGTGGTTAGCGCGGACGCCTAACGTGTCACGGCGCAATGGGGCTCGGGTTCGATTCCCGGCAGAGACACTCATTTATGTGATGAGCATAGATGTCTGTGTTTATTAAATATATTCTTAGTATTTATATGTGTATTTCTATGTATTTGTATCGTTGTCTAACACCCTTAACACAAGCAAATAATTTGCTTACTTAGGGGTTAGATCAATGTGTGTAATTTGTCCTGATATTATTATTATTATTATTATTAATGTGCTTTTCAACGGTAGAGATAGAGGTAGAGATTTAAAAAATTCTCTTTGAGCCCAGTACTTTTTCCAGGTGATTGATATTTTACACAACACAATTACGCTTATAAAAAATACTAGAACTTGATAAAAATAGCTGAGTTGCGTCAATGGGTCAAGTTGGCAAATTGAATAAAATTTGTCTAAATTTTTTATTTCCCTTATTTATTATTCGCATAAAATTCTAGGTAAAAGTAAGCCAAACGTTTTAAAATGTTTCATTAAATTTTTGGATGGTTAGAACTAACTTGAGTTAATAAGTTTTCTCCGTAACAGAATAATTCTTTCAAGAGAAAACAATTCTTTCACGCTTATTCAGAGTAAAATACCTTGAGTCGTAAACTTATTTTTATTACATTATTATTTTAAAGTTTTAATTACAAACTTGCAGTTTAAGTCACAAACCCGTGTGAGTTGACTGTAATTAGGTTAAGAGATTATGCTCCTTGGAACTGACATCTAAAGAGCATAATAATTTAAGACAATTTACGACTACGATGTTTGAGAACACTAACATGAATGTTTGAACACACAATGACTCGTTCAGCTTCGCTGTTAATACCACACATGGTATAAGTTATAATGTGTCAACCTTACATAATTTACTACGAATTCTGTAATATGCCGTCCACGACATATTACAGACCGTGGATAACGGGTTTTGAGTCGGGAATTTGCCAAAATAATAAATAAGGAATAGTGTGTCCAATGTAGACATTAAAAGATAGACAAATTTACATCTAGCTTGATGAGTAAAATATGTAGTTCGAAATATAATTAAAAATAAAACTTGTAAGTTCCCCATCATTGTAACGAAAAATGTATCAACACTTTATTTTCTTCTGAACCCCCGTTTCTGAGATATAACAATTTAAAAAGTTATATAATTTGTAAGTGTATTTTTTGTAAAAAAAAAATATCATTTTTATTTTACAAATTTTGTAAAAATAATTTCATGATAAAACTTTCATGATCGTTTTGCTGAAAATTGCGAGATTATTTAGTTTGACCTGGACTATTTTTTTCCATGTACCGGAACGATTTAGAATTTTGAAAGGATTTTTTTATTTTGTTTTCAACAATATTACTCTTTTTCAGTTTGATGTTTTTTAATTTGACCGGACTAGAAAAGAAAGAAACCGTTTTAAAAAAATGTTTCCAGATTGCCAAGTGACGCGACTTCGCTGTAGTTCTTAACTCTTTGTATTTGTCAAAGTCGTGACGCTTAATTGAGTTGCGTGGAAGATAGAGAGTTTTTAATTATTTTTCTTGCGAGTCAATGTGAAAACTTAGAATGATATATTTGATAAAAAAATATCTAAGAATTGAGATGTAAATAAATAATAAGAGAAATATAAGGACAATCTTTAGGGACGCGGTGACAACATAATAAATCCAATAAACATCAGTTTAATTTCTTAACGAAATACATTTCTACACGTAGAAGAAAAATACACAGAATAATAAATCTAATGTTTTCAAACTAAGAGCTCATCTGATAACCGAGTAATAAATTTGTTCCTTTAAAAGGTTTTTGTTTTAAGCTATTTTCAAACAGCTTTTAAATAACTTGCGCAAACATAGAGCAAACAACTTAGCTTAGCTGCTAGCAACGTAGTGTTTTACGTAAAACTATAGTTGTTATGAAAAGATTTGGCTCTTGTGTATTCGATATAAAATATAAATAAAAAAAATGTGAATTCACGCCTATATTTTTGAGAAATCTTTATAAGTATTTACATTGCAGGTTACTTTTATTAGATTACTCAATACTAAGAAAAAAATTTCAAGAAGTTATGAAATAGTAAAATTGCAATCTTCTCACTATTCTATAGAAAATATTTTGGTGAGAATTACACGACCTAATTCCTCCGTCCCCGTTCCATCATCGGACTTTTCGACGCACGGCAGCTTTCCATCCTTACGTTGTGGACACTCCATCTGTCCGAACGAAGCGCTATGCTTCGTCTTTTTTAGTGCGTACAGCGAAGGACTGGAACAATTTGCCTGCATCGGTATTTCCAGCCAAATATAATGTAGGTGTCTTCAAGAGAAGAGTGAATAGGTTGCTAGGTTAATGCGTCTTACCACCTATAATTACATCTCCACTCTCCATCAGGTGGAATGTAGTCAAGCATTAACCAAGTTTTGTATAAAAAAAAAAACTTTTTTATATAATAACACTCTATTATAGGTTAAGTCAAGTAACATTTACTTTAAAAAATTCGATTGCTAGTACAGTTTAATTTCAGTTTGCTATATCTGGTAGCTCATCTAATTAAGACGTTAGTTTTTCAGTGAAGTGTAAAACTAAAATTCGGCTCAGAACATTATTCTGTGACCCTTCGAGATGAGTTGTTTAAAGGCTTTCTAGGAAGTTAAGGGTTATTTATCGTTAATAGGAAAATCTTTTATCATCATCATGTTTTTGAACTTACATTCCAATCAATCAATCAAACAAGAAAGATATCCATTTTATCAAATATATGGTAGTTAACACAAATATTTAACATCTACAATCGTAGATTTAATAATTTGCCAAAAAAAAAATCGTTTTGCAACAATTGTAAATGTAAAATAATTTATGAATTATGGTTTTTTGTACATAAAATAAAGGTCAAGTATATTTGTGACAACCGAAATATGAACCCAAATAGCAATCAGTACTTTGATAACTACGAGTTATCAGTGTTTGTGACAGTTGTTTAGTACAACAGAATGATAAGACACGAATTTAATAGAGAGAAATTTAACAAAGTGAAGTTAAACATTGAATA
Organism: Napeogenes sylphis; assembly: GCA_959347405.1. Taxonomy (NCBI): domain Eukaryota; kingdom Metazoa; phylum Arthropoda; class Insecta; order Lepidoptera; family Nymphalidae; genus Napeogenes; species Napeogenes sylphis. The sequence continues at coordinate 11,661,175 of OY365783.1, forward strand.
TTTTGCACAGACCGTACCTACCTTCTTAATGGCTTTTATGAACTTTTCTAAAAGTATAAAAGAAAAGTAAGTATCTAAAAGTTCGTTTTAATACTACTTAGTTTAAATCAATTTAAATTTAAGATCATTTCCTAAGAAAGCGTGACACTTTGAAAAAAAATGTAAGCCATTGAAGGTTTTACTTAAATAAAGTCTTTTAAAAGAGTTTGAAAGTAATAACTTCTACAACAATATACCAAATACATATATGTAGTACATGTTTTTTATGGATTCATTTAGTAGCTTTGACGAAGGTTAACACTTGCAAGAGTAAATTTAAAATCACGGACATATTGTAAACGTTTATGTAAATAGATATCTTCTCGAGAAGACGAGTTAAAATTTTCCGTCTTACATAGCGTAATGATTTATTATTTATCAGATATTATGTTGTATATGTAATAGTTTATGTATTTATTATAGTTATATGTATTATAGTACATTTAGTATATGTACGTAAGGTATATTTTTAAGTTTGTTAACTTATGATATTTTAGTTTGTGTATGTATTATATATTTTAGATCTGTAGTCATAGTTTTGAATTTTATATATTATTTATTTCCTGTATTGTAACCTTGTAGTTTTTATTTTTCTGTATAGCGTTTCGGTTGACTGGTAGGTAATGCTTTAGCATTAAGTCCGCCAATTGTATAATTTTCTACAATAAAGTTTAAATAAATAAATATTCTGATGGCAACATTTCACACGTTAGGTAACAGTTCCTACTGACTTAAGTATAAATCTTTTGTATCTGAAAATACTGACTTAAGTGTAAATCCTATATGTCTGAAAATAAAGAGCCCTTCAAGGTTATAGTTTCATAGACATAAACTAACTACAGATCCACTTTATTATGGCAAAAAACACATCAACACTTTGTATTTGGTAATGGCTAATATGGATTACCAACTAATTGTCTACTGTAAAAAAGAAAATCTTAAACCCTCGATAACCATCCAAATTAAATTAATTACAGTGCTATGGTATTTTTTACTACGTTCTGTTAAAATGCTTTGGATTTATTTTCATATTACACTATAATGAGCACAAGTACTAGTACTTTATCATCTGCGCTCGTTCGTTGCAATTTTCTGTGCAGTCATGTGCAACTTCGAATAATATCCAACATTTATCATTGAGTAAATTCTTTCTCTACGAGGATATAACTTACCGTGCATAATTTAAGTCAGTCAGTCAGTTTTTAAATCGTCTTGAATTATTGTGCAGTTATTAAGTATAAAGGAAACAATCGTAAATTGAAAGAAGTTATTAGTTTTTTAGTCGAGGTTACTTTGATAATATAACAAGTATTAAATGCGGTACATACAAACTTCTCCATAAGCATTAAATTAAATCTTTTTGTCTAGGTTGTTGCTTGTAACAACATAAATTACACAGAAAAAATATTTATCGGAAATTCATTTTTATTCTAAAGGGCAATATTTATCTAATTATTTTAGTTATTAGAAATGGTTTGAGGAATAATGGTATATTGATCATATCGGGGACCGATTGTTTTTAAACAACAAAATCTTTATTTAAATATAGAGATGTATCAATATAGATAGATATTAGGGATGCACCGAATATTCTGTTAGTATTCGGTATTCTTGGTTTTGCTGCCGAATATATTCGGTTCGAGTTTTTCTATTTTTTTGGCTACACGACACGAAATAAAATACCAAACTAAGATTTATGTCATATTACAATTCAAAGAAATATTAAAATAATATGTTGAATGATGCTTAATAATATAAAACAATTAAGCTTCAAATCAATCAATCATTTATTTCAAAAGATACCAAGTAAGCATATTTATTTTATTATTCCTAACCTGTTTGTCTGTATGTTTTTCATGAAAAGTTTTTCATTTTGTCTGTTTGTCTGTATGTTTGTGCACGCTAATATCCGAAACGGCTGCACCAATTTGGATGCAGTTTTCTGGAAAATATTGTCACAGTCTTCAGTTAACATTTAGTATTTATTTTATTGAAATTAGTTAATAAATTAAAAAGTTAAGTCAATTTATGTCAATCTCGTAATAGGTACCATGAAAATCTTTTACACATGTAATAAATCTATAGAGGAGAAGTCTCTGTTCATTGAAAATATTAAGTCTCTGTACATTGAAAATATTATATAGCCAGGATGTGAAGGGATAACTAACTGAATCCATTTTTAACATTTATGAAAGTTTTGTTTGTTTATCTGTTTCTCTTTGCATGCAACTCTAGTTTTTTCATGTTGTGCACGCAATACGAAAAATGTATGTGGCTAATGTAAATAACTTTTATACAGAAAAAATGTGCATCACTCTAAGTAACATTTAGTTTTTACCTTTCATTGCACACTCTTTACTCTATCAAAAGATGTATAAGAAAACTATAACTGATCGCTGTCTCTACATGGAAAATATTTTCAATTTTTATATAACCCAAGAGAATCTAAAATAATGTTTTTTTTTATTTTGTCTGTTCATCTGTATGTTTGTATGTCTGTATATGTATGTTTGTGCATGCTTACTCAGAAACGGATTAAACGGTTTGAATAAGATTTTCGGTAATATATTGTCATGGGATTACATTTAAAGTTTTTTTTTAATTTAATTGCTTAAAAATAAAGAATTTAATAATCTTTTTTTTTCGTACCAATGCGATGAGAGATTTTTTTTTAATTATCAGTACCAATAATAATAATCAGGAATAATAATATCCTTTCCAATAAAATAAAACCGAAATTGGACCCTGTAAAAAAAATCTGCTTATTAAATAAAAATATATGAAAACAAACTAGAAATACTCCTACACTCAAAAATTACTTGCAGGAATTTGATAAAACGTTGAACGGGTACGTTTTATCGAAATCGATATCTAAACGTACAAAGTCGCAGACACAGCTAGTTTTAATAATATTTTCAGGAACATATCATGCAAGTCTTGGAAATTAAGTTGAAAGTAGTAATAAATTGCATTAGTCTGACGCTAACGACCGAGCTAAACGCTGCTAGCAAGATGACGGTACATGCATAGTGGCACATTTTCCTTCTTAGAACCAGCATTACTGTGTTATATGAATTCCTAATTTGATTGTAAATAGCATTAGAATATTTTATAAATATTTGCGTCACGACATTTATTGTACTGTGAGACCCGAATTTAATTATGTCACAATTCTCTTTTGTCTTGTTGTTTTGTTTTAAATCAAAAGGCGTTTAAATTTCTTTTAAGAGATCTCGCATACCACGTAACTCGCCCTTTCAATGTTTAAACCTATTAATTTTATGTTGTGTTATTGTATGTTGCATGTTCTATCTACGAGTACCCTTGATAACTGTTAAGTTTGATCTCTTTATTGAATATTTTTTCTTATTTATGAAAAATTCTTATTGTTTTTGTTCAAATGCGGTCGCGAACATACAAAGCGACAGAGAGTTCTGTTTATTTAGGGCTTAACTTACCCGCTGACTACAAAAAAAAGATAACTTTACCGTACAACTGTTCGAGTGAAATATGTGACATTTTCTGTTAAAGAATTCATTTAATACTTAAATCTCCACAATAATCTTTTATTATTGAGAAGAAATTACTTTTATCGACCGAGTCGTTAAAAATTATGCATGTAAAGTTATAGTAATATTAATTTACTCTTAACCGTTGGATACAGTTACAATACATACTTAAGTATTTGTCTATATCAATAATATCTATTTATATATACAATATATACAATTATGTAGAAGAAGCCTAGTTTCAAAACGATGTTATATACTTAAACAGGATTCGCCTTGATGTTTGTTATAATCCTTAGATAACGAAATACAAATAGAGCTAATAATGTTTCTAATCCTGGGTTTTTGTTGATTTTCCTATTTTATTCTAATGATAAATATTTTTAATATATATGACGACACGTTCACAATATTTGATTCGGAACTACCTTCTTTATGATTTACATGGAAAATTAGTTGTTGTTTTGATGTTAATTATAATTCAAATCAATCTAATTTAGTTGTGTAATTGTGTAATGAAGATGATTTTATATTTTTGGATGTTAATCAATTATTTTCTTAATTATCTTAGTTTGATTATATTTAAGGAAAAACGGTTTAGTGATAATAATTTTAATTTAACGTTAAATAATAACTCGATTGAGTTCTTTTTTTTGCAAAAGAGCCGACGCCAACGTCAGTTTGGTTGTCGAGTGGGGTTGCGAGTGGCACCAACGTCATAGTGGTGAACGACAGTATATATGGACAAGCGATAAGTCAGAGAAGGGTAGTTTTCATTTGGTCTGGCGTTGTGCGCACACTCGGAAACTCACGTGGCTAATAATAATAATAGTATAGGATTAATTTCCGTTGTACTATTAAAATAAATTAAGTGTGAATAAAGTGATTTAATAGTGTCTTCTTTCGGACTTTATTGATACCTTTGGTGTAATGAGTGCATCACAAGAACCTGATGGGCTCGGCGATCCGACATCAGAAGGCGGGAATAACCCAGATACATATAACCGAAGTCGGAGTCCAATTCTTCAAACGGAACATGACAAATGGAGAAAACTTTTTCAACTGCAGCATCATAGCATGTTGGAAATAGTAAAATACATGAAAGAACCCAAAGATCTTTCAACAAGTATTGCACTTCCTGAATTTAATCCAGATAGAACCGATGCGGACGCAGAAGCTTGGTGCAACACTGTTGATTTGTGTCTTGTTGAAGAAACCCTTACCGGAGGTAAATTGATAATTTTACTTAGTAAAGCCTTGAAGGGTTCAGCAGCAACATGGCTGGCGCAAAATTCTTATGCCAACGCAACGTGGCCAGAACTGAAGAACTTGTTTATGACTCGATTTGGCTCTGCCGAAACACCAGCTGCTACTGTTTTCAAAGTACTTAACAGTACCCCAAATGATGGAGAGAATATTTCATCGTACGTGTCTCGGATTTCAAGTACTCTTGTGAACCGTTGGAAAAATCTGTCTACGGAACAAATTGCGACCACTGTAGCACTAGCACACGTCGCCCGAACCGATGCTCAGATTCAAAGGCTAGCATTTACCACAGAAATAGTTTCACGGGCGAAGTTACAACAGGAGCTTATGCCGTTTGTATACAAGAAGAGAACTTTACCAGTATCTGAAAAAAATTATGCAGGAAGTGAAGCCAAGAATATAGCTCCGCGGTGTCCTAATAAGGATGCAAAAGCAGTTGAACATACAGATCCGAACGAGCGACGGGTAGATACCTGTACTGTACGTCCGGCTGCGGGGAACCTGTATAATTTGGGTGAGAGATTTCCTTTTTATTTTGATTCTGGTGCTGAGTGCTCTCTAATGAAAGAAAGTATTGCTCAAAAATTTTCTGGAAAACGATCTTACAATACTATCATTTTAAAAGGTATAAGTAAGGATAGTTTAGTGTGTCATTTACAAATTCTGTCAACTGTCATGATCCAAAACCACATTGTTGAGTTATTGTTTCATGTCGTTCCTGATCAGTCACTTTCAAGTGATATTTTGGTAGGACAAGATTTAATCGCTTTAGGGTTTACGATTGAAATATCCCCCGAACGGCTCACTATTAGTAAAACTAAAGTTGTTCAATACTATGAAGTAGGCCGAAAAATCGATCATTTCCAAAATATAGATACTGATATCCCGCAACAATACAAACATAATTTGCTAAATCTATTGGCTTCCTTTTCGAATAATTTCATTGAAGGTGTCCCTACAAGTAGAGTAACATCGGGTCAGCTCGAAATTAAATTAATTGATCCAAGCCGCACAGTTCAACGTCGTCCCTATAGATTAAGCATGAATGAACGAATGGTTGTAAGAGATAAGATTCGTGATCTTATGAACGCTGGAGTTATACGTGAAAGTTGTTCCCCTTTCTCTAGTCCCGTGTTACTAGTAAAAAAAAAGGATGGTACTGATCGACTATGCATCGATTACCGTGAACTCAATAACAATACAGTCCACGATAGATACCCCTTGCCACTAATCGGAGATCAGATACAGCGTTTAGTTGGTGCTAATTTCTTTTCTTCTCTTGATATGGCCAGCGGGTACCACCAAATACCCATTCAACCTGAGTCCATAGAACGAACTGCATTTGTGACACCAGATGGGCAGTTTGAATATGTTACTATGCCATTTGGTCTTCGAAATGCGCCTTCTGTTTACCAACGCGCTATCAATAAGGCCCTTGGTGAACTTTCTGAAACTTTTGCAGTTTGCTACATTGATGACGTGATTATCCCATCTGTGACCGTTGAACAAGGTATTGAGAGACTTAGATCAGTTATAGAAGCTCTGACAAAAGCAGGGTTTTCATTCAACATTAAAAAGTGTGCATTCTTGAAAATAGAAGTTGATTATCTTGGCTACCATGTTTCTTCTGGTCAAATAAGACCAAATCCTCGTAAGATACAGGCTCTTACTCAATTACCTCCACCAAAAACTGCAACCCAACTTCGTCAATTTATTGGATTAAGTTCTTATTTTCGGCAATTTATCCCAGGATTCTCCCAAATATCGGCTCCTCTTTACAGACTTACGTCTAAGAAAGGATATATCGATTGGACTCCTCAACTAGAACAAATCCGTAAAAAAATTATTGCTATTTTAACAGAAAAGCCTGTACTAACTATTTTTGACCCTAACTTTCCGATTGAATTACACACAGACGCAAGTAGTGAGGGATATGGTGCTATTCTTGTACAAAAAATAGATAACAAATCACATGTCATTGAATACTATAGTAAAAGAGCTACGCCTTGCGAATCCAAATACCATTCTTACGAACTAGAAACGTTAGCAGTTGTAAAGGCCATTAAACATTTCAAACACTATTTACATAATCGAAAATTTTTAGTAGTCACAGATTGTAATGCAATTAAAGCCTCTAAAACAAAAATGGATCTCACACCTCGTGTTCATAGATGGTGGTGTTTTCTTCAAATTTTTGATTTTGATATAGAATATCGACCGGGTAAAAAAATGGAGCATGTAGATTTTCTATCACGTAATCTCATCCCAAATAAACCCAAAACTAAAGTTAGTCACAAACAAATAAATCTTACTGAAATTTCTGATAATTGGTTACTAGTTGAACAGCAAAAAGATTCAGAGATATTAGATCTAATTTCAAAACTTAATAACAATTCACTTAATAAGGATTTAGCAAAAACCTATGAAATAAGGCGCGGTGTTTTACATAGAAAGGTTGAAAGAAACAATCGTAGTGTCTGGCTGCCAATTGTGCCTCGGGCTTTTCAGTGGGCAGTAATAAATAACGTGCATGAAAGTTTAATGCACTTAGGTTGGAAGAAAACCTTAGAAAAGGTGTTTTGTCATTACTGGTTTTCACATATGAACAAATATGTCAGAAAATTCGTTGATAATTGTATAACATGTAGGTTATCTAAATGTCATTCTGGTCGAAAACAAGTCGAATTGCATACTATCCCAAAGGTAACATGTCCCTGGCATACTATTCACATAGATGCAACAGGAAAACTGTCAGGTAAAAATGACATCAAAGATTATGTCTTCGTTTTAATTGACGCTTTCACGAAATATACCATCCTTTATCATACTAAAAATATTGATTCGTCTAATGCTATAAAAGCCTTGAAATATAGTGTTTCCTTATTTGGTGCTCCCAAACGAGTTATTGCCAATCAGGGTAGGTGTTTTGCAAGCAAAGAGTTTAAACAATTTTGTGACTCGCACAGTATCAACCTACATTTAATAGCTACAGGTACTAGTCGTGCCAACGGTCAGGTAGAAAGAGTAATGGGTACCCTTAAGAACATGTTGACTACAATTGAAACCGAAAACAATAGGTCCTGGCAAGATGCCCTTCCCGAAGTCCAAATAGCTTTAAATAGCACTTTTTGTCGAGTGACCAAATCTAGTCCCTTAGAATTGTTAATAGGCAAAATAGCACGACCACTAAATTTAATGATTCCAAACATTGATAAAGACGACTCTGTAGATTTACCTCTAGTAAGAGAGCAGGCAGCCCAGTCAATACTGACCAATGCTAGAGCCGATAAAGTAAGGTTTGATAAACCAAAAGCAAAGATTAAACATTTTAAATTGGGTGATTACGTCCTCCTAGAGAATCATGAGCGTAATCAAACAAAATTAGAACCCAAATTTAAGGGTCCTTTCTTAGTATCTCAGGTTCTGGAAGGAGACAGATATCTCCTGAAAGCTTTAAATTCTAAACGAACATATAAATATGCTCATGATCGTTTACGTGCTATGCCTGAGAGCTATGTTCCACCAGAATTAGATCCTAATTTTATTGGATGCGCCGCTGACGACATAAGTGAGTAAATGATAAGTATGGTTTTATCATTGGAGTAAAATATGTTATAAGTGATCTATGTGGTTAAACATCTTTGGGGCAAAGATCTGTGTGGTCAATGTCTTTATTTCAAAGATCTGTGTGGTTAATATCTTTATTTCAAAGATCTGTGTGGTTAATATCTTTATTACAAAGATCTGTGTGGTTAATATCTTTATTACAAGGATCTGTGTGGTTAATATCTTTATTACAAAGATCTGTGTGGTTAATATCTTTATGACAAGGATCTGTGTGGTTAACATCTTTATGACAAAGATCTGTGTGGTTAACATCTTTAAAAAAAATAGATCTGTTTGGTACCTATATTTTAATCTTTATGAATATCTTGTAAAAGATCTGCGTGGAGACATGTTAAAAAGTTGAATGGAAATAATTTCATGTTGGCTGTAAATAAATTAACAAAATATTTGTGATGTTTTTTAAGTTTTATGCTACAGTAAAAGCTTTAGTCAGAACGACCGAGCGTGTCTAATGGTTGAATTATATTATTTGCTTTCAGACTCTGATGAGACACACGAGGACGTGTGATATTGCAGGACGGCCGTGACGACACGTTCACAATATTTGATTCGGAACTACCTTCTTTATGATTTACATGGAAAATTAGTTGTTGTTTTGATGTTAATTATAATTCAAATCAATCTAATTTAGTTGTGTAATTGTGTAATGAAGATGATTTTATATTTTTGGATGTTAATCAATTATTTTCTTAATTATCTTAGTTTGATTATATTTAAGGAAAAACGGTTTAGTGATAATAATTTTAATTTAACGTTAAATGATAACTCGATTGAGTTCTTTTTTTTGCAAAAGAGCCGACGCCAACGTCAGTTTGGTTGTCGAGTGGGGTTGCGAGTGGCACCAACGTCATAGTGGTGAACGACAGTATATATGGACAAGCGATAAGTCAGAGAAGGGTAGTTTTCATTTGGTCTGGCGTTGTGCGCACACTCGGAAACTCACGTGGCTAATAATAATAATAGTATAGGATTAATTTCCGTTGTACTATTAAAATAAATTAAGTGTGAATAAAGTGATTTAATAGTGTCTTCTTTCGGACTTTATTGATACCTTTGGTGTAATGAGTGCATCACAAGAACCTGATGGGCTCGGCGATCCGACATATATTTTTTTAATACGTTTATAATTCTTTACACCTATTCATATCATGCATAGTACTGGTCAGACGACGAAGCTTCTTAGCAATCCATGGATTCACCGTGCGGGTGCCGGGCCCATCGCGTTGCAAGGAGAGGAGTGCAAGCAGTGCCTGGGACTTGCGACCCAGGAGTAGGTTTAAGGGGCCCCTTTATTATGCGCAAAAACGCTCACCTTCACCCTCCACACTCCTCTCCCTACCCAACCAAATTTGGAAAGAACCTACTAATGCCGCCTTTGAAGTACGTTCTAGAAATGAACCGATGCTTGTTCTAGAAAGGCCAAGATCTTTAAGTAGGCTATAGAGAGATTTTGCTGTTATACCTCTCGCTCCCACTTCTACCGCGTACAAACTAACTATAAATTTATTCCTGATCAGTTCGTTGGTTAGTTCGTAATACTTATTGAGCTTGAATGTGTGATCCCTTGGGATGTTTGTTTCCCAAGGAACAGTAAGCTCCACAAGTATCACGCGCCTCAGATGTTTCGAATACAGGAATAAGTCCGGTCTGGATGACGAAACACCAACATCCCCAGGGATTTTGTAATGCTTTTCATACGTGTCCATCATGAGAATCCAATCAGGAGCCGCGCCTAATATTGAATAAGGCTTCGCTTTTGATTTTTTGGAGGAGCCTTCTTTTACGAATTCTATAGATCGTTCGGTGGTTGTTATACCCTTCCGCGCTCTTGCTACTGAAAGACTAACCGCTTCCCGTATAACTTCTAATACCTTGTCGTGGCGACGCGAGTATTGACCTTTATCTAGAAGTACCCTACACCCTACTAATAGGTGTTTCGCGGTTCCTATTGCCTCCCCACAGATGTTGCAAGACTTTTCGGTGGCTTTGCCCCATCTTACTAAATTACTTTGATCTGGGAGAGTCATTTGGAATGCATTAAGATAGAATTTTAATAATGCTGGGGACCAATCATAAATTAAGGTGCGCCACTTCAAAGCTAGTGGAATACAAAAATCTCCTATGGTCACCCATTCGTTTTGAATTTCTAGGCTCATCGCGTGGAGTCGGTAATTATCGTTTTCGTCTTGTCGAATAAAAGATTTTGTTATGTCTATGTCTTGAACTTTCCTAATTGATCCTAGCCCTAGTTTATTTGTTTGAGCACCTATCATAAATTTTTTATGGAATTGAAGTCGTGACTCGAGCTCTGAGGCAACTTTGTCTTTTGGGAGAGAAGTTACAGTATCATCTTTAGATTTTCCGATGATATGTCTTTTGGTAACTCTTAGATGTTTGTAGAGCTCAGATGGTTTCTTTAATTTTAATCCAAAGTTGTTTCGGTCTCTAAATAAGGTTGAAGAGTCCGCTGAGTGCGCTAACCCGAGCCATAACTTCAATGTCTTTATGACGCTTGCATCTAACTTTGACAAAAGGGTTTTATTTATATCATACACGAGGAAAGGCCAATTTAGACGTGATGTTAAATAATTATCGTAAATCCAAGCTTTTTTGACGTTACTTATTGGTTGGTTGTCTACCTTTTTGAGATCGTTTAAAAAGCTATCGACTATTACATCCAACGATGGAGTACGGCCTTGGTAATCTATTTTTTTACCTAAAAATTTAAACGGAGCTGCTTCCGTAACCGTACTAACGCACTGACCGCCTATTATAAGACCCGGATCGTAAGAGGTATATTTGGTATTCCGTCTACCCAGACACAGACTAAAACATTTACTTGGTTTTGTCCTCAATCCGCCCGTCCACGTACAGAAATCCTCAACTACATTTAAAAGTACCTGACATTGTTTCGGATTACGTGTCAGTATCGCGAGATCATCTGCAAAAGCTAGTAGGGATTCTGTGTATTTGTTGTTGAACTTAAACCGATAGCCCCACTTTTTTTCATTTCTAATCTTTTTCATTTCTAATCCTGCCAATTATTCTGATATAATTATATTATACTGTAAATGTACTGGCGACTTTATAATAATTAATGAGTGCATATGTAGTAATAAAAATAAGGGAAATTGAGCAAATACTCAACTATTTTTAACTAAGTAAGAATCTCTATAATCTTTTATCCTTGTTAAACTTTGGACAAAACATAAAAACATGGCATCTGGTTGCGTAAGCAATTTATCATCAACAATGTTAGCCGAGTTAAGTTTTTCTGCTCGTTACTTATCGCCCATAAACAATATTCAAAAGCAAAGATAGATGGCGGATCTACCAGATTCTGATTTATAGAAGAGACATGATGAGTTGTTATAGTTTGCCATTAATATCTAGATATCTATATGCTTGTCATTAATATCTAGATAACAATGGACTTACTGTAATTGTGTCATAATTTTGATATTTAACTTAAAGACACAAATAAAGAAATAATTTCTTACAGAATGACAGTTTTGTTAAACAGGTTAAGAGTGCAAATATAAAACAGTAGTCTGACTCTAATGACCGAGTGTTACACCGCTCGCAGGATCTTCATCTTGCATGCATGCAACGTGACACATACGTACCTAATATGATTTTAGTAGTCAAGAAATTTATGTAAAATGAGAATTGTGTTGAAAATGTTTGTTATATCTTTTTGTGTAATATTTTATTTGTCAAAATGATAAAGTTTTTATAATAATAAATATTAATTTTCTTTGTGATCTTTAAGATAATTTCTAAAGTAATAGTTTAGTTTTTTTAAAGTTCATTATCACTATCCATCGCAAGGGCAACTAAACCTCATGAAACAACTGGAAAACTTTTTTATTTTTAATGGTATCAAGTAGATCTGATTCACGACCATTCTCCAGGTCTAGAATAATTCTGAGCCACGTTTCTTTTCGCATCATCGCTGTTTGTATCAGGCTGTTTAATGGTTTTCTCTGTAATGGTCATTTTCCCTCTGCGTGAAAAAAGACAAACATAGTACACAACCTTGAACTGATCATTAACTATTAAGTATGACAAAACAAGTTGATAAGGTTGTGGGTAAGGACTAACTGACTTCGCCTCCACTCTATGTTGTCCTCCAGCCTCAGTAGGAGAACCAAATAGTCACCTATAAACTGTATGCTAATGCAAGGTTCACATATGCAACCGCTGCGCCGCCTGGTATGCATTAATGAGCTCAGCTACGAGGTGAAACTACAAGCGCAAAAATCTTGTCTTGTCTACGCACTATGATGCCATCTTCTCGCAGAGTCAGGAACTATTCCCTGAAATTGCAGACAAAGATTTAACTATTTCTTGCTGTATGAAATTGTGAATTGTGAAATGAAAAAAGTTGCAATTTGTGGTCATCGTTACTATCAGCTAAAGTTATTGAATTTGGTTTGATTATAATAAATATTGTTCTTTAATAATTAATCGATAAGTTTTGTTACCATCTTTGGTCATATGTTTATATTAGAGCATATTGTAGGCATTGCTATTACAAAGTTACACACACTCGTAAGATAAAATATACCCAGTATACCAAAGCCACCAGACTCACGTAAGCAGTTCATTAGCGTCCTTAATAGTTTAAATGCTTGAAATCAAGTATATATTAGTATCAGAGTAAATATATGTTTAATAATCATCATAGTTAACGAAAGTTTAAGGTACTACAATTGGTTACTACAATGGGTTATACTTATATTGCTTATGCGGCTTCTGCTTTATCACCGAATTAGAGAAAACCACTTAGTTTTAACAAATGATACAAGTAATTAAAAAAAAGAATAGAGTGGAAATTTCATAAATATTTAGAAGCTTAGAATCTGATTTAAGCAATAAAGCAGAAAATGTAAAGAAATCTACGTTTCTAATAGTATTTATTAACATTTTTTAATTAAATTTTCTTTCCCTGCCTGAAAAGGAATATTCATAATTATATTTTTTATCACACTACTTTTTTATCGAACTAATCAACTGGAAAAAGTTTCGAAGAAATTTATTTTGATTTTCTTTTATCTTGGCTATTCAATCCTTTTTTTTTGTGTATGAAGAATCTTTAAAGAGTGAAAGCTAACAAAAAAAAAATACAGTAGCAGTCGTGGGACTGCCGATAGAAGTGAAAACGGAACTATTAAGTTATTAAAATAACAAAGCACGTATTTTATATCTAACAAATTACACAAACAAACAATAACTTCGTCAAATTGAATTTTACAATAAATGAACATATTTCATAAAATCTAAAATTATTATAACATTTTTTTAATTTTCCAATTTTAAAATCCACCAAAAAGTATTATCAAATAACTAGAAATCTATTTTACCACGCTAGTAAGATAAATCTTATACCATAATAATACTCATTTCACGATGAAGAGGTTAAATATAAAAAACATAATTAAAATGAATAATGCTAAATTTTAAATACAAATATTCGTACAAATAAATATTAATATTATATATATATTTTTTTTTAGTTTGTTTTCATAAATTTACACTTATTGTCTCACTATACCTTTATTATTAGTTACATATGATGGGTTAAACAAATCATGAACAAAATATAAATACAAAGTGGTTGAAAAAATAATTAATATACAATTATCTTAATTATACATAGTATTTATATTTACACGAATTTTAATGAATTCAAGTTTGAACATTATTTTCATTATTTATATCATTGTCATCGACAATACAATTTTAATAATTTTTAATTTTTAATTAATTAAAAATATTTATTTTTTTCCTCCTCTTCTAACGATATTGTTTGATGCTTAGAAATTTTTAAATCAACGTTAAACGTCAAATTAGTGTATACGTGTACACAGGCTACTACGCGTGCGCTAGTCTGGCTCTCAGCGCTATTATCATTAGCATGTCGGTGACGCGAACCGAAGATTTTACCCTCTACCAAAACGCTCAACGCGCCTAAAGAAGTTTTCACTTCAAAAACACAAAACAGGTTCACTCGGCGTCCTATTTCAGTTACTCACGAAATGGCGTCGTTCGGAATGACACGAGTGTTTACATTTATACTCCTTTTGTGAGATCTTCTTTTAAAAATTTATTAAAAAGTCTTGACGTGTATTTTATAAAACACAATTAGACTGTGAAATATAAAATTATATTCTGTATCCAAAAAACTTCTTAAATAAATGACTTTCCTTATTTGATTTGATTTGATTATAAATTGATGACTTAATGTTTATGTTTTCGGTAATCTTCATTGACACAAATATGTGTAATATAAATGCATAAAGTTTTATAGTTAATCAAAGGATTCTTGTATATAAATGTTACAGATATATAATTTAAAATGTTACATTTAAAGTTATTTCTATTTTGAATTATTTGAGTATAAAATTTAAACTATATTTATTCTGAAAAAAAACGGAAAGTGAGTTTATTTTCAAATATATAATTTTATTGAAAACTTTGGTCAGTATTCTTAGATAATAAAACTGTTGCAATGACCGTAGCCCCTTAACCTACTTTTTATCGTCACTTTTATTTGCGATAAATTTTATTTAAATCTATAATTTATATGCAGATGAGGTCTCAGCGAGGTCATACTGAGTTAGGATAAGTTAGCCCTGATATGCTTCAGGGTTTTTAATTTGATACAATTTAATATATGTTAATTTCTTTGTCTTTTCTGTTAAACACAATAAGATAATTATCAGCTTATTTTGTTTTTGTCATAAATTTAATTAATTTTATTATTAGTTATCTATTTTAATTAAATAATCGGCTGTACAAGTTTGAAAAATATTATATATCTTATTTCTAATAAATTTCTGTTATATTTAAAAAAAATATATTAATATTATGACGAGAAATTGCAATATTTTTTTTTATATTAATATTAATTATTGACTTTACAAAGAACATGTTATATATGATTTATAATATTTTAGTATTTTTATCAACCGTTTGATTTTATTGTATCTAATAAATTGCCAAATTCTTCCCATCTTGGTTTTCAAACACTATAGGTATAAATATTGAAGTCCAATAATAACAAAATGTAACATACTTAACACACGTACTTTGGTGGTGAGGTGTACACTAGTTATTCGTATCCAACGTTGCATGAACCGTGCTTGCAGACAGTACGATAATAGAAATGATGGTTGAAATAATAACTATGTATACTTCCTCATAATGTTTTTTTATATTCATTATGTATAATTCTAGATTTTACAGTTATTCGTATGTTGTTATTCGATGTATGTAATTACAGTTACGGCTATTCGATATCGGTTGACTAAATCATGACATCATAAGTCAACGTGATGTGACATCGCCTATAATATGGACGGACGGTTTTGAGCGGTCTGCGAGCCCTAAGTCGTCTGTCGTATGTAATATCTAAAACCACATAAAAACATAAAAATTCTAGATTAAGTTATTTTGAAAATTTGTAACCAGTTAATGGTATGTCAGCAGTGGTAAACAGTCATCTTTAAAATTATTTGACCGGATCCAAATTTTTAAACACGATACGTCGATGCATTTAAAATGTTTAGTAATTAAATGAACATCATCAAATACAAAAATATGCCAAATAGAGAGACGTATCTGTTTATTTGTTGATCCTGAAATATATACCAAACAATTCTAGTACAAACGGTTCTTTAAAATATGTGGTTTACGTTTCCGAACCAGTAGAATAATAATAATAATAATAATAATTTATTGAAAAAACAATTTTACAAATATGAGAACGAAAGGTGAATTCTTAATTAGAAGAATATATAAATAAATCTTTTAAAAATTAAAAAGTAAGTTTTAGATAGTAAAAGAAACTTTAAAAATTTAAAAGAAATAAACATTGGGTCGGTTTAAATTGTTTAATTGATGATATAAAAAATAAGCTTTTAATCTTTTACTTGAAGTTTTTTCTGAATATACTTATATGTTATGTTAGTATTCATTTTATTTAAAAATAACATGTTATCTGTTTGTGCCCGCATTTCAAAGAGAATGTTTATTGTAAATTAGGAATATTTTAGCAAAGGTGTTGCTTTACAATTTAAATGTTTTATTCGACCGAATGCAAATGCAATAAATTTTCATGGTTTGCTCTGAATATGTTTTAATACACAATACGGTCACAAAAAACAAAGCCTGCATGTTTTATCTTTTTATCCCGGGATTACAACGGATAAATTGGACAAAACAATACTAATACTTGCTATTCACGCAAAAATATATATACACGAATTATTGAGCTGACCGTAAGCGAAGCTCTTAACCGTTTGGGAATCATTTTTTTGAGACAACATCACAGGAAATCCATTTGACCAATTTTACTCCAAAAAACAGAATAAAAAATATTGTTTCGTTTTAAAAATATGGTGAAAAAACTGAATCTCCCATAGACTTCAGTTGAACTGAACCTGCGCGCGCTCGCAATCGTTTTTCTTAACCTTTCCGGTGCCAGCAACTTCATTGGAAGTCCTTGGTCGCGGTATGGACCGACTTTAGTAGCATAAAAAAGGGGGAGGGCGCTCAGCTCAACTCCCTCAGCGCATTGTGGCGGATCCTAATATTATATATTGAATAATATAATAAATGTAATTAAATAATATTAATTTATAATTTAAAACTGTCTGAAAAAATTATAATTAGTACGTTCAATAAACAGGATTTAAATTTTAAAACTATACTAAATACAAATAAAGACGCAAGGTATAGCTAATCTAAAAACATTAAAGTCCTTCTTACTATATGGTACATTATTTACCTTATTATTACCTATTATAACTTATATTATAATTATGTTTGTCTAAAGCATAAAGTGACGTTCAAAGGTCTGATCAAACAATCTCTTCCCACGAGACGTCACTTTGATCGTATTCCCAGGTATTATATTATTCCACACTGATAATTTCTGTGACTTACATAAATATAATTGTTAATTAGGAAGACCGAAAGAAACATGAATCAGAATCTAGTTACTTTAAGTTTAAATTATTTACTTTGAACTCAAATATTGTAATGATGACTGGAAACATTGTCAAATACAAAACCCGTTCTAACTATGCTTACTTAAAATTATATTGCATTATATATCAACATGTTTATGAGATTTTTAGCACACTTGTTATTAAATTGGTATTAATTAGGAAGAGGTAAAAGTATCTGAGATATTTTCATGGTATTGAAAAACATATTAAATAACTCTCTAATCTTTGCCAACGGATTAATAAATAACATTTATCTACATATTATATTATCACAGTTAAAAGAAAATGTAAAACGATTGAATGTTATTTTTAGGTTTTATATAGGTACCTATGTATGACTTTGACATATTTTTC
This sequence comes from Napeogenes sylphis, assembly GCA_959347405.1. NCBI lineage: Eukaryota > Metazoa > Arthropoda > Insecta > Lepidoptera > Nymphalidae > Napeogenes > Napeogenes sylphis. The sequence continues at coordinate 11,678,987 of OY365783.1, forward strand.
TTTAGTTAAATTTTGATAGGTTAGAGGTACATACAGATAAAAGATGAGTAAAATTAAAAACCTCTCACAAGTGAAATGTAATAATAATTAATGATATTGTATTTGTTTTGCTAGTTCGAGTATTTATTATCAATATATCTTTCCTAAGACACACATACATGCATAATAACCTTTCACCCGTACCAATAAAAGCTCATTGTTTTGGAGAAGACTGCTTTTATTTCGACCAAACATAGCTAAAAACTATCTCGATGGACGAGGCTTTCAAAAACAAAAAAAACGTATTCAAATCCGTCCACTCGTTTAGCTGCTATGTTGCCACAGGCAGACAACCAGATACACAGATACATAGGTCAAATTTATAACACCCCTCATTTCATCAGCTATACTTATCCCAACTATTTAGGGTAATCGTATTATGTTCATTCTGACATTCTGCGATCGATTTGGTAAACGTTTTTAAGACAATTTTCCTGAAACTTCGTAGGGAAAGTGTGTTTCCGCTATATGATACCACCATAAATAAATAATATTTGGGCTTAATAGCTGAGGTTATCATAGAATGTTGTAACTCAATGTGTCCGCGATCACCTTTGAGTTTAAATGCTATGATATGTCTGTGATGTTAAAGGTTTATAATAAAAAAAAAATAAACAAATGTTGTAACGCTGTTTAATAATGAATACAAATTTGAAATCATTTATATTCCACAAATAGTATGGTATGGAATATTAACCAATACGTATGAGATGGAAACACTTTTGTACGAATCTATACAAGTGCTGGAAAACCTGCTTTTGTTGGTTATAAATAAGATACATGAAAAAAAAATGGCATTATTATGCATTTATCTAGTTATGATCAATTCCAATATCTGCTACAAATAAAATGTCTTCAAAATTATCAACGATAAAAGAAAGTTAGTGATCGGTATAGAAGTCCATTTTTTACATATATTCTTCTTTTGCCTTTATATTTATGAATAACTACTGTTTTTATCAAATTATTTTCTTCTTAATGATATCAAGGAAAGAGTATCTATTTGTAACAATTTATTTAATAAATAACATTAACATATATTATAATAATGAGTTTTGCCGCATCTTATTCACTGTAATCCCGGTACAAACAGATACAAATGTGTTCTTCATCTTTATAATCCCCGCCTTGATGTTTATTTCCATATTCAAAATTTTATTATTATACATTGAGAAAATGTTAAAATAATGTTTAATCTTTAAGCTATCATAGTAAAGGGAAGGATAGATAAATTATAATAATATTACTTATGAGATGGAAGCAAACCCTTCGTATACATAAACATTTAATAAAATATGCTTTCAAGTCAACGGATTTTAATATATATATATAAATAAACTACATGTTAAGTAGATGAAATAGATTGAAATAAAACTATTTTTACGGCTTTAACTCGCGTATATTGAATTAAATTTTAATTTTACATTTTAAAAATAGTTTTATTTCAATGTGTAGTAGGTACTCGTGAAAACCTTAGAAAGCACTAGATAAAAAAGATTTTTAAATAATCGTTGATTAGTTTGTTTGTTGTCCAATTAGCAATGTAACAGAATGAGACTTGTTCAAATATTCATATTGTACGGACTGATTACCTTAGCCGCAGACTGACTTGACTAACTTATTAAAATATACGTAACCTTAGTTAAATTAACCATGATGCGTATATTATAGTACAAATATTATAAAGAAAGATCTATGAAATGATATTAGCAATTAGATATTTTTAATTTCAGCTGATTCAGCTGATTTCAGCTTCCTACTGATCTTTTATACAAAGCCTCAGATGTGTCGATAGTGAGATAGTTATACAGACTTTGTCTATCCTTAAGTATGTGTCATACAATATATTGAAATACATAATTCCAATAATAAATAAATTAACAAAAGCTATTTGCACAAGCACATAATCTCTCATTTAGTCTATTAACATTAACACATGTACTTTGTATTTTAATTACTAAATATATTTTTGACATGATCACTTATCTTCTTTGTCTTCTGTGTATCCATCTAATTTACCGACATATGGCTTCAAATCTGTAAATACATGCAAATTATCTTTCCCTTTTTTTAAACTGAAGCAACCTATACCATAAACCGTACTCATGTCTCCATCCTCGAACAGTGGTGCTCCAGAAGGTAAACTGTGTGAGTTCCGGTCGTCTAAAATACAAATAAACCTTCCCCATTCTCGCGGAATCCACTCATCACAGTTTGCGATTAGTTCTGATGAATAAGACACTTCAAGGAAAGTATTATTCAAGACATGCTCCTGGTCCAGGTAACCGAAACCCGCGAAAAGAAACTCCATTGGTAATTGGTAGTGTGTAATATTGGGTAGGCTTATGGAATATGGTCTTCTACCTTTATCTTTTTTACTCCTTAATTGTTTAATGGTAGGAATTTTCATAATTTGCTCAGAAATAGTAATAAGAGCAATATCATGAATAGTAGTATGTTCAGTGGCTTCGATGCCCATTGGGATCCAATATTTTTTTCTCTGAGACTGGTCGTTTGAAATTTTTGAAACTTTCATTGCGTTGGTCTCATTGTAATAACCTTTTACAGAGTGTATACGAACTCTTTTTGTATTCTTTCCTACATGGTTTAGAGGATTTGCGGAAGTTAATACAGTCTTTGTGGAAATAAACACCCCGACGCTTACTGGATTATTGTCCACGGATATGCCTACTATACAATCGAATTGGTCATTATACTCCGGCCACAGATAATTCAAGTCTGATAATCCAGCTATGATTGCTTCGATAATTACCAGAACGGTTAGTAAATGCCTGTAAAAAATATAATAGTTATCTCAAGAAAGTAGGCAGAGGAACTAACTTATGATATCGAGGAAATGAGAATTGGCATACGGCCTATATAACATGTAATTTAAACTTACATAATCCTTGTGATATTTCTCTTGCGAGTTTAAAATCACAATTAAACTACCTTTTGATAATTAAAAAAAAAACGTAACTTCACTTCACTTCACTAACAAGGTCCAGAACTGTCGCTCGTACGACTTCTATAATACAAGATTCAATGACTCGGTTCGGTTTTAAATCAACTTTTGCGGATGTAATTTTAATATTAACAAATATTCAAATAAACAGGATGAGTGCGGCCTTGTCATCGGTAAACATTTTGAAAGGAAATGTTTATGAAGTACATTCTTCATTTTCGTTACATTCTTAATGTTAATTCCTGTCTCAACAATCTGTTCTTCAAATTTCCAAATTTCAATAAATAAAGATATAGGGATAATATTTTCCAATTTAAGAAAACTATAACAGTGAAATTTCAAGTCGATTATAAAATGTAGACAATAGGGTAGCAAAGATTTTTATTTTTGAATTGTAACTGTAAGTGATGGACATGTTAATATTTAAATAAAACTATATTCTACTATGAAACGTATATTCTAAGAATTTAAATTTTGTATTAAGTTTTGATTGCTGCAAAGCAAATGACTGGTTAACAAATATACTAACAGGAATCTTTATGTTCTTTTACCAAGAATACAATGGAAATCAAATATGCGAATCCTGGCATAGTTCTTTAACTGCCAAATTTTGTGAGGTTCGACGAGGCTCTCTCGAGCAGAGCCCTCATTGAAGCAATCCTGCTACCGCAAGGGCTGTTATTGACCCTTTTCTTTCTGTCAGCAAATATCAACTTGATGCTATTTGATTAAAATACTTGACAATTTATGTATGTTTGAAAAATTTACAGGTTTTCAAGTTGAACATCTTTATTGTGTGAAAACAAAAATATTCTTTCTATACGCTATCTCTATGGGTCACATTTAATTAATTTTCTCGAAAATTGCATAACTATCCTCTCTTAGTGCTGGATGTATATATTCTCATTGGTCTAGGACGAGTAGTATAACAATGAAGTACACAACAACACAATAAACGTTGCCAAGTATTTCCTTTCTCTGTACTAGTTAAAAGCCTACCGAATTGAAGAATTTCCTCAAAGCCAACATGATTTATTTCCGTATCACATGAATGATTGGTTTTTGTGCAAAAGAATACTTTCCATGTTATAAGAGTACAGTTTATTTAATAAAGTGAGAATCTTTGAGAGTTAAAAATTATTTCACTGTAAAAAGTACTTGATATATGTTTTCAAGTCTCAAGTAGTAAAATGCTTAATACAATCTGCAACCACATGAACACAGGACATACGTGAATGCCTCGATCCGTACTAAAGCATATAATGTACGTGCTTTGAAGCATATATAATCCATTATAAAACAAATAAATTTTTAATTACTTATTTCAATGTTTATTTCAAAGTCCATCCCAACAAAAGTAACAATTTCACATTAACTTTATTTAACTATACAGAAACGTAACAAATAATAAAATGAATATGTGTATGTAATGGTTACTATATCGTTATTTGGACCAACTAGCTCTAAACACATTCGGAGTTCTTGTTGAAGAGCATAAAGCAAGGCACACCAGGGCCGCGGCGTGAACTCTAAACAAAACGGCCAACTTCCGAAATAATATTACATGTAATAAACAGCTATCATGGATAACAAAAGAAAGAAAGGAAATTAATAACAAAGGTACAAGATCTCGGCATTTTAGTAGTTGTATCATGAGGCGACCTGAATAAAAAAATAGTTTGAGTATATTTATAAATATTTTATTGCATATTATCTATACATATAATAAAATTGTCATTGATCGATTTCTGTACATGGAAAATATTTAAAAAATATTGATGAGGGGTTTTTATAAGAGCAAGAGAACTCAAAACAATGTTTTCTAGTTTTGTCTGTTTGTCTGTATGTAATTTGAATACGGTTTTCAGGAATATATTGTAATTGTCTTCACTTAACTTTAGGGTTTGTTTAATTTAAAATTAAAAGAATATCGATTTTTATTAGCCTTCTTCCTGGAGTCGTATAACAAATTCCTGTGATATTTCTGCGTTACGCTTGAGCACTGGGAGTCGTAAATTCATAAGTGCCTGGCGGCACAAACATTGAATATAACGGATATTTAAGTAATTGTAAAAAATTATTCCCTCAGCCGCCAAAACGGTGAAACTTTGTAAATATATACTATATCTTTATTTTGGATATATACAACTTTATCTAAGAGTGTTTATAGTAAACTCTTCCGAAACAAACAGTTTCACCAGTATATTTATACCATACAGTGCAAGAATCTGATGGCTCAAGTTAACAATTTCACTCAGTAGGTGATGATGCAATCCGCTTTCTTTTGTTTTTTATAGTAAAGGTTTTTTTTGTCGTCACGTCTGACTACTAGTTATAAAAAAAAGCTTATTTTAAAACTTCTACTATATCAATATGAATTATTTTGATAATTTTTATAATAATACATAATGAATGGAAATACTGGACCTATTACTACTACAATTAATTATAGTAAACTCGTATCTATATATATATAAAAGAATAGTAAACTTTGAACTAGAATAGTAAATTTAGTAATTTCTTTCAAGATGTTACATACTTAAAACAATTACAAAATATTATATAATGTGTAAGAACTGAACTGAACAAGAATGCTTTAACTAAGATTAATTTATTAAGTACTTTATAAGTACGTTCTGAGGATTGTTAATTTAACTGCGGCAAAGCAAAGGTACTTTAGTAAATGAGAACCCTTTTAGGCGACTTTATTTGCTGAGCACTCATTTAATTAAATACATTCAACATTTATAAAGTGACTAGACATTCCCAGAGGTTTATAAGAAATATATAGGAAAAAAGCCTTGTTATGTAAGCCAAAAAGTTTTTTACACTTACTTACTCAGGTAAAGTACTTAATGGGAGGCGATCGCCGGGAACCTCCTCGTGTGCCTGTCCGCTACCCTTGCTGCTCAGATTCGTCCGGTGGCATCGGAAGCGGTACGGGCCCGTGGGCAGCGGTCAACTAGATCCTCCGGGTTCTCGTTAGCCGTTGGCTAATACTCGGCGCGCTGGGGATCGGCCATGGGGGTTCGTACCCGGTTCATGGCCAACAGGGGGGGAAAGACGGGGTCGCTAACCTTCGGGGAGGTGGCTTCCGTCGGGGGGTAGGGGTTTGTGTATCTCGTTTTGTGGTCTTTTTGGTCGTCTAATCTTTATGGTAGGGGGGTAACCGCTTTCGTCCACCATAGGCCTACGCGGTGAGGGTGCCTTTATTTTGATCGGGGCACCCTCATAGGAGGGGATTTCGCCGGGGAGTTACGGTGAGTACGAAAGCGATCCCGTGGCGTCCCATTAAGGCGAGCAGAGGTCAACCGTTGGTTTTTTAGTGGGTAACCTTAAAAATGGTAGCGGTTTCCATGCTGCCGGGAGTCCCACATACCCCAGCGGCCATCACCTTCCTGGCCGCTGGGATGATGCATAAAGCATTTTTCCAACGCAAAAAAAAAAGAAAAAGGTAAAGTACTTTATAAAAGATAGCTGTTGCCCGTGACTGCCTCCACATAGACTATAAAAAATATATTTATATAGCTTATGATCATATAACCATAAAGAGTCACCGGCAACAGCTAGTGATAATATAAATCCCTTTATCATAGTGTTATTAGTGATTGTAACATTTATAATTTATTACATTGTCGTAATTTTTACGCAGATCCTTATTTTTTTCTCGTATTAAATATAGCCTATGTTCATCAGGGATAATGTTGAATTATAAGGGTAAAATATTTTTTTAAATCAGTCTAGTAGTTTCGGACCCTATTCAATTCAAACAAACAATCAAATCTTTCCTCTTTTTAATATTAGTATAGATTCTTACGATGTTGTCTATTTAAAACGTTAGAGAGGGCTTTATTTTGTGGTGGTTGGATATGACCGGAGTCAAATTTAATTTATTTAATTAACAAATGTTAGTGAATCTTAAAAGGAAAGATCAGAGTATGTATATCCTTAGTGAGAATTATCAACAGATTGTAACGGCAAATATACAGGGTTATTTTTAATTAGTTGAGCACCTTTTGCAGGCAGCCTCTCTACATCAATCCCAACAACATTTGTTCAACGACTTTTAAAAAATCTTGATAAATAACTCAGAATAAACGAACAAAAAAAATTTTTGCTCCCTCGATTATTTATTACTCTGTATTTTGTAAGCAGTCTAAAGTATAGGTCGCGGCAGGCTAGCGAAAGTCAGAAACTGTTAAATGCGCGCGCCAGCTTTTTTCGTATAGCTTCATCTCTTTTACACCATGTTGCTATGGAAATACTAAATAATCAAAATGACAAGTATGTGGATTACAAAACACAATTTACATTAACCAAAAATAAAATTATCGGATAAGAGTTTTATAATTAAATAATGAATTGTAATTACATACTGGACAATACGATTTTATGGACTTGCTATTAAAACTAATAAATAAATTCAAGATTATAATATGAAGAAGAAATTATGAAATGTAATTTATAATATTTTTAAAATACATTGATTGTCTGAAATAGAAGAAGTAAGAATGAAAAGAAATACGAATTTTGGCTGAGAAATGGAGCATTGGGGTCCTGATCTTTACAAGGTCTGTTTTGCTATACCTAGAACGAACAGCAACTCGAAACAGCAGAAACCATGATGAAGAATAATTTTATTTGTGATATAGTGACGATCCAACATGTTAAGAAGCCTAAAGTTATTATTTTTAAAGTGGATTGTGTACATTTGTCTGTTTTTATGGTACTTACCTATGTGTTTCTTCTATAAGAATATTATACGTCAGAAACAGTCGATTCACTTCTTACGTTTTAATTAATTAATATTAATGAAAATTATGACGTTTTTCTGTTACGCGCCATCTTAAAGAAATTCGTAAGTAACTTATTATTTTATTGTCATGATATAAATATTAACAAACGAGAAAATATGATATGTATAAAGTAAGTTAAAGAGAAGTTATTGTTTTGTAAAAATAATATTTATTTGGTTTCGTTACAGTGCCCTTATTTCATAAACCAAATAAAAATATTGAGACATTCAACTTGTGGACAACTTCTATTGGAGATTTTGTTTTTTCATTAGATTCTTAAACAGTTAGACAATATGTGTTTCGACTATTGTAGAAAATATTTTAATAAATAAAAGTGGAAAACGATGCTATTTTTTATTACACCTTAGAAAATGATCAAGTTCTAACGTGCATAGCCGCCGCTGCGTCACCCCGCCACCCCGCGCCCTGATGCACGTGGCCTTGGCACATATTTTGACAAGTTGCGTGGCCTCTCTTGGCTCAAGTTTAATGCACGTTCAGAGGCAATAAATAAATTTTGTATGGGAAAAACTAAATTTTTAAAACTACTAATTTTAAAAAGTCGTAGAACAAATGTTGTTAGGATTGATGTAGAGGGGCTGCCTGCAAAAGGTGCTCAACTAATTACAAATAACCCTGTATATTCGTGCTTACAATTCGTCGATAATTATATCCTCTAAATTTATATCTATTATTATAAAGATAACAATAATTACCAACTCTTATGTATTTTGCATTATAATATGAAAAAAATAAATAAATGTGATCATATAAACTTTATCATTTCAGGAAATGCAATTTCAAAATCGAACTCAACTTGTTTAAACTCAATCGATTCGAAATTCTACTAGAAACAACTGGAAACAACTGCCAACTCCAACATCAACTCTGCAGAGTAATCTGCAAGTTGAGTATCGGATATGTTCTGATTTATATCTGTAGTTCTCACAGCGAGGAACAAGATGCGAGTTGTTTAAAGCTTCTACCGTTATAACACACAATTATTAGTAAATTTATATCTCTATTTACGTAGATAAGAGTCTTCTAGGGTATATAAATATATGCATATACAATAAAACAATATTTATAATAATATTGAGTGACAATTGAAGGTTTATGAAAACAAATATAAATATACAAATGAGGGTTACGATAGACTCCTAACACTCCTAAAGACTGACTCCATACTGAACGAATGATTGACATAATATCATAGACAAACGGCTGAAGAACTTTTTTGATGTTGACTTTAACATAAGTTATATAAATTAAAATAAATATTTCTTACCGTTGTATGAAAGTGATCATTTAAAATATCAATTAGTGGTTCTACCCAAGAGGCTTAATATAACATTTTATGTTTCTAATTTCGAAAATGACTCAACTCATCTACAAATATTCACCGCTTTTTTAATGTTCGTAGTAGTTACTAGTATCGTAGTACTACTTGTTAAACGTATATTTATAAATTAAATTTGCTCTAAAAACCTTGCTTAATAATAACAACTTAATATTTTAAGATTTGTTGTCAATATAAATTAACTTTGGCACATATATTATTTACGTAAGTAATTTTATACTGTAAATATTTGATATTTTACAAACGTATATAAAACGTCGATTACAAAAATGAAAGGCTTAAATTATTGCTCTTACGGAAATATGAATTTCTTACAAGCTTTTCGCAGATACCAATAAAAAAATCTATCAACATATTTATCCTTACTAGCTGTGCCTGCGACTTCGTACGCGTTGATTTCGATTTTGATAATATACGCTTTGTACTAACAAATGTAAGTAAAAACTATAAACCTTTAAACTGGTAAGCAGCAATGATACGACAATAAGAGAATTTTAACTTCTTTATTTGTTAACCGATTGTTAAAAAACAAACAAAATATAAAGTGAATCCCATCACAATATATTCCCAAAAACTGTATCTAAATTGATTAATCTGTTTCTAAGATTAGCGTGCACAAACATACAGACATACAGACGCACAGACATACAGACATACAGACATACAGACGCACGGACATACAGACATACTGACATACAGACATACAGACAAACTGAAAAACCATTGTTTTGGGTTCTCTTGCTCTTATAAAGGCCCTCTATGATGTTTTTTAATATTTTCCATGTACAGAAATGGATCAGTGACAATTTTATTATATGTATAGAAGATTATTAATGAGATAAAAAAATTACAACGTTTGAAAGCCCACCTTTAATACACATATGTTTGATAATTGTATAGTAATACAATATTTATTAATCACAAATACTGTTGAAATCCTCGTGAGCGTGGGAACAACACCTTAGCCCGGGATTTGAGACCACTCATTTATTTCTACCCGACATCCAGGCATTAGCACAGAAAATGTACATTATGTGAAAATGGATTAGTTATGTTACATTAAGATTATATTTGAAATAGTGAAAGGGATAATAACAAAAAACAAGTATTTAATATTAAGTTATTATAAAAGGTAAAAGATATATTAAGTAAATCTTCGTAAATACAATTATATTTTACATATTTACCAGCTTTAAAATCTGTTTTCATATAAGTCATGTAACGCTCTATGCAAGCGCCATCTTGCGAGCAGCGTGACGCCCAGTCGTTAGCGTCGGACTAATGTTATTTATTTGGACTTTCAACTTTGTTTACAAAGTTAACACATTCTGTAAGTCATTAAATACACTATTTAATAGAATACTTGGGCAAATAAAACAAAATAGCTTTTATGATAACTCAGTATACAAGAGAAAGTACGTAAAATGTAATAGAAAAGGTTAAAATATTTAAAATACTTTTTTATACTTAATTATTACCAAAAAAACACAAATATCAATTTTGCTTACAAACATTGGAAATACAAAAAGTAAAATAATTAAATAAAGTTTATTTTAATTAATATTAAATTACTTTATGTATATTAATTAAGTGCAATTATCTCATTTAGTATTTAAAAATACCATTTTACTATAGTGCTATTGTTTGTACTTTGTCTTCGTGCCTAATTTCATAAGAACAAAGAAATATACTGAGCTGTCAACCAACGGATGTCGAATTCAAATTTCTTCAATCCCGGGGAGTATTTTATTTTACTTTTAACATAATTACACTTACATTAAACTAACAACTACTCATTTTATAGTGAGTTACGTCCATCCACACACTCTGGCACCGTTATTGACTCTCTTTACTTGACTAGTTGGAAGTAAAGTTGAAGACTAAAACATTGGCCTCATACAAAACTATTACTTATACTTTACCTTACATATAAACATAAAACAAGCATTTTGAAACTCTTATTTGCATCTAAAAGATAATTTATACCCAGGTTCAACAATGGAAAGAATAATTGCAACCCGCAAGGCCTCTGCAAAGGAGTTGGAGCAAAAGTTAAAACTGGCTTTAGAAGAATTAAAATCTTCTAAAGATTTGTGCAAAAAGCTACTGCAGGAACGAGAGGACAGTGAAGAGGAAATTAAAGATATTGTAATAAAAAATACTAATCTTAAAGGTAAGCTCGCTGAACTACATACCAATTATTTGGATATTGTGGCTCAGCGAGATCAGTTAAGAAATATAGTGACTGCATTTGACCAGTGCAGCAATGAGCATGAGAGGGCATTAGATCGCATATCAGAGCTTGAGTCTGATTTGGTGCAGGCTAGGATAACTATTTCAGATCTAGAAACCTGCAAATTAAATGTAGAAAGTCAGCATACTCATAGCTTATATGAGGAGCTGGTTGAATGCAACTCACAGCCTACTCAATCAAATTTCATAAATGTTAATTCTACTGTAATTGATCTAACAAAAGATGAGTCAAGTATTGTGCACCCCATATACTTTTCAAGTCATAAAAAATTAAAAAAGTATATGAAGGTTAAGAAATTAATTAAAAAATGTAATAATCTCATAAAAAACAAGTTTCCTGCAAAGAAAATAAAGAATTTACAAATTGAACGCTCCACATTAATTAAAAAAGTAAGTGTTTATAATAGGAAAATGATTGAGAGTAGGTCACTGTATGAGCGAGACACCCAAAACTTGCATGAGGAAATCTCTCAATTAACTTCTGCATTGCATTCAATAAGTAAAAAATATGAATCTTCTCAGAATCAAATTAAGGAACATATTGAAGCTACAGGTAATTTAGTTGACCTATGTAGTTATAACTTAGAGCGGTTTGAGTCATTAACTAATAATTATGTTAACTGTAATTGTTTAAGTGAAAAATTAAATGTTGTTTCTAAACTAAACTCTGAGGTGTTGGGTGATTCGGCTATACATACTAAAAGTAGTAATAAAAACATAAATATAAGGAATAAAAATCAAATTAATAATAGGTCCTCTGTTATGCACAACCATAATTACTTTGTTTTTTCTGACCAATTAGGTCAGGGCTTTGGGTCTCTTTTAAGTAGGGAATTAAATAATGTATATAATATATGCTCACCTGGTGCTAGTTACCAGCACAATTTAGATAAAATAATTAATTTTGACTCAAAGTTGACTGAAAACAGTACTATTGTACTATTACATGGAGATGGTTTGTCGATTAAGAAAATTGAAATAATTAATAATATTGAAAAATTATTGAAATTACATAATAAGAATAATTGTAAAATTGTAATTTGTGCATTTCCATATTCATCTTCTTATTCAGACAAACAAAATAAATATATATATAATTTAAATTTGACATTATATAATTTGACATACCATCATAGTGATGCATTCTTTTACTTTGATGTAAATAAATTTATTTATAATAGGTTTAGGATGACAAAAGGTACAATGTATCTGCCTTTATATTATAAAAAACAAATTGCTACTTTAGTAGCATTTAATTTAAAAAACTTCGTTATAAGGGATATAACGAAAAATAAATGTACTTTAAATAATGTATTACTGACAGAACATAAGCGTTCCACTTTAAACTAATGGATAAGACAAAGCCTAAGTTGTTAAATATTGTCCATCAAAATATACAAGGCTTAGGTGGCAAGGAATTGGAAGTGGAACTCTTTGTTCAAAAATATGACATAAGTTTATTGTGCATTACAGAGCACTGGTTATCAAAGAATAACAATATTATAAATGTACAAAATTATAAATTGTCAAGTTCGTTCTGTAGAGAGAAAGCTATTCGCGGTGGCTCACTTATCTTAGCTCGTAACGATGTAGTGTTAAAGTCTCGATCAGATATAGTGGCGCTCTCTGTCGAGCGAATTATTGAATTATCCTGCATTGAGCTCAATGAACATATTATTTTGTGCGTGTACCGACCCCCCTCTAGTGACTTTGATGAATTTGAAAACAAAATGGAGGATATTTTAACTAAGCTTTGTCATAAAAACAAGTCCGTGATTGTTTGCGGCGATTTCAATGTAGATATATTACAAGAAAATTCGTCTAGTGTACGTTTATTAAATTTGTTTAAATCTTTTAACTTACTGAACGTCTTTTTTGAACCTACTCGTATTACTAGTATTTCCGCGACTTGTATTGATAATGTGTTCTGTCGCTGTAACATTTATGAAGAAACAGTAATGACGAATTTAAGTTCAGACCACTGTGGTCTAAAATTTTCTCTATTAATTAATCACGAAAGTGAAAAGCCCCAAAAGTTTACTTGTAGACCAATTACAAAAAACCGGGTCCTAACATTTAAGAATACTGTTCAGCAAAAAGTGGGTAAAGTAAACATGAGCGATGATAATCCAAATAATTTATATAATAACATTTTCGGTTTTTTGTTACAAGAATTTAATAATGTTTTTAAGCCAAAAACTATGACTAAATACCTGAAACTTAAATTTAGTGATTGGGCTACCGTGGGAATATATAAAAGTAGAGATAAGTTATATGATTTATATAGTGAGAGGCAATGGAATCAAGATCCGGTATTCTTGAATAAAGTTAGGATTTTTTCTAAAATATTTAAGACCGTTTGCATACAAGCTAAGTCGATTTACATAAGAAATAAAATCTTAAACTCAGAAAATAAAATAAAGGCAACTTGGGATGTTTTATCTAGTGTTTCTGGGAAAAATAGGGCTGCTAATGGACCTATTAAGTTAAAAATTGATAATATTGAAATAAATTCAAATTCAACTGTGGCGGCTATTTTTGAGACTTTTTTTAACGAAATTCCTTTGACAGTCACGCGTAATTTAAATTCTTCACCATATGATGCAATCGTCGAATTGACGAACAACGTAAGAGTCAGTAATAAATGTTTTGTTTTTAAACCTGTTACATCATATGAAATTGTTAAAACTTTTAGAAATCTAAATATGAAAAAAACCGGTGATCTTTGGGGTATGTCAGTAAAATTACTAATAAGTATTATAAATGATATTGCTCCACAATTATCCTTAATTTTTAACAAATGTATTGAAACCGGTACTTTCCCAGACTTAATGAAAAATAGTAAAGTAGTTCCTTTGTTCAAAAGTGGCGATAAACTAATACCCGGAAATTATAGACCTATCTCTATTTTACCTACTTTAAGTAAAATCTTCGAGAAAATTATACTAAACCAAATGTCAGAATTTGTTTATAGCAATGAAATCATGCATAGTGAACAATATGGTTTCACCAAAGGCAAATCAACAACTGATGCGGGTGCCGCGCTTCTTAAGCACATTTACGACGCATGGGAAAAGTCACAGAATGCAATCGGAGTGTTTTGTGATTTATCTAAAGCCTTTGATTGCGTGGACCATCAAACATTACTTTGCAAACTTAATCACTATGGTGTGCGTAGTGCTGCGCTTGATCTTATTGCCTCTTACTTGAATCAAAGAGTTCAGACGGTTGATGTAAATAATTGTAAATCGGTTGGATCTCACCTAAAAATGGGTGTTCCACAAGGATCTATTCTAGGCCCTTTCTTATTTTTACTCTATATTAATGATTTGCCCTTTTACGTAAAAGGACTATGTGACATTGTACTTTTTGCTGATGATACCTCACTTATTTTTAAAGTTGATCGTAATAAACCTAATTTTGACAAAGTTAACTGTGCTCTGTCACGTGTTCTTCATTGGTTTGAAATTAATAATTTGGTATTAAATACTAAGAAAACTAAATGCATGGAATTTACACTTCCTAATGTAAAAAGTCAAGATTGTAGTTTATTCCTTAACAATGAAGTGTTAGAACTGACTGACTCGACCACTTTCTTAGGTATAACTTTAGATAAAAAGCTCCAGTGGAACCCCCATCTCTCGACACTCGCAAGCAAACTTAGCTCAGCCGTCTTTGCAATTAAAAAAGTAAGACAATTAACAGACGCTAATACGGCTCGACTCGTTTATTTTAGTTATTTTCACAGTATATTGTCTTACGGTATCTTACTGTGGAGCAGCGCTGCCGAAATTAATTCTATATTTATTTTACAAAAACGAGCTATACGGGCTGTTTGTAACTTAAAAGCTAGAGACTCCCTAAGAGAAGTTTTTAAAGAAATCGGTATTCTTACGGTCGCTTCTCAATACATTTTTAATAACTTACTATATATACGCCAAAATTTAAATGACTATAAAAAAAACAGCGACAGACATACGATCAATACAAGAAATAAAAATAGGCTCGTAACGCCTAAATTTCGACTTCAAAAAGTTAAGAAATCCTTCATGGGCTTGAGTATACGCATATATAATAAGGTTCCACGAGATATCTTAGATCTTCCTTTTCTTGGTTTCAAATCTAAAATTAAAGGTATATTATTAAATAAATCTTACTATAACATTCAAGAGTTTTTGGTTGATCGAAATGTGTGGAACTTGAGTCATTGACTCATTTGCAGGGTTGATGTTATAATTTATAAGTCAAACATTGTTAAATTTTATTTAAAAAAAGCAACTGTTGAGTTTCTGGCCAGCTCTTCTCAGCAGAACAGCATTCCGAGCTGGTGGTAGCTTACTCACAGACTGACTATACTGACCAATTTAATGTAATTGACGATTCAAAAGTGCGTGTAAATGCCTACTTGAATAAAGATATTTTGAATTTTGAATTTTGAATTTTTAACTTAATACTGGAAATCAAGCAATTCTTGTTGTTACGAAGAATGTTTAAATAAACAGAAGATCCAAATCGTCATCAAAAGTTTAATCTTCCTTAAGCAGGACCTCCCTTATCCTGTACTATTTCATTTACATTTAATATAAATATAATATTCTTTAACAGCGAATTGGTGTTTCTTTGTTGCCCCTCCAATTGATTTATGTGTAAACACGCCGAGGCCTTATAATGTATTATAATAAATTTGTAGAAAATTATCTTTGATTGGCCTCTATAATTTTCAGTAATATTCAGTAGCAATATCAAGTATTATTTTGGAATTATTCTTTTTGGTCTGTAATTCTTAAGGGTTGTTATCCAAAAAAAATATCTACCGCTGCACTATGGAACCGAACTGTGTGTACCGTCACAAAAATCTATAATTTTATTATTAATTGAAGTATTTAGCTGAAATTTGGTACACGGTATGTATAATATATATACTATCAAATAAAAGAACATTTACTTTTATTTTTTTTATTTATAATATAAAAATAAATATTAAAAAAATAAAAATGTATCTTTTTCGTACTAAAATATACTTTACATGACCTAATGAACAATAATTATAAAGTTTTATGATATAAAACTATTATTTTGTATTTGGCTTATGTAAAAATTACTTACAAAAAAACACAAACTTGATCAGCTTCACCTATTTTTCTTTTAGACCGCAATCCTTGGACATACACATTATGTATATACACGAGCCGATATTCTTAAATCAATTCCATTTTCTTTCTTTTTTTCGATTTCTCTTACAGATATTCGAAAGACTTTCGTGATCGTCCACGTTCTCCAGCTGTAGTATGTCTGATATATATTCGTATTTCCTCGAATTGTACCTTAACTTCACCGTCCAACCATGTTGTATTTTTATTAAAGAAACGTTCTTTTGTTCGGTTAGGTTTGGTCCAGCGATCGTTAACAGCTGCTATTATCGATTTTGACTACTTTTCACAACTAATTTATTTTTTGAAGGGGACAAATGATGGATTTCTTCTAAGTATTTTTTAATATCTTCTGAATTTGACACACGTCGAAAAAACAAATTTCTTCACCTTGAAATTGTATGTCAATTCGAAAATGTAATTTTTACCAAGGATGGTAAAGGTTGTATAGCGAATCACAATAAAGGACTGGAAATAACAATTGTCAATCAACAACTTTTATAGTTAAATTCTGGAAGAAAAATATAATTATCTGTGGGTCTTTATCACAACCTTAAGCACTATCTATGAATTTGGTTACCGGTACTGATATGATATGCAATAACAAATTTAATTACCATCTCCTTCTTGTTCTTTTATCTTACTCAGTGGTGAAGTACATAAACTACATAAGAATTATTTAATTCGCCCAGGGAACCACAAACTTTAACCACATCCGACAAACCGAAACAAAAAATAATATATTACACAGAGTATTCCCACCTTACCTAAACTTTAATTTAGTTATTAATAAATAATATTATTTAAGAATAAAATATCAAAAATAATATTTTTTCCAAAAATGTTTAGTCATGCAAATCAAATATAATTTGCATTTTCCCCGACCACGCATTTTTGTCTTATTTTAAAATGGGGCAAATTCGGGCTTTTTTTATATTACTTGTTTCATTTGATAGTCAGAATTACGACATCGGTAGACATCGCTAACTGTCAAAAGTCTATTTAAAGTTTTTAATAAGGAGAAATTTTTAGGTACGGTAAAGCTTTAAAATGTTCTTAATTTAGTAATTTCGTTCAAGCAAAAGTACCTACTTCAGTAAATAAAAACCCCTTTAGGCGACTTTCTTTGCTGAGTACTCATTTAATTAAAAACATTCAACATTTATAAAGTGATACTTACGATGGTGTCCATTTGAAAGGTTAGAAATGTCTTTCTTTTGTAGTGGTTGGATATCATCAGAGTCAAATAAAAAAAAAAAAAAAAAAAAAAAATGTTAGTAAATATTAAGAGGATGTATATACTAAGTGCGAATTATCGGTGATTTATTAGGACGAAAGTATCCTTAAACTGTATATCTTTATTATATAGATAACAATCATTACCAAGTATTTTATGTATTTTACACTTTGTTATAAAAAAAACAATAAATGTGATGATGTAAACATTATCACTTAGGGAATGCAATTTCAAAATCCAGTTAACTTGTTTGAACTCGAAATAAACAGAAACTAGAAACAAGTGCCAACTCCTACATCAACTCGGCAGAGTAATCTATAAGTTGGGTATCGGATATGTTCTGATTTATATCTGTAGTTCTCACAGCGATTAACAAGATATAAGAAACCAAAAACGAACTGTGTTTTCTTTTGCAACACGACCGCCTTGCACATAATTAACCCTTCGAGTCGTTTCAAGTAATGCAAACAGAAAAATACAAATGAATAACGGTTAACGACACAAATGAGTAGGTAATAGGTAAATAGCTGTAAAAATTTGAATTTGGAATTTCTTACCAAAGAGGAAAAGTTTAAGTAATACGCCAATTTCATATGTACGGACCTAATATAAGTGGTTTATTTTTACGATTGAACTCTTAACAAAATTATCATTTAGACATTTTGTAAGAAAGTTGAAAGAAAAAAAATTAAACACTAAACTGTTGCAAATGGAGACAATTTTGTCTTTTAGATTTATATATGTTACAAATTAGGAGCGCTATGTATCTGATATAAATATCAAAGTACAATGTACCAATTATTTGTTAATAGTTAATGAACAGTGCTAAACGTTTCAATGTTGTACATATTCTTTACTAAAGTAATATCTATAACTAACTAATTAGCAGTAAACCCCATAGATATTATAATAATAAATAATAATAATATTGGGACAAATTACACACATTGATCTAACCCCTAAGTAAGCAAATTATTTGCTTGTGTTAAGGGTGTTAGACAACGATACTAATACATAGAAATACACATATAAATACTGAGAATATATTTAATAAACGACCAAACCCAGAAACACAGACATCTACGCTCATCACATAAATGCCTGTGCTCTGCCGGGAATCGAACCCGAGCCCCGTTGCGCCGTGATACGTTAGGCGTAACGCTAACCACTCGACCAACGGGACGGCAAAATTTCAAACTAAACTAGCTGCATATAGATATTATTTCAAACTAAACGCGCGCTGGTTCAGTTAAGCTTAAGTCTATGGGAGATTCAGTTTTTTGACCATATCTTTAAAACAAAACAATATTTTTTATTCTGTTTTTTGGAGTAGAATCCCAGTCACGTCCTTGATATGCGTGCTAATTTTGGTTAAAATTGGTTGAGTGGTTTTCCTGTCATGTTGCCTCAAAAAATTGTTTCTCAAATGGTTAAAAGCTGCGAAAAAGCTTATTCAGTTTTAATAACATCAGTTAAATAACACAATTTCAAGAACTTCTAGTTTCCAGTTTTATTGCGTAAAAGAGAATTAAGCTTGTGTGCTTTAACATTAATTAATTAAAAGGTCTTTTAAAGGAGACATATGAAGGACTAAAATGATATAATTATGAAAATTCAGACATGACTGTTTTTTCATAATGATTTTTGTATGTTAGAAGTAAATAACGTTATTGTTTTTGCATGTTCATTAAAATTTCAAACGTGTTCCGTTTACAAACATGGTTCATGCAACGTTGGATACAAATAACAAGAGTAGACCTCACCACTGAAGTTAGGTAACATCGTTTATATTGCAAGTAGAGAAAGTATGTAGACTTAGTTTAAATTTCTGCTTTTATACATTTATACACACTGTAGTGTATATTAATATTAGTAAATATTGTAGTTTAGTCTTAATTTATATTTAAAACCGCTCTAATAGTGCTCTTTCACGATACAACAAGAAATTTACTTATATAAGTTTATCGAAACCTTTGAACTTCAATTTTAAATAAAGCTTGTCAATCGATTACAATGACCGTGTTTAAAGCTTGAGCGAACTCTCAACAGTGATAACACACATATACTTTGTAGTCTTTGTACACAAAGGTGGTCGGCACAGAGCAGTCTATTGGACACAGTCCAAAAAGGCCTTTCCACCTGTTTGGAATACAAACAAATGAGTATGAAAACTAACTGCACCGTTTTTCATTATATAAAAAAGATATAACGTCGGTTAAGATTCAGCCTTCAAAAAGTGAATATTTTCTACCCTGTTGGTCCAGTAGTTAGCCTAACGTATAACGATGCAATGGGTCTCCGGTTCGATTCATGACAGGGACAGGCACGTATGTGATGAGCATATATGTCTGTATTGCTGGGTTTGGTCGTTTATAAAATATCTTAGTATTTATTATGTGTTTTTTATATATTTGTATATTTGTCTAACACACTTAACACAAGCAAATAATTTGCTTACTTAAGGGTTAGTTTAATCTTTGTAATTTGTCCTGTGATATTAGTACTATTATTATTATTATTATATATACCTAAGTATAAGTAAACTATAGGGGAATATTTTTTCATGTCCACCGAAAAACACAAAATCTGTTATGGCTATAATAATAATAAAACAAAGCTAATAGACGAGTTGTAATGAAATTTTGTACAGCTAACAAGTTTATTCTAGGGAACTTCTAAATAAACTTAAAATCCTTAACTTTGTTTCTCGTGATGCTTGCATAACAAAATAGACAAACAAACAAAAATATAAGATATTTTATGGATTTAATCCAGCTCAATAGAAACTATGATTGTACAATAATATCATCCTTACATTGTATTATATCTCTCGAAGATATATGGCTTACTATTGAAGTCGGTGGAGAAAGAGCAGATGAGATTGCAGGCAACAAAAGAATAATAATAATGACAAAAGCGATGTGTTATATTTTTATATAAACAAAAAAAATAATAACAATCAAACACAGTTTTTACAAATATTCTTAAATACAATTGTTTCTATTAATAACATTTAAAGGAATTCAAAGCTAAGTAATCCGGACCTTTATTTGAATATAATTTATGAATTTAATTAACTTTCAATAAATAAAACTGTTGAATAAAACTAGGTGAACTGGCTAGAAGTGCTACGTTAATTTCAACATTTTTAATAACAAATAACTGAACTGAACTTTAAATAACTGAAACTATAGGGGTATCAAAAAAATTGTTACAGACCGTTAAAAAAGCGGTAGCCTTCCCTTAAGAAGTAAATGAGTTCATTAGTTTCAGTACATTGTATGTATAGATATTAAAACCCATTTAAATTTTGCTGTTTTTATTAGAAACAGTATTTTAAATCTTATTGATTTAACTTTAATAAAATAACAATGTGTTTCATATGTACAATGAGTTATAAAATAAAATAAAAATAATAATCTTTAATCTAAATAAAAGTCTTTTATTTTCCAAAAACCATAAACATACTAATTGCGTAAAATAAGTTTAAAGTAAAGTAAATTAAAAAATAATTAAAACTATTTGGATTATGTTTAATCCTCGGAAACCCCTAAGGTGAAGGCCTCCTCCAGAGAATGCCAGCTCTCCCTGTCTAGCGCTACTTCTAGCCAACGAATTCCAGCTGTACGTACTATCTCGTCCTCCCATCGTGTAAATGGTCTTCCTCGTTTACGTTTGCCGATCGGCCCTTGCCAGGATGATATCCTTTTGCTCCATCTGTTGTCTTTCAATCGTGCAACGTGACCTGCCCATTTCCACTTAAGCTTTTGGAATGGGTGAGGGCATCAATAGCGTTAGTCTTGGTCCTTATTATTGAGTGACGAATTCTATTTTGTTTCTTTATATTTAACATGCTACCATTGCTCTCTGGCAAGTGTTTATTTTGTTTTTAATGATGTTGTTAAATTTCCACGTTTGGCATCCATAGGTCAAACTTGGTAGGAGGTTTGAGTCCATGACTTTTTTCTTCAATCGGAAATGCCGGAATATCGCTTTTGAATACTTCTTTTAGACCCCAGTATTTGTTCCAAGTTGATTGTACTCTTCGTTCAACCTCTAGTAAGTTGTTATTTTTTTTAAATGAAATTTGTTTTCCTAGGTATATATAATCATTTACGTGCTCAATATGTGTATTATTAACCTTTATGGGTTTCTGTACATTGATTGTCATGATTTTTGTTTTTAATGAATTCATTTCCAGTCCCACTTGTACACTGGCAAAGTGCAGTGTCTGAATCATGTGTTGTAATTCACTAGAACTCTCTGAAAAAAGAACAATGTCATCCGCGAATCTTAGATGCGTGAGATAAGAGCCCTTTATAAGTATGCCATATCGGTGCCAATCTAGTTTCCTAAAAACATATTCCAATACAGAGATGAAAAGAGTTGGAGATAGCGGGTCACATTGTCTCACCCCTCTCTTGATTTCGATAGGTGGACCTGTCCTTTCTAATTGAATCCTACTTGAACATGATTTATAGATATTCTTCAAGACTTCTATGTATTGTATTTCTATGTTTTGTGACTTAAGTGCTTCCCAGATGCTCGGGTGGGTCAGCGTGTCGAAGGCCCTTTTGATAGTCTATAAAGGCTATATATAAATGCCTCTGCTGTTCTTGATATTTCTCAATAAGTAATTCCAAAGTGTATATGTGGTCGTCTACAATGAGTTATACCTTCCTTTAAATTTAATTCAAAAGGGTCAATAGCATTCAAATTAACGCTGTGTTCACAAAGGACGCAATGCGCTCGACATATAATCGAACTGTGCTTTAAATTCGTTGCCCAGTGTGAAGTGTTCAAATGTGTGCGACAATAGTTAGAACATACTGTATTTGCAAACGCAAAATACCTATTTTTGGTGTGTATCAGACGATAACACTTGAAAATTAAAAGTAAAACTAAGTGAAAATTACTGTGAACAAACGTAAACTCATTAAAATGGATTGTTAATATTAATATATTATTGAGTGATAAGTTTATATAAGTTTATATATTTTATTTATAAGTAAGGTTTTATTACAGAAGAAAGCAATCCTCCTGTCACTTTAATTATGTCGTTCATTTGGCATATAGGAATGTGTTGAACACATTTCTCAGCACATATTATATGATTTATTCCTATGTTCCTTTATTCATTTGCATCAAGCGCATTTACATCTTGTAGATGTTTTTAAAGTTCATAAAAACGTAGTTCTACGAATCACGAATTTTCCAATCACAGATAATTTATTATAAATTGACGAAAGATTCGTAATGAAATCAATAAGTAAAATCGAGAAGATTTTAACATTATAAATCGAGGTTTTTTTGCCGTTTCTTATAGGACACATAACTAAACTTGTCAATAACTTCTTGTTATTAAGTTGAAAACCAAAATTTTTTTTTTCAATCTCTGTCTATTTAGAATGTAAATAAGCTTAACATGTCTAAACATATTTAGGGACAATCACAAAAACAATCAAATTAAATATTAAGTATTTTTAGAGGACATAATATTTTCCACAAATAATATTCAATGTCTCCCAATATATATTATATACAAGTCACGGGTTAGCAATTCATTATTATAGATAAATTACGACGTAATGAAAAAATATTCTTTTGAGACATTTAACTAATGTAAGAAATGTTAATTAATAACTAAGAGTAAGTTGTTTTGTTTTATTAGCAAGCATATTTGACATAACAATTTTAAATTATTTATAAAATGTTTAAATGTTCGATTAAATACTTTTAATCCTCGCTTTATTCAACGGATTTTATACACGAATTAACGTAAAATATCAACTAGCTTAGTTTCAAACAAAGTCTTGTCTAAATAAAATATCCTGTTTCCACTCTACACACTCTCAAACACAAGCGGATTAAATGCCTTTGAGACCGACAATATTACAAACTTGTCATATTCATACAAAAGTACGGGGAATAAATACATAATTATTAAATATAAATATTTTAATAGAGCTTGTAGTAATATATATAATATATATATATATAGGTTACACATATATAATCATATATAGGTTATACATATATAATCCATGAAGGTTGACCAAGTTCACTTGATCCATCCACGTTGTAATAAATAGAGTGGAACATTCGATTTTTTTTAAACCATTTTTGTAAAATAACTTAATTTAAGAGTATTTAAATGTAAACAAATTAGTTCAGAAATACAAAATATGAATACTTTTACAGCTCCTTAAAAACTGATACAGTTTTACTATACATACACACATAACCGATATAGATATAAAGACTTTGCTCCGAGCAGCAAAATGAATAAATAAAAATAATATTGAATATCTTCAAATACTTTGAGTCTTTCATGGGGAAGGATGGTACAAATAAGGAGAGGAAGTACATTTTTAGAACTGTGACTCATCAACCGATTGTAGATATAATTACTATCTCAATCCCTTCGTACGAGCATCATATTATTGTTTTTATATGTCACGGCGATGAACAATCAGTGCTGCCTTAACTTCTTTCATCCATCATTCCCTCCCTCTATCTCAACTCTTTTCTCATTTTTAACCTTTTTTTTAGCGGCATACTAATCTACATACAACTATATTCGTCTATTCTTATCGTTCTTATCTCTTCGCATGCTATTACCACGCTAATTTCGCACTTCCCCCGTGTAAAAGCATTTTTTAAATTAATAAATAAAGATTCTATGATCTATTTTTGTGTTCTTAAATAATATATATATAAACAAGAAACTTTCTATAAAATAAGAGGGATAATAAAGAGAATGATATCCAATTTTTTTCACAATGCTATTCTTTTATGCTATGCTATTATAATTCAATATTAGTTGCTAACAAGCAATATCGAGACCTTGTTCGTTTCTTTCTTGTGCGTTTGAAAATATTGAAGAAGATTTAATTCTTTACATTGGAAGAATGTCTTAGTTACATTCTCGGTATCAGTGTTCAGTTTCATATTTCATTTAAGAGGTCGCCTATAAAATATCAGTTATTATAAATATTAGTCGTATATTAAAATCTCTTGTGAATTCTAACTAATAAATTTACAAGCGTCAGAACATCAAAGAGGTGACGTCATTGTAATGTCAGTTGCTCACACAGACACACGGAAATGGGGTTTCCGCTTAGTTTAGAGCTCACATCGAGTTTTGATCCAAAAACTACCAACAATAAGCAGTTTGTTAAATTATGATTTGCATAATTACCATTTTGTAGTATTAACTACATGAAATCAGTAACACGTCACCTATTTTATATAACATTGAAAATACTTTATGTTAATAAGGCGCTGTAGCTTTCAGCATACCTAAGTTTAAAGTTCTCGGATAAAAGAAATCAAAAAAAAAATATAAAGCGTTAAAATTAAAGTTCTTTGTTACCAGTATGACCAACTTCTATTGTCTTATGTTTAATTTAAAATACTTGAAATCTAAATACGTTTTTTTTTATTGAAGCTAATAAGTTATTGAGTGCCTGATCTAAAGAATTGAATACTATTCCTAGAAATTGGATGCTCTTTGTGAACCATTTCTATGAATTTCTTTTTATTTCAAAATAGTTTGAAAATCACATTGTAATAGTTGGGATTAAATTTACCACAAGAGACAAGTGATAATTGTGAAAGATAAAATTGATTAAACAAAAACTTTAATTTTTGACGGTTATTTATACTCTATAGTTGAATATATTTTTTTAGATAAAAGCGAAATTTAATTACCAAATTTTAAAACTTTTAATTAGTTCCCTTTAGCTAAGAGTCATAACTTATCTCTTTTATCTTCACAATTAAAGTAGAAGTTCTATTTATATAAAAAAGTTACCTTTCAATTACAAGTAACTGACAAGTGTTAAATTTTATTAAAAAATATAAATACTTTCTATTTGTTTGTTGAAATAAGAGAATTTTAAAATTTTGGTTATATATTGAACACTTTGGTATATTAATTGTTTTCTTTTTTTTAATACAATACTTTTCCAAAGTCTCTCTAGACATGTTTGTTTTACAATCAAATATTTTACTTCTCTTTTTTTTTTAATTATAGATAAGATTTCGTGAAAGCTATCATCAAACAAAAATATTTAAGAAAACAAATTTAGTACAATACTGTTTTGTGTTGTGTTTCAATTTGTGGTAATAAAACCATTTTCTTAGAACTTTGATCACTTTAATCAAAAAATCAATTGTTTCTTATAATTGTCGTCCTTAATTTCTTCGCTTCTTTTGTTTTTCTTACCTGTAATGTTTCTAAGACTCTACAACATTATGAATACTTCTGTATCTTTTGATCTGATTTGTTAATTCTATTATTTATATTAATGTAATTATTATTTTTACATATCTATATCTATTATAGTAGACGGAATACCAAATATACCTCTTACGAATGTAATTATTATTTTTACATATCTATATCTATTATAGTAGACGGAATACCAAATATACCTCTTACGATCCGGGTCTTATAATAGGCGGTCAGTGCGTTAGTACGGTTACGGAAGCAGCTCCGTTTAAATTTTTAGGTAAAAAAATCGATTACCAAGGCCGTACTCCATCGTTGGATGTAATAGTCGATAGCTTTTTAAACGATCTCAAAAAGGTAGACAACCAACCAATAAGTAACGTCAAAAAAGCTTGGATTTACGATAATTATTTAACATCACGTCTAAATTGGCCTTTCCTCGTGTATGATATAAATAAAACCCTTTTGTCAAAGTTAGATGCAAGCGTCATAAAGACATTGAAGTCATGGCTCGGGTTAGCGCACTCAGCGAACTCTTCAACCTTATTTAGAGACCGTAACAACTTTGGATTAAAATTAAAGAAACCATCGGAGCTCTACAAACATCTAAGAGTTACCAAAAGACATATCATCGGAAAATCTAAAGATGATACTGTAACTTCTCTCCCAAAAGACAAAGTTGCCTCAGAGCTCGAGTCACGACTTCAATTCCATAAAAAGTTTATGATAGGTGCTCAAACAAATAAAGTAGGGCTAGGATCAAGTAGGAAAGTTCAAGACATAGACATAACAAAATCTTTTATTCGACAAGACGAAAACGATAATTACCGACTCCACGCGATGAGCCTAGAAATTCAAAACGAATGGGTGACCATAGGAGATTTTTGTATTCCACTAGCTTTGAAGTGGCGCACCTTAATTTATGATTGGTCCCCAGCATTATTAAAATTCTATCTTAATGCATTCCAAATGACTCTCCCAGATCAAAGTAATTTAGTAAGATGGGGCAAAGCCACCGAAAAGTCTTGCAACATCTGTGGGGAGGCAATAGGAACCGCGAAACACCTATTAGTAGGGTGTAGGGTACTTCTAGATAAAGGTCAATACTCGCGTCGCCACGACAAGGTATTAGAAGTTATACGGGAAGCGGTTAGTCTTTCAGTAGCAAGAGCGCGGAAGGGTATAACAACCACCGAACGATCTATAGAATTCGTAAAAGAAGGCTCCTCCAAAAAATCAAAAGCGAAGCCTTATTCAATATTAGGCGCGGCTCCTGATTGGATTCTCATGATGGACACGTATGAAAAGCATTACAAAATCCCTGGGGATGTTGGTGTTTCGTCATCCAGACCGGACTTATTCCTGTATTCGAAACATCTGAGGCGCGTGATACTTGTGGAGCTTACTGTTCCTTGGGAAACAAACATCCCAAGGGATCACACATTCAAGCTCAATAAATATTACGAACTAACCAACGAACTGATCAGGAATAAATTTATAGTTAGTTTGTACGCGGTAGAAGTGGGAGCGAGAGGTATAACAGCAAAATCTCTCTATAGCCTACTTAAAGATCTTGGCCTTTCTAGAACAAGCATCGGTTCATTTCTAGAACGTACTTCAAAGGCGGCATTAGTAGGTTCTTTCCAAATTTGGTTAGGTAGGGAGAGGAGTGTGGAGGGTGAAGGTGAGCGTTTTTGCGCATAATAAAGGGGCCCCTTAAACCTACTCCTGGGTCGCAAGTCCCAGGCACTGCTTGCACTCCTCTCCTTGCAACGCGATGGGCCCGGCACCCGCACGGTGAATCCATGGATTGCTAAGAAGCTTCGTCTGTTCGTCTGTCTTTACTAATAAAAATGAATGAATTGAATTGAATTTGACTTTCCGATATTATAATTATCTTGTGGATTCATGCATAATAGGGTTAATGTAGATTTATTCAAAGAAACAGGTGGCATAAAGCATTCATTTTATCTTATATTTATTTATGTTATGCAGTGGATAGATTGTTGTCTGCTTTTAATTTAAATAAAGTTTTGAATTTACGCTCAGTTCTGATTGTTCTAGTATTTGCAATTAAAATTAATTTCAATATTTAGTTTTGGTTGTTATAGTAAGCTTTAAGTTTCTGTGTTCTTTAAGCGTTTGAATTGCGATAAGACCGTTGATGTTGACCGAAGATGCTGTTCCCGGGGGGATGCTGTTCGAGACATTAGCTGAGGCGCTCCAGTACCATGGAGTGTCTACCATGGAGTGTATCCGCCCTGGGAGCTTCAGACGTGGGTGCTCGCCGGCGTGTATTGGCACCGGGTAGAAGCCAGGGCCGGAAGGGTTAGGCTCGAGGTGGACGGTGAAGTAGGGACTTAGAGTCCGCGTCGGCTGGTCTTGCCACAGTGCGGGCTATTTCTCCCTACCTCGATCGTTGGATCGGCCGGCGGCACAGAACTCTAACGTTCCGTCTTGTGCAGGTGCTCACGGAGCATGAGTGCTTCGGCAAGTACCTGCACAAGATCGGATGCAGAGAGGCGACCCCCTCCTGCACACATTGGTGGAGTGCGCAGCCTGGGACCGCTAGAGTACTGAGCTGGCGGCCGTGGTTGGCAGGGACCTCTCTTTGCCGAGCGTTGCCCTAGCAATGATCAGCGACGAGAGGTGCTGGGTCGCTATGGCTCCTTCTGCGAGCAAGTCATTGCCGCGAAGGAGGCCGCGGAAAGGGACAGAGAGGCAGACCCCATCTGAACCCCTCCGCCGGGGTAGGCTGAGTCAAAGGAGGTGGGATTACGCCCTTAGCCTTCTTCCCACGGGGCGTCACGGTGAGTGCGAAAACGATCCCTCGGTGTTCCACTAAGGTGCTGAGGTCAACCGTTGTTCTGTTAGTGGGTACCCTTAAAAATGGCAGCGTCCTCTATGCTGCCGGGTAGTCCCACATATCTCCTCGGCCATCACATTCCTGGCGGACGGAACGATGTGTAACGCATTTTTCCAACGACAAAAAAAAAACAAAGTAGCCTCGTGGTAAGGGTATGTCTAGAATATTTAACATGTCATATGTATCTATCAGTTATTATTAATTTATAGGACCCACAACCATCAGCTATTTTAAAAAACCTGAAACATTTTGAATTTGAATGTGAAAGCGGGCCAAATGTTTTTTGAAATCAGTGCAAAACTCAGCAAATATTACTTGAACTTGATGTCAATAAATTATTAAACAAACTTTTATAGTAGACTTTACAATCGAAGAAGAACAAATGAATAATGTTCTAGATATTACTACAGGTACAATGAATAGACCTCTGGGAAACCATCCCGTCGCTCTACCAATTGAGCTACCGTATCGCTGTCCGTCCCGGTGAATTAAGCATTCTATATGTGACCGTCTTTACGGGACGGTGGTGACATCTATAAGGCTTTTTTCGGAAATCTTAACCAAAGATTCTAACTTTGCAGTGTAGATAAACATTGAAAAAATGCCACAACTGAAATATTTTAAAACATTATTAAAATATCTATAAACATGTACAACTATGTTAAGCTTATTTATTTTTTTTATAAATATGAAATGAAAAATAAACCAATACGGACAGGGATTCGAAACAGAGATAATGAAGACTTCGTTTTACAAAGTGAAGTCGTAGATATTATTCAAGATTGAATCAAGCTACTGTCTACCAGCAAATCGCAAGTCGATCCTAACAAACGAGCGCCGACAGTAGATCACGTTTGCGGTTGGTACTTTGAAATATAAACGAGTTGGGTTCGTTATCATTTGAAGATAAATATCTGTTCACATTGTTCATTGTTAACAGAATTAATAAGTTCTGAGCGATATAAAAACAATTTTGTAGAATTGTATATGATTTTAAAATTACCGTCAAAAAGTACATACCTATAACCTAAAGTAAACAAAAACCGACAAATCCATTAACAATGTAGCTCTTGTGGGATTCTTAGATGTGGGTTATTTAAAATAACCATTTGGAACAATTTATCCTAATAAATAATGTTCATAAACTAATAATATTATGCTCTACCCTAAATATCTTCACAATGCCCCAACGTTTACTCTCTCTCTCTCACTCTCTCTCTTTCTCACAGTAGTTCATTAATCGGAAGCCATTCAGATGATTGATCTTATTAATCATTATATCTCGTGTTATGATGGCTGGTTATTGTAATCTATATAATATGGTAATTTACTTAGAGTGTCAAGCAAATAAATGTCAATACTATCATCAAAAGTACACTAAGCTACAAACCAATGATGAGCATGGACTTTTAAAAATATTGAAGTGCGAATACAAAATAAGTACAAGAACTATTTAAACGACACTGGGAATAAATGTTAATGCTAGATAGAAAATACTTGGCGTTAGAAGTTAGATGAGAAAAAGAAATTTAAGACTATTTTAAACCAATTATTATATTATATATTATATTATTATATCATGTTATAACTGCAGTACTAAATATGAGCCGAACTTTTAATAATAATGTAGTACGATAGCTGGAAATGTAAAGATAATAGTTCAAATAATAATAAATAGATTTTTACTCAAAACTTCATTACTACTTTTTGAATTTAGTTGAACTTAAAAACAATACTTCTAACGATGAACGATTCAGTTACGTAGTTTCTATGTGATAAGCGAACATACAGAGAGACAGGGAGAGACTGTGTGGAGATTTTTTTTTATTGTTACTGTTTTACTGCAAGATTAGATGTACCTGTGTAGAAATATCTATACTATATAGATATACTATAAGTATTTCATTGTAACTGAAAATAAAGAATTTATATATGTATAATGTATATGAATGACTTCAAAGAAGTTTATTTCAGTATTTTATTTAAGTAGCTTAAAAATTACAAGTTATGAATATAAAAATAAATCTGTACTTGTTTGTTGTGTTAAGTGAAAGATAACTTTTTACTCTACGTTGAACGCTGAAAGGCTTTTGACTTTTATGTAAAGGAAACTTATAAAAGTTTTAAAAAACAATCCCTTTATCTAAAAATAACATTAAAAAATTAACCACCGTTCGCAATTAATGTTTTTTTTCATCAAGTTCAAAAATAGTATTAAGTGAAATATTTCACATTGTTGTTACATTCTTCTAATCATAAACAGTAAATATTCTTTTATAAACCATTGAAAAGAACTTACAGTCATTTTGTATATTTATTTTAATTTAAAATAATCTTAATTTATTAAGAAACATTTCAATTGTAATTTAAATACTATGACGAAACAAACTGTACCTATAATTTGTAAATATTTTAAACAAACATCTGTAAATGGGAAACATCGGTCAGCATCATTAGCTTAATATTAGAGGTACGCTTTGACTCGTTCCATGCAAAATTGTTTCTTAGCCGGAGCCGTTTCAAGGAAGGCTCATTTGTACCGATTGCATTGGATTTTGTTCGAAACATGAGGCCAAGTATTCGCAGTCCATTTGTTCATCATGTGCCTCTAGCTTGTAAAGCTCTATTGTGAAATATATGTTTAACAAAGCCGATAAAAACATCAATTCAAATGTAACATAAATTATTATTCCTAGATTGAAAAGGTCAGTTTCAAATATTGAAATGAGACTACTGAATTTATTAATGTTAAAAAAATAAATACATACTACAATTTTGACCATTGCAAATTAAATTGTTTGTAAATAAAAGTCATTAATAACATTTCTGTTTTAATATGTAATATTTTTTTTATATTATACTATTTCTTAAAAATAATATTATGTAAATGTAACAAAAGCGTTATGGCGTCTAAATCAGTAAACCCGTTAACACCCACGCATCATAACAACGGGGAAAATCATTTAGAGTTTTTAGTGTTATAGCCGACCCTCTGTAAGCGAGTCACGGGTTATTATATAACATTACCATCGAGTACAGACAAATCACTATAAAATTTAAATACATTGTGTGCATACATTTGACTCATTACGTTAATCTAATGTCTGCAGTTTTTCCTTTATTAAATAGCTAGAAAACATAAAATATTTTATTTCATCTAGCAATCATAGAGTTTGCCTTTGATTTATTATATTAAATGTTATAGTATTTATTATCTGTTGAAATAAACACGAAAATATTTTTAACCCTCGCTCTTGGATACCAGGACAGATCTCATGAAAGGAATATCAACAAACTGGTGTACAGACTTCTAATAATATTGGCTTACAAATCTGAAAAATACATTATTCATTTTTAAGGCATAATTATACGTACAATGGTCAGCGAAACGTTTTAATTGCATTGGATCTTCCTCTCAGCTGGTCTAGCAGATACAGGATACATTCACCTTGTACCTAAATTGTTACACAAACTCAAAGAACCTATCTTGACTTGTCAAGATCTGAGTCTAGACTTCTAAAATCTGTTTATAAGACCATGTAGTATGACGGTCTATAAGTCAGTATGAACTTTGGGATGACGGATTGAGTGAGTTAAATGTTATAATATAATAATATATTTCAAATGAGCAAAACAAACAAACTATAATAGTTTGTATGAAAAAAAAAATGGGAGTAACATGTAGGGTGATCCAGTATTCTTACATTTATATATTTATTAATACTAATTTGAAATGTGTATTTATTCATACATAAACAAGTCTTGAGCTACAATTTTATATTTTTTTTATTTTATTTTGTAATTTTATGAAACCAATTAAATGTGATGATTAAAACTATCATTTCGAGGAATGCAATTTCAAAAGTCAGTCAAGTTGTTTGAACTAAATCGATTTTAAATTTGAAATAAACAGATACAATATAAAACTGCCAACTCCGACATTCACTGTGCAAGTTGCTTATCGAATATATTCTGATTTATATGTGTAGTTCTCACAGCTAGAAAGAAGATACAAGTTGTGTTTAAATCTTCACGAGTTATGATGACACCCAAAAAATGTATTATGTATTATAAGCCTCACTTTAAATTTCAATAGGTAAATATTAATTAAGATTCATTCATTCATTCAGTCATTCCCTACATTACCTCTACCTTGTTAACTCCCGTTATTTTGATTTGTATCTATTGATTATTGAAATATTCAATATTATAATGTAAATGAACAAAAACCGCAGTAAGAAGTAACATATTCTCTAAAAAAAACCTTTCCAAATCCGAAATAGGCTTCAAAAGATAATTTTATTTTTATCTTAACACATAGCAAAGAGAATTGACTATAACACTAATTATTTTATTTTATTTAGGAACCGCAAAAGAAACAGTATATTTAATTTAATAAATATAATATTTTCATATAAACAAATTAATACATAGTTAAATTATAAGAATAAGGGGTATAAGAATAATCTTTATTGGAACAAAAAATTATAAAAGTTCATAAAAATACAGTGATTGAAAATGCTTGCATTAGTTATCTAACTGTGTCGCAATCATTAACGCCCATCTTCAAACAAAGATTGTTTCAAAGAACAAAATAAACAAATATAAAGAAATATATAATTATAGTAACAGGAACAACAAATTGAAGTCAAATTCAATTGAATTCTCTATTGAAAAGAATTATTCTTAATAGTTTAAGCAATAACGAAAATATTTGAAAGAATCTGCATGATAGGATTTATAAAGATTAATTTTGAGATTTTCATAATAAAATATTCTTTGTTTGGCGGGCGAGCAAAATAATATTCAGGATTATACTTTGAAGCACATTATGTTTTTTCTAGTTATTAACTGAATTTCATTCTTTCTATCTTGTCTATTCAGGATGAAGAACTTTTAAAGAATGATGTAAATAAAAACACTAAATACAAATCAGTCACGAAATGGCGTCGTTCAGAATGACACTAGTGATGTTCTGATAAATATATGGTTCTTAGTACAATTTATCTTTCAATTTTAATATTTTTAATCTTATTATTTAGTATTATATTTGAGACTGTTCTAACAATGTATACGTATATTATTAAGGAAAGGTTATTATTAAAGAAAGGAAAAGTTGAGGGCTTAGCCAAGTCTATAAACACGATTCACGCCAGGGCAGACATGTATAACAAGATTACTCTCGGCAATATTCTACCAAAAGTGTCTATGAAATGAATAAAGGAACCAATGGATGCCCATTTGCACCTCTTTTCATTTCTCTAACAGCTACCACTATCCTTAAATTGGTCATACATATTATTTCCTACATTATATAATTCGTCTTTAATCTTGTCTAATATTTAACAATTTTATAGTTTTGGTTTTAAGTCAATATTTGCGATTGCGAATGCGGTCGTATGTCCGAATTGTAGCAAACATTTGAACACTTAACAGCGGGAATTGTGGCTTTAAAGCTATTTCATTACATGCTATATGCGAGTGTATTGAGTGTATCACATCAATTCTAGTAGTTATGTTTTTAGTAATCCTTAATACAAATATGTATAATATATAACGAGATTTAACAGCAAAAAAAAAATACTTTTCAAGTTTATCGTTTAAATATAAATATGGTTTTATATTAAAAATATTGAAGATGAAAATTTGAGATTTTATGATTAAATTAATTTTTATTCTGAAGTATTTAAGATTAAAGTTATAACTTTATTTATTATTGAGTTTTAAGAAAACGAAAGTTTAATATTTTAATATTTAAATTTATTGTAGAATATACTCAGTATTTTTACAAAATAAAGATGTAGCAATGAATTCAACTTCTTAATATTACTACGTTATCGTCACTTTTATTTGCTAGAAGTTTTATTTTAATTCTTAATTTATATGCAGATGAGGGTTTAGAGAGGCGATCAAACCAAGTTAGGATAAATTTGCTTTGAAATGCTTTAAGTATTTTTAGATGATGATTTCTACTCAAAAGTGGAAACTTTAGTGATTTCTGTGTCAGGTATTAATTGTTTTTATAAGTGTTATCTAACTGTTTGTTTTCTTTAAAAATAAATAAATTAAAACGTCACATTTATTGATTATACCCTTAACATGATAGCATAGGTTAAGGATAAATTAAATATTAGCAATATTTATGGTTATATATATTTTAGTTTCCATAATTATTACTCTAATTACACTGTTTTTCTTTTTGTTTTGTATAATGTTATAAATATGTTTAAAATATTTTTTTTAAGCATGAGATTAACGCTAATTGGCAAACTCCGGGATTCCGTTGCCGAAAGTTCCTTTAATTGTTTAAAAGCAAAAGTATTGTGGCCAATCAACTGTACAGACTTGAAAAACTTTGAGTATATATTTTCCAAAAAATAATAAAAAAAAAACTTCTCATATTTAGTTACAAAAATTTTAAATAGTATAAAGACAAATTGCAGTAATGTTTAATTCAAAGATTAATTTTAAAATATAATTTGTTCGATTCTTTTATTCTAATACACTAGTCTACACCATAGCACAAATTATGTGTGAACAATTGACACATATTGTATGTCATTAACATTTTTATCAATTTCTTAGTAATTTAATCAATCGCCCAATTTGATTGTATCCAATAAATATCTATCTATTCTGACCATAACAAAGATGCTTCAAGAGAATCTTATGTTGACTGTAAATATAAAACTATTAATACGTATAAAATTCAACACTGTAAAACATACTCCACATCCGCACTTTGGTGGTGAGGTGTACACTAGTTATTTGTATCCAACGTTGCATGAAACGTGCTTGCAGACAGTACGTTAACGCTACGATAATAGTAATGATGGTTGAAATAATAACTATGTAGTTTCCTTCAAATTATTTTATACATTTATTATACTGTATAATTCTAGATTTTACAGTTATTCGTCTAATACTATATAAAAACATAGTAAATTGTTTTACATTTATTAAAATATTGTAGTGTTAGAAATGTTCAGGCTTCGCAATAAGTTGACCAGCATCTTAAAAATAGTTTTATGTAAAAGTATTTGTCCAGATCTGAGACCACTATGTATCGTAGCATTTAAAATGTCTTGTAAAAGAATTAAATGACCTTAATCAAATATAAAATATTCTTAAACACTAGATAGACAGAGGTATCCGCACAGTTTTTGATCCAAATATGCTCATTTACCAGAAAATTATTGGAAGGTCCGTTTTTTTACAAAAGGTCCTTCCTATAATTTTACTGTGGTTTTCAAATTATTTTTTTTAATAAAACTGTGAAGAAGAAAATAAATAAATATATAATTATATTTTTTTCGGGTTAGCGCATTATGTCATTTCTGATATACTGCAATCTATTTTAAGACCAGTACCCTGACATCAACCCTCTTTGGGAATTCCACAATCTTAATGTTAGTTATCAATAGTACTAATATTGAAAAATATATGTGCATTAAAACATATTTACTTAGACTAATACATTTATTGTTTTTATCATTATTAGTACCTACTGTTTTTATCAAAGTACTTATTTCATATTAAAATTCCAAAGACGAGATCTATTTTTATCACTTGTATTTATTAAATAACATTAACACATATTATATTAATGAGTTTTGCCACATCTTATCCGCTGTAATCCCGGGACAAAGAGATACAAACGTGTTCTTCATATTTATAATCCCAGGCTTGATGTTTATTCTCATATTCAAAACTTTATTATTATACAACGAGTAGATGTTGAAATAGATAAGCTTTGATCTACCATAGTAGAGAGAAGTAGAGACAAATTATAGTAGTATTAATTTAGAGATTGAAACATATCATAAAATATGCAGTCAAGTCACTATATTTTTGTTATATATTTATACGATACGTGTTAAATAAATGAAATAAACTCCTAGGTGGAATTGGTTGACTGTTTTGCATTTGGCAAAAATAAAAATGAAAAAATTAACGAAGGTACAAAAACTTAACACATTAACTTTTTAAGATTTATTATAACTTAGAACTTAAAACGGCTTGTACTAAAAATGATAGTAAAGTGATATTCTTAGTAAAAAACTAAACTAATTACATTTTTATAAAAAAATTAACTCGATATTAATTATAACTATTAATTAATCCTTAATGTTGTCATCAGACTAATATATAAGTGCGATTGTTTGGATGTTTGGATCGATGGATGTTTGTTACTCAATGAGGCCAAAACTACTAAATAGATTTTGATGAAACTTAGCAATATTGTAGCTTATGCACCAAAATAACACATAGGCTATAGAAATACTAACTTTTTCACGTGGTTTTTTCTGTGAAATAATATAGTTTGTAGCTCGAAAACTAATTGACAAAAGAGATAATGTTTTTAATCGTATGGTTTACTGAATTTTACATAATTATTAGTGAAAATCCTTCTTATTACCCGATGACTTTAGAAGGAATTAGCATATTATTAGAAATATAGACCATTATCTTATTTTTATGTTCCCTGTTACAGTCTAGACGGATTAAAGAATTTTGTCGTATAAGATATCGGTAGATACGTCTAAAATAATCGCAAATAATATTTTCATGGCTTATGTTCTTAGCAATAAAAATATTATTTTTACAGGCTACAGTGACGAAGTCACGGGCAACAGTTTTATGTTATATATTTAATAGATACCATGAGATAAATCAAAATAGGGTGTTAGTATTGTTTACAATTTAGACAATCGCTACTATTGTATCCATATTAATCCATGTATCCATAGTAGTTAATTACGTGCAGTTTCCAGTTAGCCAATTATTGCTGTTATGTTGACTGGTCGTATAAAGTTTTGAAATTTATTAAATAAATGCAAAAAGTAATCACAAGTCACATTGGACATCTATTACTCAGATATGATTATATAGAATCTCTAGACTCCTAAATTGTCTGAAATATTAAAATTGTGTGAGACTTTTATTTCAGCTACATTCTTGACTAACTTATTAAAATATACTAAATCTTAATTTAATTACCTATGATGTGTTGTAGTACAGCTATTACAAGGGCTGTTTGAAATTAGACATTTTAATCATGTTATCTCCCTATTGATTTGTTATACACACTGTAGCTGTGTATACGAATAAGTGTTAATAGTATGATAGTTGTATTATTTTAAAAATATACTTAAATATGTTTGATGATCTGTCTATGTATTTATTATTTGAAATACTTAAAACAATTAACAATATTTTTCAATACCTACACACACAAGCATTCAACCTCTTATTTATCGTATTAATGTTATGCTCACATGTACTTTTAACGTGACTTACTAAATACATTATTAACATTATTACTTATCACAGT
Source organism: Napeogenes sylphis (assembly GCA_959347405.1). Lineage (NCBI taxonomy): Eukaryota > Metazoa > Arthropoda > Insecta > Lepidoptera > Nymphalidae > Napeogenes > Napeogenes sylphis. The sequence goes on from OY365783.1 coordinate 11,717,223, forward strand.
GGATGGATACTTAAAATATATTATTTAATTTATTCTCATCAATCCTTCAAATCCGTTAAGACAAACCAACAAATCGACTCTGCGAGAATTTTCTCCTTGTATATCTAATTTAAGTACACTGGTCAAGTAATATAACTTATTTTATTATTATGACATCCTTTGATATTACTTTTGGTTACCAAAACACTTGTCATATTGAAATGATTACACTTGTCATTGATAAATAGGATTCTGATAATTAGCTGAGTTCTCGTATGTTTACAGATTTTGATCCCAAGGATATTTTGAGGGCATACAAAGTCGGTGGTCATAGTAAGGCATAAACACATACCATGTAAATGTACCCTACTAATAATCTTAAGTTATTTTTTTTTATTTTTTTTCCCTTTTCTTTTTATTGTCTGTCTAATAATCTTAAGTTATTAAGGGTAAATTTATTTTTGTTGTATTTAAAATAATATCGTAACTTCACTTTAAGAGGTTTAGAACCTGACCGACCATATTAAGTAACCAGCAGCCAATATGTCCAGCCAGGCCATACATCAGTGCATGGGCACATTCAAAACATCGCGGACTGGCACACCCGCCCGCCAAAGGCAGTTCGCAAACGACTGCCTCGCGATATCCTCTCTTCTCCTCAATCCACTGAGCCGCTATAGATGCCGCTGGTCTTATAGGCGGGCCTCACCCTACGAATAAAAACTAGTAACTACTACGAATAAAAAGAGTTTAAAGTAAAATGGATGACTATGTGGGTCAAAAGTCATCCTTTACCTCGCTGTGACGATATAAATAGAATTTTCTTAATAGAATTTTCTTGGTGGTAGACCATAACATCGGATCGCCGGCAAAGTTACCACCCATCGGGCAAAGTCGTGCCGCAAAGCGACCTAGTCGTGTTCCGGCACGTTGCTCGATGACGCCGTATATGGGAAATGGGTCTGAACAGCTGCGGTACGTTGGCGAACCGGTTGACGTCGAGTTGGTGTTTGTTTTGTCGGGTGTCTAGTCGAGAAGGGTAGCGGGATCCGAAGCGACGGCTTGCCGCTGGCCGCCCGCAGATAGTTGGGGGCCCAATTAGTGGGTTAGCCACCCACGAAAGGCTGCCCCGCCAGCTGTGAAAAATCCCAGGGTGGCTCCATCGTGCTGGTTGGCGACCAGACGAGGAGGCCCGATGGCGATCCCTGGGAGGGTTCGGGCGTCCCCGCAGTCTCCAGGCTAGCCTCCCAGTGGCATAACTTAACCAACTTCGACGTCGGGTTCGATACGTACCTCCTCGTTCAACTGCCATTTCCCATCCCTATTCACCTTTATTTATTTTTATCATGAAGAAAAACCAAAAAAGGAAAAAGTTTGTACAGCGGTTGCACTCCTCCTCATTTAAAGTGCACCTCAGTAATATTAGGGGCTTGCACTCTAATATCTTACCTGTCCATCACCACCTGGAGACAGAACAACCGCACCTGTTCTTTTTGACGGAGACGCAGATACAATGTCCCTTAAGCGCTGCGCACCTGGATTATCCCGGATACACGTTAGAGCACAACTTTCGCTCACGTGCCGGAGTCTGCGTGTATGCGCGGAACGACCTCTGTATCCAGCGTCTCCGTCACCTTGAAGACCCCACTTTTTCTTCTTTATGGGTTTTAGTAGACACAGAAAACGAAAAAATCCTGTATTCCTGTGTTTACCGTTCGCATAGCGGTGACCAGGAGACAACTAGATTATTCGAGTATCTCGATGAGGCTGCTGATATGGCTCTGCATCAGTTCCCTTCAGCGCAGCTCGTCTTTCTGGGGGATTTTAATGCCTGTCATCAGGACTGGCTGTTCCCGTACCAGAAGACCGACCATGCTGGAAGAGAAGGGCGGAACTTTGCGTTGTCCTTGGACCTCTTTCAGCTGGTGAAGCAAGCGACAAGGTACCAGATGTGGTAGGCCATACAGCCAATTGCCTGGACCTTCTGCTGACAACTGATCCGGACAGGTATCGGGTAGAGGTTACCTCTCCCTTGGGAACCTCCGATCACTGTCTGGTGAAATCTGTGTTTACATATTCCCCACCAGCTTTCAAACCTCATGGTGTTAGGCGAGTATGGAAATACAAGTCAGCAGATTGGGATGAGATGCGGCACTTTTTTGCGTCTTATCCTTGGCGGCAGGTCTGCTTCTCTTCTTTGGATCCGTCGAGTTGCGCGGATGCTATAACCGATGTGGTGCATCAGGCAATGGAGTATTTTATTCCTTTTGCTGACGAACCCATCGGTGGCAAAGCTCACCCATGGTTTAATGCCGAATGTGGTCATGCTCAAGACCGAAAACATTCGGCATATCTCATTTGGGCTGATGCTCGAAGCCGCAAAACTCCGGATGCAAGTTCGAAGAAGAGAGCCTTTAACCAAGCTGCCAAGTCCTACAAAAAGGCATTGCGGAACGCTCGTCTCGATCGAATCGCTAAGAATGGCGAAAAGCTCTCTGTCAGACCAACTGGCAGTCGAGCTTTCTGGTCTCTTGCGAAAGCGATCGAGTCGAATTTCTGCCAACCCTCACTGCCTGCTCTGCTGAAGCCGGATGGATCCCTGGCCCACACAGCAACAGAGAAAGCGAACGTACTTGCTTCTCTGTTTGCTGATAATTCGCATCTAGACACTGACAATGCTTCTCCAGCACATCTTCCTCACTGCGGTGTTTCGATGCCTGAAATCCGCATCACTAACAAAGAGGTATGGAGAACATTGTGTCGTTTAGATGGGAATAAAGCCAGTGGTCCTGATGGTATACCAGCCATTCTGCTCAAGACATGCGCAGCTGAGTTGTCTCCTGTACTGACACATCTGTATCGTCTCTCTTTCATGACTGGAATAGTGCCGAAATCCTGGAAGCTTGCTAATGTGCAACCCGTGCCCAAAAAAGGCAGCCGTGCCGACCCTGTCAATTACAGACCGATTTCAATCACCTCCATACTCTGCAAGATTATGGAGCGTGTATTGAACTCGCGCCTACTAGCATACCTAGAAGGTAACGATCTCCTCAGTGACCGACAGTACGGGTTTCGCCGTAATAGGTCTACTGGGGACCTCCTAGTATATGCTACTCACATTTTAGGCGAGGCCATCGAGAAGAACGGAGAAGCGGTCGCCGTCTCTCTGGACGTCTCGAGGGCATTTGACAGGGTCTGGCATGCTAGCCTTATAAGCAAGCTTTCAGCGTATGGTATATCTCCTGGTCTGATCGGCTGGGTAACGGACTTTCTGAGCCACAGATCTCTCCGAGTAGTTGTCGACGGGTGTTCCTCGGAACCCTTGACAATAAATGCCGGAGTGCCTCAGGGGTCCGTTCTTTCTGCAACTCTGTTTCTGCTGCACATTAATGATCTGTTGAAGCCCGGTATCTATGGGTATGCAGACGACAGCACAGTTGTAGAAAGATATCTGCCGAGTACTCGGGCTAGTCGAGATCAAGTACAGTCTGAAAGAGAAGCCACGGTGCAACGTTTGAATGACAAACTTCAGGCAGTCTCCGCATGGAGCAATGCCAATCTTGTCAAGTTCAACGCCACCAAAACGCAGACGTGTCTATTCACCGCCAAAAGGAGCCCTTTCACCTTGGCTCCTACTTTCCAGAATGTATCCTTGGAATACAGTGACCGGCTTTAGTTGTTAGGCTTAGAGATTTCCTCAAACCTCAACTTTGGTCGGTTCATTGAGTCCAGAGCAAGAGCAGCAGCAGCAAAGCTTGCCGTTCTGGCGAAGGTTTGGCAGTACTTTACACCGGGACAGCTTCTTGTTTCATACAAAGCACAGATCCGGTCGTGTGTAGAGTACTATGGTCACATATTTGCTGGTGCCGCAAAGTCTCATCTTGCGGTTCTGGACTCAATTGAGAGGCGAGCAAAGAGGCTTATAGGCGATCCCGAATTGGTCGGAGCCGACCTCCAAAGCCTTGAGCACAGGCGTAGAATTGCTAGCCTCTCAGTATTCTATAGGATACATTTTGGTGAGTGTGCGCTGGAATTACACAATTTAATTCCCCCGTCCCCCTTCCATCACCGGACGTCCCGACTCACGGCAGGTTTTCATCCTTTTGTTGTGGACATTCCACCTGTCCGAACGAAGCGCTTTGCTTCCTCATTTTTACTGCGTACAGCAAAGGATTGGAACAGCTTGCCTGCGTCGGTATTTCCGACCGAATACAATGTGGGTGTCTTCAAGCGAAAAGTGAATAGGTTGCTAGGGTAATGCGCCTTACCACCTAAGACTACATTCCACTTACCATCAGGTGGAATGTAGTCAAGCATTGCCCTAGATCATATAAAAAAAAAAAAAAAAAAAAAACAAATGGAAATAAAAATCATACACTTACCTGCACGTTGGTGCACACAGCAGAAACCCTGGAAAAAATAAATAAAAGATTAGTCATAACTGTAAATAAAGTCCTATGTACAAGCTATGATTGGATACTCACTCGACGGATGATGTATACGGAACCCTGAAAACAAAACAGAAATGTTAAGTAAATAAAAATCCTACAGTTAAAACCATACTTACCTTCGAGTGTCCACCTAATCATAAGTAAATTATATAAGCTATTAAGTTAGAAAATTAACAAATTAGCCATAAGTACCAGCATGAGCTTACCTTGATGCGGAAGTGTAAATAGTTAAAATAAGAAATAACCTTAGATTTAAGAAAACCTAGATCAAAATTATAAGATATGTAACAGTTATGACAATTGTAAAAGAGTAGTCGTAAGAACACAAAACGCACAAAGTAGAAACAACATAAAACCAAAACACCACAGATACGCCCAATAAAAAAAAAACAAATAAAACTAAAAATTGCAAACGCACCATTAAAAAACGTTACTTAAAAACGGGTTGGTTAATTTTGTTCGTATATTTAACGTTTTGAGAATTTCCAAATTGACTGACACATATGAGAAGGCTTTAGTAAACATATATAGTGTAAAATGAGAATCTCGTAAACTACAGGTCACTTCCTTTGAGCTCCTTTCCTTCCACTCATTACATTTAAAACATTCAAAATTATTAAAGCGATTCTTACAATGTTATAAATTCAAGACGTTAACAATGTGTTTCTTTTGTAATGATAAGTTATGACCACTGTCAAACACAAAAAAACGTATTAAATATACTTTAGTCTTTGTTAAATAAGTTCCATATCTATTATAAATATATTAAATGAGGTAATGAACTTTTTGGAGAACTCTATCCTTGAAAAGTATATGTATTATCATATAGATAACAATCAAATACTTATAATTTTAATTATTTCATTATAAAAAAATACAAATAAATGTGATGATGTAAACATTATCACTTAGGGAATGCAATTTCAAAATCCAGTTAACTTTGAACTCAATCGATTTTAAATTCGAAATAAACAGAAACTAGAAACAACTGCCAACTCCGACATCAACTCTGCAGAGTAATCTATAAGTTGAGTATCGGATATGTTCTGATTTATATTAGTAGTTCTCACAGCGAGGAACAAGATACAGGTTGTTTAAAGCTTATAACTTTACGACATACACTTTTAGTAAATTAATCTCTCTCTGTCTACGTAGGTAAGAGTCTCTCTCTTATTATCCATGTATATAATGAGATAGTACTTACATTTGATTTTCATACATTTTAAAAGATGAGTGACGATAGTGTTATGATTTGATTCTAAAGGAGATGGAAGGACATGAGAAAAGAGGCCGGTAGACTATGTTTATGTACGTAGTATATGACGCAGGCAATATGTATTTTTCCGCATTTTATAAGTCGTTTGAAAACAGTCATCCGTTTCAAAAAAGGTTTCTGTTTTTAAAAAAGGCAAAAGTAAATCTTAATATTTTAACATTGATAGTTTTAGAACGGTGATTATCAAAAAATATAGGTTATATTATCATATAGGTATCAGTAGGTATTGTCTTAAATAGATTTATCAATCTATTTAAAACAATACCTATTTTTAATACTCTTTCATTGCATGTCATTTTTGGCGATAGAATTTACTATCAAATGTTGAAGCATATTATATAAAAATAGATCAATTTATAATTTGCCTTTGGAATATTTATAAGCACGAGTATTTAAACGTACGATACCATATATAAAACACGAAATCATACAATTTGCCTACGACATATATACATTAATAATATAATCTTGATCCTTTATTTTTATTAATATATTATCATCATACTAATCTAGTACTGTAGATTAACCAAGCGCAATTTTTGCTTACTTGCGTTAATTTTATCTTCACAAAAAACTTCAAATTGCAATATAACATTTTTAGCATTAAATGCGCTCACTTAATAAACTGGCTCGATTCATATTGAGTTACTGAAACCATTCAAATAGATTCAAATTGTCAAAATTAAATGAAAACCGCTTTCAATTCTCACAAAGCGTTTACACTATTTCCCTGACGACCCATTCAAAATTCATGAACTATCATTGTTACTATGTTCCACTGTGTATTTAATTAAAAACTACATTACATTATTTTGGACCACATTTAAAATCGATACATTGATATACCGTTCCTATTTAATTACTAACAATGTACTTCCACAGTTCGGATGTTATTTAAACTACGTACAAAAGGGTTTATTAGTTAGGTACATACAACATTAAAACTGTAAGGACATCTTCGATGATTTAATACTCACTCAGTTATTACACTCCCAGTTAAGTGAAGTGACTTAAAAATAATTGTTTTTAATCAGATTTAAAAACGAAAATTGCCTTTCATATTTAGATATAATACAAATCAGGAACGCTGTCTTTTTTTGTTAAATAACAAAGTCTCAAGGACTTGTAGTTTCCAGTTCAGATTGAGTATCAAAATTAAACTTGTGTACTTTAGCAATTTGAATCCATTTCTTTGGTGATTATAATTTAATCAGAAAGCTGCTTTATAAGGAAAAATATGAATGATGAAAATAGATATTACGTATGAAATTATAAATGTTCAAATACCCCTTTTTTATAATCATTTTCGTTTGTCAGAAGTAAATAATGTATAATAATGTATTATTATAATATTATATTGTTATAATAATATAGTGTAATAATGTATTGTTTTCGCATAATCATTAAAATTTCAAACGTTCTGTTTGCAAACATGGTTCATGCAACGTTGGATACAAATAACAAGAGTAAACCTCACCACTGAAGTTAGGTAACATCGTTTATATTGCAAGTAAAAAAAGTATGTAGCCTTAGATTGAATATCTGCATTTAAACATTTATACAGATTGTAGTGTTATTTATTTTAGTGAATATTGTAGTTTAGTCTTAATTTATATTTAAAACCGCTCTTATAGAGCTCTATCACGAAATTTAAATTTACTTATATAAGTTTATCTAAAGCTTTGAACTTCAATTTTAAATAAAGCTTGTCAATAGATCACAATGACCATGTTTAAAGCTTGAGCGAACTTTCATCAGCGACAACATACGCATATACTACCTTTGTACACAAAGGTGGTTGGCACAGAGCAGTCTATTGAGCACAGTCCAAAAAGGCCTTTCTGAATATTGGGAACACAAGTAAATGAGGTTTTGAATATTTTCAATTTATACGAAAAACGTTATGAAATCTGTTTTTACAAAAATTACAAAAATATATCTTTTAGATATTTTTTAATCAATTTATGATATTGAAAGAAGTAAAATAATAGCATTATAACAATTATAAATGTGTACATAATTATTATTTCTGAAGATATTTATAGCTAACTAGACCATCAGCTCATAACCTATGTTGCAACTTTAATATCCTGCTTGACGCAATCACTGCTGAAGTCTAATTGCCGTTTAAAGGAAGTCAGTATTTGCGAAGGATAAAAAAGAACCTCGTACATATTTGAGATTATAAGGATATTTCAGTTTTGTTTTACATTATTAGGTACTATTAGCATTATAGTACATTATTAGCTATTGTCAGTTTCCTCTTCTTACATATAACAAAAATAAAAAATTGTATTCTTGATAAAATATACCGACGGAATTGAGAACCTCCTTTTTGAAGTCAGTTGATAAAAGGTTTAAATTAGGCTGGATTGTAAAATGTAAAATATGTTTTATATTTGTTTTTTTTTCTCTAGTCGTTTAGTTTCGCGAGGAACGATTTCATTTACTTCAAGGATTTTGAGGATTTTTGGTTTAGTTTGACCTTATTGCCCTAGTATAAGTTAACACTAGATACACTTAATGTTATCAAAATTCGCCTAGCAGTATTGTTGTTTTGTCTTGACTATAACAAATTTTGTGATTTTTCTTAAACATTTAGTTATACCGGTATGTTTTCTAATATTATATTTATTGATAAGAAATAAAAAAACATTTACCATTTCGCTTTGTGACTGTTTACCGATTGTATAAACTTGTCTAACCATGTATTTCAGAACAACCAAAATGATATTAAAATTTATAATATAAACGAACTAAATAATAATATTAAAAAAAACTTTATAGACTGAAATATTCTCTAGTACAATTGTTCCAAACATCTCGTAATTATATCTAAAGAAATTCAAGGACTAATGTTGCCTAAATTCGGCACCTTCCTGTCAGACCTGTATATGGAAATAGATTATGTAATAAAAGCGATGATAAAAAGAAGGTACGATTGCTGCGTTCTTTGCAAGTTTTAAGAACAAATAACTAGACTTACAACAAATAATGTAAGGAAGTGTGTTAAATAAATATATAAAGATCAACATAGATAAACTTATTGTTGTGCACATTAAACAATTCAGTCGCTGGTCTCAAGTAATAAATTTTATTTACTTTAACAATTTATACGAATTATTTATATAAAACAATAAAATATATTAATTTAGCACACAGCGCACAGTTACAGACAACATGAAATGAACTTATAACTAAATTATAAATACAAAATAAAAATTGGCAAGAGAAAAAACAAAATAATAATAATTAAAAGCTAAAGCAAAAATTGTCGATAAACGAGAATAAAATAAAAAAACAAAAACCATAACAATTACAAAAAAAACAAATAATATGCAATTAGAATACCAGTGTGTAGCAACAGTTTTAGTAATTAATTTTTCGTTTTTATTAAAAAATATATTGACTTTTTTATGTTAAAAATAATATAGGTTGCTTAGCTTAATAAAATATTATACTATATATAAATGAAAAATCTGTTATACTTTCCTTTAATTTTAATTCAAAAGGGTCAATAGTATTCAAATTAACGCTGTGTTCACAAAGTACGCAAAGCGATCGACATATAATCGAACAGTGCTTTAAATTCGCTGCCCGATGTGAAGTGTTCAAATGTGTGCGACAATAGTTCGAACATCCTGTATTTACAAATGTAAATACCTATTTTTGGTGTGTATCTTACACGAACATAAATGACAAATAAAATTATCTCTAAGCGAAAATTACTTCAATGCTCTAGAACAATCTTAAACTCATTAAAGTGCATTGTTAATATTATTTGATTAGGTGACATTCAGCGACAACTGGTAATGTGTTTGTTTTAATTGTGTAATTTAATTGTGGTTTATATCTATTATAATAAACCATTTTCATGAGCAACCGAAAAGTTATTATTGAAGGAGAAAGCACCCTTCCTATTATATATATGTTTTATTATCTGCTTCCAATTCACACTTGAACTCGTGGAGTTCGGTATCTATAACCAAGTATGTAGATAGCATTGTAAAATAAAGAAAATATAAACAATTGTGGAAATGAATTCTTGTATTGGCTATAGGAAAAAAGTATACCCAGTCTCCGTAAATATCTTTCGACTAAGTCATACATCTGGTTAGCTAAGGTAATTTTTTAATATCGGAAAACTCACTCAGTGTTAGCCTGCTTCGTGTTAATATCGTCTCGACAACAATTACCGAAAAGAGTAGGTACGCACCCGTTTCTCTAATGTATCCATGTTATCTGCATAAAAACAAAATAATGAATTAAAACATTCATTTATTACTATTTACTATCAAAGAGAGCATCAAATTCACAAATATTTAATGTCAGAAAAAATATTCGATTTTTAAAAAAAAATAATTACTTTGCACGGATAAGTCCATTTCTTGCATTTCCTTAAATCTATCCCTTAATTCTTGTGGTAAGTGCTCGATCACTGAAATCATAACGTTTTATAATAATCTATACTAATAGTAATTTAATACTATACACTTAGTTTTAATTTTGAATATCCGGGTAAAATAAATTGTTATAATTAATATTGTTAACTGAAATGGCGGTTCTATTGTTAATAGCGAAATAAAGAACAGCTTACTTTCTAGATAATAGAAAAGAGTTGTGACATTTAAAATTCTAATTGAGGTTAGCACCACAAGTTTTCTTCCGCTCACTCTGTCATGCATCAGTCCTGTATCAACTTCTTTCATCCCCTTGTCATCATTCACGAAATCCATCCATCTCTTTTCTCCACATATATCCCATCCACATATATCTTTTCTCCGCATATCGATCCACATACAAATTCATAACTCGCTTTTTATTATAGTTTTTATCTCTTCGCATGCCCATTAGATCATACTTTTCATTTGGTCATAAAACGGAAAAATTTAAAATTTGCTTTGTTCGCTCATATTTTCTTATTCATGCAATTTTCTTCATTCATTCAAAGTACACAAATTTTTTTATGTGTAATTGGATAGAAGATAAACAGAATGACAGGCAGTTTATTTCACAATGACACAATAGTAGGAGCTAACAAGCAATATCGAGACTTTATTTTCTTTATTTTATAAAAAGACAACCCTATGAAGTTTTATTACATTATTATAAATAATGGTTTCCACAAGTTTGGTTTTATTCAGAGATAATATCTCTAAATCTTTCTAAGCTCGAAACCTATTTACACATTCAATATATAACTGTTTCACTGATTTCCCATTCTGAATTCTGTCACATAATTATTTTTACTCGATAACTCAACTTTTTAAGGCTTTGCTTTATTACGGATAAAGGCCTTTGAAAGGCAATAGGTTTGTAGTACGAACTGCAGAAATAGTAGAATTCAACTTCAACAGACATATTTGTGCTGAAAGACATATATTCTGATATCGAAGTATTCTGATTCTTCTGTCAAAGATTTCGTAGTTTTTTGATGAAAAAAAAAATAAATGAAAATAAATAAGGCTTAAAATTATAATGTCTTGTTACCACTATGATATATTTTTACTGTCTTATATATTTTTTAAATCCTTGAAATCTAAATAAGTTTTTTATTGTAGCTTATAAATTATTGAAAACCTATTCAAAAACATTCATAGAAATTACACAAGAATTTTATTGTTTTGGAGCACATTTTTCATTTTAAGAGTAAGATAAATACAGTTTTATGAAATAATAACTTTAATTTATGATGGTCGTATAATTAAGGGCATTTTTTGATTGCGAAAAAAAAAACAAACTTTTATAACCTCTTTTTGCCTAAGAATCATAATATGTCCTCGTCGCATTTAAGGTTCTACATTAAAAAAGTTACCTTCCTCTTAACCAGTAAGAAACGAATGTACAATTTGTTTTATTTTTTTTATAATTACTCTTTAAATGTTAAATAATATTATATACATTCGAAATTCCCGCCTTCACTCAGTTTGATTACTCTATGACATATCATATCTTAGTCTATATAATAACTACTCTGTATCTTTTTTCAATTTACATGTTTTCTCAAATAAAGCAGTTCTATTAATATTGTTCTTTTTACTTTGACTTTAGAGTACAGATTCTCTATAATAACTATATATATATACTAAAATCATTGGTTTACGGGCCCAGAAAACTCAATTTCAAAATGTAAATTGAAGATTATCATAAATACGAAGATTGTAGTGATGTACATAAAAAAAAAATAAAAGTCGCAACCAGCGTGCAACAAGTTCACATTATATTATATCTAAAAAATGGCTGGAAATAACGCATAAGCCGTGATCGAAAAGTTGTCAGGCCGAGAAAACTGTTCAACGTGGCGATTTGCTATCAGAACTTATCTCCAGCATGAAGAACTCTGGGATTCCATCGAAAATAAGACTGACACTCCGCTAGATCCCAAAAGCGAAAACAAAAATAATCTTACTAGTTGACGCTGTAAATAACGTACATATTCAAGAATCAGAAACGGCTAAAGAAGTTTGGGAGATTCTGTCACGTGCTTTAAAAGATTCGGGAACTGACACGCCGCGTGGGACCACTGCGTGACCTCTACACTACTACCTTGAAATATAATATAAAGTCACTTTAAAAATAAATAGTTACATTAAAATAGTATAAACATGAAGGGTGCCTTTCATACAACTAAAGTAATTTTTGCTGTTTTTCATATCTTTATATATATATTCCTTGTGTGCGTGTATATGTCACTGAACTCCTTCTAAACGACTGGACCGATTTTTATGAAATTCTTTGTGTGTGTTCAAGGGGACTTGAGAATTGTTTAGATACACAATTTGGTCCACTGGAAAATGGTTTTTTGATTAATTTTTAATGTGTAAGTAGGTGGTGATTTTGGAATGTTTCACATTGGTTCCGACGGACTGCGTTACCATGGCAATGTCAAATATTAAATAATATTATATTTTAATTATAGTCTGCCCTGACAGTTGGCGTTGCGATAAAAATAAGAAAAATATTTTAGTACTAGCGGCCCGATATGTGCTTCGCTACGTAAAAAGTGATATTTAAATAAAATATTGAAACAAAATCATTTATTCTAACAAAAAAATCTTTATTTACATATTCACACGGTATCGATTGGTCGAATTATGATAAATGTACATGTAATGAAGTTAGACATTGTGATAACTTTTTAATATTTTTTTTTTAAAGTTAGATTTTTTTAAATTAAAGACGCGTGTACAAGACAACGTCTGTCGGGTCCGCTAGTGTATGTATATATATTTAATTAATACATTCATTCACGAGACTGACTCGCACTCGTCCGTATTTTTTCATTTACTTAGAGTGTCTTTAAGAAAGAATATGAATACTTTTCTTTAATGTGTACTAAGCTACAATACAATTGAGCATGGACTTAAAAATATTGAAGTCTGAATACAAAATAAGTAGAACAACCATTCAACCGACACTCGGAATAAATGTTAATGCTAGATAGAAATTACTTGGCGTTAGAGCTTAAACAAGATTACCATTTCTAAAAAACGAAATTTAAAACTTATAAAAATAAAATAAATAGAAACTATTATTAACAAGCGACTTTTTCACTAATAATTGATTTCTGCTATCTGGGAAATGTAAATTATAAATAGTTTATTGTTCATTGCTTAATTATTACTCATTTAATTTCATACCTAAATGTGAGAATCAATGTTAAGTCCGTTTTGGTAGTTTTACATTTTTTACCGCCCCGTTGGTCGAGGTCGTTAGCGCAGACGCCTAACGCGTCACGGCGCAATGGGGCTCGGGTTCGATTCCCGGCGGAGACAGGCATTTATGTGATGAGCATAGATGTCTTTGCTTCTGGGTTTGGTCGTTTATTATATATATATATTTCAGTATTTATATATGTATTTGTCTAACATCCTTAACACAAGCAAATAATTTGCTTACTTAGGGGTTAGATCAATGTGTGTTATTTGTCCTGATGTTATTATTATTATTATTTTTTAAGATGATCACTAATAAAAAATGGGTATATTTTGTAAATGTTTAAAATAAACATAAATATCACTTGTTTTAATGCAACAGCATAAGGAAAATTCTACTGTGGATCAGCAGTTACTATTTTAATATCAGTAGTACGCTTTCACACGTTCCGTATAAATTTGTTTCCTAACCCCAGCCAACCCAAAGAAGGCTCCTTTGTACCTACTGCCTGTGATTTTGTTCGGAACATGAGGCCATAACATGTTTGCTAGGCAATTTGCCCACCATGTGACTCTAATTTATAATATCTATTATGTTTTATATTTTTTGTATGTCCAACAAAAAAATAAAAATGGAACGTAACATAATTTATAAAATTATTTTGAACAGCCATAATATTAGCACTATTCATTACTAAAGAGAATATTAATAATAGCAGCAATGGATGAAGTTTCTAAAACTAACGTTAAAAAAAAGATTAGGATGGTGGTTGGTTCAGGTCACTGCGTATGGTCGTGTTATCAAAATATAATTAGCTTATGTATTTATAATTAGTGTTAGAATCTCTTAAATATTGACCTTAAGAGTTAAAGATGACGAGATCCCCTATCATATATATTAATAAAATAATAAAAAAAATTACTTAAAAAGTAATAAATTCCTTTTTTAATTATTCTTAGGTAATAAACACAAAATAATGTAATAGTCATAATAGTTATCCTGAACGGTATTTTATGAATATTCTAAACTTAAAAGCATAATGCCACTTTTGAAAAACATTCGTTCAACTGTCATTGTGTAAATTCCACTTCATTTCAGCGGATCATCCGCGTCATTCATGTTCCGTATTTGATTTCCATCCGTAATTAAAATTCAAGCGAATATCATTTTACAAATTGAAATGTTCGTGAGATGTTATTAATTTATATATTTTTATTGTTTTCTTATCCTGTTGATGTTATTTGACGCGCTTTATTTATTTAATATTATTATTTCTCGATTATTTGTTTCTGTATTATGATATTAGTTATAGATTTGAAGCCGACTGTTTTTACTCTTTAGAAGTGACTGTTTAGCGAAATGACTGGCTAACTAGATTTAAATTATGAATCGTATTTTTACAGTTTTAAAATAAGTATCAGTTTACCTGTGTGTTTGTTTATCAATGCAAAAATCCTCACGAAAAATCTTCTGCATGGATTTCGATGAAATTTGTTATAATAGCAAAAATATTTTTTATTTATAATGATAAACTTGAGTTTTTTATTTATTTGAAACACAGTTTTTGATTAACTTATATTAATTACAATAAAACTAAAAGTGTATGGATTAGCATAGAAATGTTTGTATCAGAACTGCTGCTATGAAATAGGCAACCAGACAAACTTGCTGGAAGCAGTTAGTATATTAAATTTAAGCTATACAATGTGTATTCAAAACATTCAATTGTGTACTATAAATATTCATCTTTAGAAATAAAAATTCATAACACGTTATACTATGAAGATATATTATACTATAAATTACTGTTTTCATTTCGATATCCATTATCCGTTGTAATATAAAACAATACAATGCCAGCATATTTTTAATTATTTTCTTTTTAATATAACACTCATCTGTTCCTCAAAGAGGAATCCGTGATTCAAAAGAACTGAAATAGTCTAGTTGATTGGTCTAGTCGTGTTGATGAACGTTGTGTCAATTAGTTCGGAAAATACATTGTATCATAGAACGCGAAAGATATATTAAAATTTGTTCTCGTACAACTTTCCTTAATAAATAGTGTAAAATATTTTCTCAAATGTCTTGGTTTTGGTTAGAAACTCTTCATATTTACTTTATTATTATGTATAAAACAATAATACTCGAAACTATTACATTTGAATAATTTTCTCTTGTATACTAAGTAAAATATCATAAAAGTTATTTTGTTTTATTTGCCGAAGTATTCTATTGAATCGTGCATTTAATCAAGGAATGTATGTATGTAGCTGATGTTGTAGTGTAGAAAACTAATGTGTGAATGAAATCAGCTGAGTGAACAATAAAATATACGGTATCAAGCACGTCTCTATCCTTTTTTTTTCTTATTTTTTCGTTGAAATAGTCCACTTCTTATATTGTTACTATATTTATAGAATATCTTACACAAAAAAACGTTAAATAAGATAAAGAAGAAATAGTTTCTGAAAAATTTTAAATAATTAAGTAAAAATGTAGTAAAATAAACGTTACATTGAATTAAATATACGTAACAAAAACCGTTTCCTTCCAAAACCTTCATACAATTTCCCATTTTAATTAAACAGCGATTATTTCTTTTTACCGCCACCTTAACTTCGTATATTGATTAATTTTTAATCTTCTTTTATATTATGTAATATAGTACTGTTGTATAGATATTGGTCTTATTATTTTCGACATTCTGATACTGATAAAAATGCGGTGAATAAATACATTACGTTATAAATTATAATGGTTTCCTAAAAAAAACGCATGTGACATGTTATAGCAATGTAATTGTTGTTTATTGTTATGGAAAATAAATAAAATGTATATTTATTCTATTGTTAACTTGGAATTTCTTTATGTTATTGATAATGGAACTTTTTTTAGGTAACTGGGTGGTGGCACAGACATTTATATTTTATCTTCCCTTGAATACGATTTCTGAAACGCATTCGATACGTTGCTTTTAATTTTTAAGTTTATAATGTAAAATATAGAGTTGGATCCGTAAAAAATATTTTATTTTAGTTGTTTTGGGGAAAACTAATGAAACTATTATCATCGACAATGTTTTGTTTTAACTAATGACTATACGGCTTATATTATAGTAATTTATTTAAGAATTTAAGTAGTGGGTAATTGGAGTTTAAGATAATCGTTTCCTTACAACTGTTTAAAAACTTTTATTACAAGTTATTCTAGCAGCCGTCCACCTGTCCAATCTTAAATCTAGTCTAGATCTTGACAGGTCACCGTGGGTTCATTGAATCTGTAACAATTTAGGTTTAAGGAGATTGCATCTTGTACTTGCTAGTACAATTGAGAGAAAACTTTGCCGAACATACTTTGGGAATAAATGTCAATTTACACATTTATTTAATGATTTTAGGTATAATTGTGCCTAAAAATTATAAATGAGATTCTCAGAATGCTGAGCAATATTATTCCAAGACTGTAGACTAATTTGTAGATAATAATTTCAGATAACATTTATTGTAATTACTCTTGGTCTCAAGAAGAAGGGATTAAAAGGAAAACTCTAGCATTAATAGATGAAATAAAACAATATATTGTTTCTTTTTATCTAATAAATGAAAAACTGCAGAACATATTTAAATATTATAGTGATTTGTCAACTCTATGGTAATGTTATATTATAACCCGTGACTTGCTTTGGTAAGGTCGACTATAACACTAAAAACTCTTTTCCTGTTATTATGATGCGCGCTGGATGTTAACGGCTTTCGTGATTTAAGCGTTCTTATGTTTTGTTATATTTACATAACATGTATTCTTAAGAAATAGTACAGAAAAAAAACATAATATTAAAATATATATTAAAAGATTTATTAACACAAATATTACATAAAACATAAATATTAAGTATAAATCTTATTTATAAATAATTTTATTTGTAATCGACAATTTTTGTAAAAAAATTTTTTACGTTGATAAACTCACTGCTTTCAACTTACCCTTACTTTATTTAATCTGTGATAACTTCATGTTATTCATTTCAAATATTCAGACGTTTGTTACAAATGGACAAACAAAAAGAACTTACTTCTTATTTTTTTATGCTTTTCTAAAAATGCCTTTCTGCCATTAATTAAATTAAAGCTGGAAAAAAAATGAAATTCAGAAAACTATATTTTACAATATATGCTGTATTGTTAATAATTGATAATAGCATTTTGATGTTTCAGTAAATTATGTTTTTGGTATTAAATCAGACACGTAACCATTTAACCTGTTGTATTTACCATCGTCCCGATAAAGACGATTACATATAAAATGCTTAATTCACCGAGACGTCAGCGATACGGTAGCTCAGTTGGTAGAGCGACGGGACGGTTTCCCAGTAGTCGCGGGTTCGAATCCCTGCCCGTATCGGTTTATTTTTCATTCTGTATTTCTATAAATCCTGTTGTATTTATAATACATTAATTACATAAAAACATCAGCTCTTAACATAAGCTTTAACTATGATTAATTCTAAATATCTCTGTAAGATCAAAGGGATACAAGGTTTGCTCATCTGTATTATTATAGTACACATAATAATAAAGTAAATCTGAAGAGTTTATAACCAATTTGAGAAATAAATTGTGAGTACAATATATTTTCTTTTAAAACTTTCCCTAATAAATATTTTTATTAAGGAAAAAGATTAAAAAAAAATACAAGAATAAATGTTAATATAATATCTTTGGCCCACTCACGATACAATGTAATTTTTTATTTTTTTTTCTAACTGAATGACACAACGTTCATCAACACGACTAGACAAATCTTCTTCTTTTTCTTTTGAAGAGTAATCACAGATTGCTCTTTGAGCAACAGATGAGTGTTATATTCAAAAGAAACTATTTAAAAATACTAGCCGCTACTAACGACTTTGTATGATCGCCTTCATCCTAGCGATTATAATATATACATATTTAAATTTGAAATCTATACACTATAATCTTTGTTTTATTTTAATTATTTTAAAACTAACAACCTTGTGAGTTCTTCATACTTAATAAGGGAAAAATTTAGTATAAAAAAGTATCCCATAATTGGACAGGGGCAATCATTTATAACTATACCAAATTTCATCAAAATCTACACGGAAGTTTTCTCGTGACGCTTGCTTTGCGTGATAAACAGACACACATATAAAGTAATAAAATTTAAACTGTAAAAATACGATTTATTGCATAAATCTAGGCCAGCCTATTTGGTAACCATCCAGTATTAGAGTGTAAAAAACAGTGAATTTCAAAAACTATAAATAACAACAACTAAGAGAAATAAAAGAAAAGCAACAAAATTAATAATAACAGGATAAAATAATAGGAATATACAATTTTTTAATAACCTCAACCTATTTTTTTTTAATAAATAAAATTGCTAATACCTCTCTCTAACATTTCAATTTCTAAAATGATATTCGCTTGAATCTTAATTACGGATGAAAATCAAATACGGAACATGAATGACGCGGATGATCCGCTGATATGAATTGGAATTTACACGATGACAGTTGAACTCTAACGAATGTTGCTCAAAAGTGGCATTATACCAGCTTTTAAGTTCAGAATATTCAAAAAATAAATTTTATATTTACTTAAACTATTATATTAATTTGAGTTTTATACTAAGAGTAAAAAATTCTAATCCATTTAATTGACCTAAACATAATAATAATTATTATTGGTAGATCAAGACGCTGCACAGTCGATGATGATAACAAAATGGACATTAGTTAATTTAACAGTTCCTTTTTTAATAATAGAAGATCCTATAAAAGGTTTTGATTCTAGCAAGTAAGAGAAGACCTATCTTGTAAAAGGTTTATTTTATCATCAATTTAATATGACATTTATTATAAGTTATTTTTCCCTTATTTTTTATAAATGTACTAAAATTTGTAATATATAAAGAGTAAGTTTTAACTCTAAATACATATAAATTATATATATTTTTAAATCTTTTCCTGTCGTCGTAGTTCCAAATAGTCAAACCGTTTTCGTTACCTTGTCACCAATGTGAATAGATATTTATCTTCAAATGATATCGAACCCAACTCGTTTATATTTCAAAGTACCAACCGCAAACGTGATCTATTGTCGGCGCTCGTTTGTTAGGATCGACTTGCGATTTGCTGGTAGCGAATAGCTTGATTCAATCTGGAATAATATCCACGACTTCACTTTATTATTTTCTGTAAATTACTATTTTGAAATTATAAAAAAACAATTCATTGTACAAATTTGTTCTATGAATTTATCATAATTATTGTAAAGAATTTCTTTTCATAGTCTATGCCAGTCTAATTATAGCTATGTGTGTATAAATCATATTATTATGTTTCGAATACTATTAATGCGATTCTCAATAGAAAACCCAATTTGTTGACTTTAATTTCAAGTAACATTTGATAATGTTTGAACTGATTTAAAAAAAAAAATCGATAAATATTGCCATTGATGGAGTTACTTAACACGTACCGCCCACTTGCACATTATAGGTTCCAGATTTTTTAAAACAGCTGATGGTTAAATGAATAATAACTGATAGGTACATATAAAATGTTAAATATCCTTGACATACCATTGCCACGAGACTTACCTTGTCACAAGTCGAACGCTATAAGAACACAGTAACTTTACGCTTACTATAACAACCATTCAAATTATATTTTTCTAAATCGAAGTAATAGCGTTATGAAAATTGTAAAATTTGTATATATATATATATTTTTTCAATTGAGAAATTTTTAAAAATAAGTACCGCAAACATCTGATCTGACTAATATACATATAATTGCGATTGTTTGGATGTTTGGATGGCTGGATGTTTGTTACTCAATCAGGCCAAAACTCTTAAACGGATTTTGATGAAACTTTGCAATATTGTAGATTATGTACCAAAATACCACATGATCTATCGATTGAGATTCTGTTTTTAATCGTTTTTTTCACTGCATTTTAAATAATTATTTGTGAAAATCCTTCTTATTACATGACTTTAGAGGGAGTGTTATGTTATTGAAACATAAGTATGTTAATAGAAATATAGCCAATTGTGCTATTTTTTTTTTAATAGGAAATACTAGAATAAACAGAACTGAACATAAAACTTTAAATAATACAGAAATAAAAAACTTTATTAAAATAAAAAGTAGACAACAATCTATCGACGACATAGCAATAAATAACTAGAACCTAAAATGAAGGCTTTATAACACCTGTTTCTTTGAATAATTCTACATGAGTACCTACTAGTCTACATGATAATTATAATTTCCAAATAGTAAAATATTCGTCAAATTCTATTCCATATTTTTTTTTAATTAGTATCCAAATTTTAATAGGTACCCATAACTAATACAAATAATTTTAATACACACGTATGTAAAATAAATAATAAAATTTAACGAAATATAGTATTTATAGTAAAATTTGTTTTTATAAACATAAAAAATAAAATTAGTATTTATATAAGGGTCCTGTTTTTAAGTGCGGCGCCCCTAACTGACGGAATCGCATGGGATACGATATTTATAAATATTTTGGGTTCGGTTGTATGCGATTAGGATAATCATGTTTTTGCAACATGGGTGACTTTATAAAAAATATATATATTTTGGCCCCGTCGTTTAGTAATAACATTAAAAGAATAGTTTAGAATGAATAATATCGATATATCTTTCTGAATACATATGAATTGTCTTTTTTTTTTTTTTTTTTTTTTTTTTTTTTTTTTTTTTTTTTTTTTTGTCTTTTTATGCTGTTAGCCCTGTTGGCTATTACAGCGTCACCGGGGGAGTGGGTGGGTCAGGAGACCCACCCTTAAAAAGGGAGGGCCAGATGGGCCCCCATGGGGAACGACGTCCCGAGGGCGTCTCAGATTGAGACACGGACCTCGGCTCGGGGCGTCGTTAGTCAGGAGGGAAGCTAAGGATATTTGGACACTAGCGTCTTCCGACGGCAGAACGCCGCGCCGGAGCAACGGAGCACTTACTCAGTTGGGACCACGTCTATACCGGTATAGACGGTGTGTGTCTGAATGTTGTGTGGTGTCACTTATGCCTACGCGTACACGTTATTACCTACTGTGAACGCGTCGTCGGGGTCAACGAGTACCGACTTGGGTTTTCTTTTTCTGACTAAAGTAGTCTTACGTGGTCTATACTCAGCGGCGTCAGCCACCCGAACCCACTGTTCGGGTGTCACTCAGCACGTTCAAAGTACTTTTGAGAAAGCCCCTTGAAGTACTGAGCGATGGTCGGAAGGTGATGAATTGTCAGGAGGTAAAAACTAAACTTAATTTTGGCTAACTTGCTCTGTTAACTGTCTATCAGATTATTTTATGTAGCATGATAAATGTTAAGTTTTGTCACAAACTTTAATTTCTAAAAGTAACCATAACACTTAACATTTGACAGCCAACCAATAGGTCCATCCTCTATGTCTTACCTGTTCTCTGTGACAAATTCGTAACTATTGTAAGGTTTTAAAATACTGTGGTAAACCTTCTGGATTATGTTGTGCTGGAAGCAAAGTATAATAGTCACAATTGGTTCCACCATCAGATCCATTACGCTCTTTAGTTTTTTGGATAGGAAAACATTCTAAGCACTTCTTGGATAACATTCAAAAATATAACAGCTGTTTCCAGATACCAACACATTGTATAGGACAATTTCATGGTCGCTTTCAAGGTATTATGCCATAAGAAACAATTGATTTTTTGGTTAAAGTTTTTGAAGTTCGAAACAAATTGTTGCTCTTTGTACCATAAATTGAATTTAACATAACACAGTGTTGTAATAAATTTGTTTTCTTAATTATTTTTATTCTTATTAGAAAATTCCGAAATCTACTCTATAGTGTTAATAATTAAAAGTATCCTAAAATCGCTATCTATTGTAGGATCAAACCTGTGTTTGAAAAGACTTGAGCAATGTATTGTAATAATCAATATATATACCCTAGTGTTTAGAATCAATAAATTTTTTAATTCTCTTATTGCTTTTCGTCAACGAAATAAGAAGTAATTACAATTTTTTAATAAAATTGTATGCTAGTTTGTTACTCTTTAAGTGGAAAGAAACTTTTTAATGTAAATAGAACTTCAACTTTAATGGTGACGATGAAAGGAATAAGGTATGAGTCTTAGCTAAAGGAAACTAATTAAAAGTGTGTTAAGTTTTTCGATTTTATAAAAAGAAAAACTTTCTACTGTATACGGCAGTCAGAACTTCCAGTTTTGGTTTTATCAAATTTGTCTTACACATAAAATCTATACATATAATAAAATTGTCACTGATCCATTGCTGTACATGGAAAATAGTTTTTTTTTTAACAATCCGTTAACAATTAAAGAAGTTAATAATCTCTTATTGTCGTACCATTGTTGCTTATCAGTTTGAAGGTTTATACTTTTTACATACATTGGTTAGCATAAAGGTTACGTTTTATCAAAATCGAAACCTACGCGTACGAAGTCGCAGGCAAAGCTAGTGTTTTAATAAAATATGTTTTTATAATCTTATTTTTTTAATTATTCCAGAAAACTCAAACTAATTGAAAATAGGTGATGTATTACTTATTTCATGCAATTAATACCACATATTGAATTATTATACTTTAAATCTATTGTATCATTCAATAAAGAGAAAAAAAACACGAAATAATTGTCATTGGAAATTGTAAGTAGCTGGATATCTTGGAAAGCATTATCTTTAAACAAAATGATAATTATGCAAATCATAATTTGACAAACTGCATATTGTATCAAAACTCGATGCAAGCACTAAACTGTGCGGAAACTTCATTTCCGTGTGTCTGTATGAGCAACTGACATTACAATGATGTCACCTCTTTGATGTTCTGACGCTTGTAAATTCATTAGTTAGATTCTCAAGAGATTTTATAATACGACAAATATTTATAATAACTTGTCTTTTAAAGGTAATCTTAAATAAATTATGAAACTGAACACTGATACCGAGAATGTAACTAAGACATTCTTTCAATTTATAGAATTAAATCTTTTTCAATATTCTCAAACGCATAACTTAGAAAAGAACATAGTCTCGATATTACTTGTTAAAAACTAATATGGAGTCATTGTGAAATTTCTTTATTTTCCGTCCAATTCCATATATAAGGTTCTTCTATTAGTTAAAAATATTTAAATAGACAAACAAATAAATATTTAACGAGCAATTTTGAAAATTGTCTTTTTTATAGACAAGATGCGAATTGCGAATTTGGCGTGGTAAGAGAATTCTATTAGATAAAAACAATAAGAATTGACGAGTTATGAAGTTGTATGTGAATGGCAAAAAAGCTAGCTGGCTCTTTTTGGTAACACAGTTGCCGATTAGAGCCAGCCCTGTTTCTTGAGAGGACTTGTTCTCGTCGGTACTATCTCCCTCGAGAAGTTTGACAGGGCGCTGAAACATCTCAGGGGGAGGTTGAGTATTACTGCAGTATCCAATCTAGCAACCAATCAATGTGGATGCACTGTTTTTTCCCCAGACAATCTTAACTGGTTAGACTAGGAGTCTCGCTTCAGTTTCCCTACTTATTTTACCCTCAATCCATTACGAAGCACAAAAAATTGCGGTGCATTAATTCATTCTGATAGCGGCCTTCACCACCTCGTGATCGAAAGCATCTTTTTATCTATCTACTATTAATTTTGGTTACAAGAACCTAGCAAAACATTATTGGATGTATTTTTAACAAATATTAAAATAGCTATCATTGAGTAAATTAATTGACTTTAAATAATTTTTCATCAACCTTTATAAACAATAATAAAATTCGAACAGCTAATGTTCGTCGTATCCGTAAAATTTACTTCCTTTCCTTACATATACTATCAGTCCCTATGGATGGCTACGCATTTACGAATCTTTTTATTTTTCAGATATCCATACGAAGGCATAACTCACCATTAGATGGACTGTCTCGCAATCCCTTTAGTATTGTATATAAAGATTTAAAGTATTTTGCTTAGTTCTATAGGCTAACTGTATTAAGGAGCAAATTAATCATAATTTGAAACTCTGAACTGATTTGTTTACACTTAAATACTCTTAAATTAAGTCCTTTTACAAAAATGGTTTTGAAAATATCGAATGATCCATTCTATATATCACAACATGGATGGATCAGATGAAATAAGTGAACTTTTACACAGTTTTTCTTTGTTTTGTTATGGATTATATATAATTACTACAATTTCCATTAAAATATTTATATTTAATTATTATGTATTTATTCCCCGTACTTTTGTATGAATATGACAAGTTGGTAATACTGTCGGTCTCAAAGGCATTTAATCCGCTTGTGTTTGAGAGTGTGTAGAGTGGAAACAAGATATTTTATTTAGACAAGACTTTGTTTGAAACTAAGCTAGTTGATATTTTACGTTAATTCGTGTATAAAATTCGTTAAATAAAGCGAGGATTAAAAGTATTTAATCGAACATTTAAACATTTTATAAATAATTTAATATTTATAAAATGTCATATATATATAAATATATATATATATATATAAATATATATATATATATATATATATATATAATATATATAAATATATATATATATATATAAATATTCTTACTTATTAATTAGAAAAAGAAAGATTCCTTACATTAGATAAATGCCTCACAAGAATATATTTTCATTATGTCGTAATTTATCTATATTAATGTATTGTTAACCCGTGACTCGTGTATAATATATAATAGCAGACATTGAATATTATTTGTGGAAAATATTATATACTCTCAAAATACTTTTCTTAAAAATGTGCGGAAATATTGTCATTACTTTTGATTAAGAAGACGCGAAGTATCATATTTACGTAGACTGAAAAACCAAAATCACTTCCCGGCGCGTTCTTTGAATTTGGAACGAAGAACGCGCCGGCAGTGTTGTATGAAATGGTGTGCTGTTTGAATTTAAAACTCTTTCAGATGAAAGAGTTTTAAATTCGATTACAAGATCGTACACATTGCGTTCTCGTGGCTGTATAACTACAGATGCGTTTACCTTTCAGCACAAACTAAAAAAAAAAGGCGGTAAAGCGAAGTTCCTTGTTATTTTGTAAATAAACAATGAAAATGAGTTTCGGGATAGCTTAGCTTTGAATTCCTTTAGATATTATTAACAATGGTTTAACAATTGTATTTGAGAATATTTCATTCAAGAAACTGTGCTTGATTATCAATAACTTGTTTTGTTTATATCAAAATTATTATACGTCACTTTTGTCGCAACTAGTAGCAACTTTAATATCCGGCGTGACGCAATCAGTGCTGGAGTCTAAATGCCGTTTCACGGATGTTGGTATTTGCGAAGAAGTAATATAGAAAACTGTAGCTTCGGTACAGTTTGTAATTATTATTATTTATTTTTTCTCACACATATTTCATATTACAATTGTTTACATATAACAATATTACTGTTGCTTCTATTCTTGCATAACTTTTACAATCGATCGTATCTGCTCTTTCTCCACCGAATATAATTTACTATGTTTTATCACTTTATATATTTTTCTATGCATGCATCACGGAAAAACTTCTTCAAGGATTTGGAAGATTTTTTGTTTATTTAGACCTTTCTTTCCTAACATAACTTGTTAGCTGTACAAAATTTCATTAAAATCCGTCCATTAGCTTTGTTGTATTATTATTATCGCCATAACAGATTCTATATCCTTCTGTGAATATGTTAAACGTAGGTAAAGATAGAAAATATTCACCTTTTGATTGCTGAATCTTAACCAACTACCAATTTTTACAATTATATGTTTTATATAATGACCTCATTTGTTTGTATTCCAAAATGACCACATTGGACTGCGTCCAATACACTGTTCTGTGCCGACCACCTTTGTGTACAAAGACTACAAAGTATATGTGTGTTATCGCTGATGAGACTTCGCTAAAGCTTGAAGGTTTTCATTGTAATCGATTGGCAAGGATGCTTTATTTAAATTGTATGCAAAATTGAAGTTCAAAGGTTTAGATAAACTTTATATCGTGAAAGTGCACTATTAGAGCGGTTGTAGATAAACATTAAGAAAACATTACAATATTAGTAGTCACCTACAGTGTGTATAAATGCAGATATTCAAACTAAGTCTACATACTCTTTTTACTTGCAATATAAACGATGTTACCTAACTTCAGTGGTGAGGTCTACTCTTGTTATTTGTATCCAACGTTGCATGAACCATGTTTGTAAAAGGAACACGTTTGAAATGATAATGAGCATGCGAAAAGAATAACGTTATTTATTTCTTTCTATTATTAAGATAAACAGTGATGTCTAAATTTTTATAAATATGTATTTAATGTTCATTTTAGTAATTTAAATTTTTCCTTACAAACCGGATTATTTAATAAATAATTGTAAATTATACAAGTTTTATTATCTTATACTCAATCTAAACTGGAAACAGTTATTGAGATTTTGTAATTTAACGTATTATTTTTAAAAAATCCTAAAATTTATTATTTAGTTTGATAGTTAAATTTGTGGAGTTTATTGTCATTTCTTTTGAATGGTTATTTACCAAAGGATATGTGTAACATATAACCTTTTATTATTGTTCATCAATCATCAATAAAACATTAACTTTTTTTACTTTAATATGGGCACATACATGTATGATTTCGCATTTTACAAAATATGGTATCGTCCGCTTAAATTCTCGTGCTGTTAAGAATTCCAAAGAGAAATTATAAATTGATGTGTCATTTAGAGGCCTAAAAATAAGTTTTCGCTGTTTGATAAAAGGCTAAGCTAGGCTAAGGTCGAAACTAATGATGTATTAGGCGTTATAGTTAGGCAGGAAAATTGTGAACAAGATAAACTCAAAATATAAGGGATTATTTATTACTGTAATTTATTCCTTTGTGTGCGAAAATGTCGACTTTTGAACCTAATAAGCGTCATTTGCGGGAACTTTTGATTTATCTCTTTAATCTGATGAAATTTGGAGCTGAGGGCCATCGATTGCTTTTAGAAGCATATGGTGAGACTGCTTTAAGTGATAGAAGTTGTCGTGAGTGGTATCAGAAGTTTAAAAATGGTGAATATGACATCGAAGACAAAGAACGTAGCGGAAGGCCAAAAGTGTATGAAGATTCGGATTTGGAGGCATCATTGGGTCAAGATTCGTGCCAAACTCAAGAAGAACTTGAATTTACATTAGAAGTGAGTCAGCAAGCAATTTCACATCAGTTAAAATCATTGGGGATGATTCAAAAACAAAGAAATTGGGTTCCATATGAACTGAGGTCGAGAAACATTGAACGCCGATTTTCCACCTGTGAAATGCTGTTTGCCAGGCATAAAAGAAAGGGTTTTCTTCAACACATAGTAAATGGTGATGAAAAATAGGTCCATTACAATAATCCAAAAAGGAGAAAATCATGGGACCACCTAGCCGCATGGCTTCAACTTCTAAAGCTAAGCAAAATATTCATGGAAAAAAACTCTTGTTGTATATTTGGTGGGTTAAGTTTGGTGTCGTGTACTATATGTTGCTTAAACCCAACGAAACCTCTGGGGACACGTGGCTAATAAGAAGTGCGTTAAGAAGAGGTTGTTGAGCATTCAGCGAGTCTTCGCCTTCCGGGCTATCAGAGGGTTTAGGACAGTGTCCACCTCTGCTGCCCTCGCACTCGCCCAGTTTACCCTCCTGGACCTCAAGGTCCAGGAGATGCACCGGATCGCAGCCACCCGCCTCTCGGGCACGTCACCTTTACTTCCGGCGGACATCACACTGGAGCGTCCCACTCCTCCACATTTTCTCTTGCATCCAGCACTCAGACAGGCGCCGAACATACACACTCTCTGGACCCAAGATGAGGTCCGAGAGTTTCAGTCAAAGCGCCATCCTAGTACAATTCACATCTTCACAGACGGGAGCAAGCTAGAGGACGGTGTTGTGGGGGCAGCCTTCGTCGCCTTCGGCGAAGGCTAATTCCTGGTCAGTAAGAAATTCAAGCTTCACGGCGGCTGTTCTGTCTTTCAAGCTGAACTTCTAGCCGTCCTCAAAGCCTGCAAGTGGGCTTCATCCAAAAATCACACAGCCGCGGTTATTTATACAGACTCGAGAGCCGCCATTTTCGCCGTCCAGAACCGCAGCAATACTCACCCCTTAGTCGCGCAGACACACGCCACTCTACACCACGCCCCCGGGACCTTCTAGTTTGCGTGGGTCAAGGCCCATGTCGGCATCGTCGGGAACGAGGCTGCCGACACCGCCGCCAAGCGGGCGGCCAAACTCCACAAGGCCCCGGACTACACACACTTTCCCATGTCATACATAAAACACTACACACGTAGACACCACGCCTCAGTCTGGCAGGCGCGCTACGACAGCGAGCCACAAGGACAACATACAAAACACCTCTTCCCTACACTTAAAGACATAAAACAGCTATACTCACTTACAGACATAAGTTTTACACTCACTCAAAAACTTACAGGACATAGCTTCACAAAACAATACCTACACAGATTCGGGATTTCCCCGGACGAACTCTGTCCATGTGATGGCGCCTCGGTCCAGTCCCTGAGCCACGTGTTCGAGGAGTGCCCGAGGTTCGTCGTCTTTCGCCTCGACCACCAGATCCTCTGCGGAGGCCTTGAGGTGGAACCGTTCGATATGGCGTCACTTTTATGGCATCAGGAAGCCGTCCAATCTTTTGCAAATCTATCAGACGCCATCATCAGTCGACTCAAGGCCTTCAACGCCACTTGAACATATTGTAAATATTGTAATAATCGTCTATTCTATGTCTTTTATTGTTGTATTTTCTTTTTAGTGTTTTTCCATTGTCTTCTTATTGTCTTTGTCTTTCGTATTTTTCTCTTATTGTCTTTCAATGTAAATGTTCATCCTTTTTTTTTCCTGCTCAAGTTTATTTTTATTGTTTTGTATCAAAAGAAAGGTTCTTATTTTTCACTTCTTACTCCATTACTACCATGTACATTTAATTTTAAGTTCAGACTACTTAGTCTCTGTACAATTTTCTTATTTTATTACCCCACCTCAAATGTACTATTATTTCTTACAAAGCTCATCCCAAATTGTCAACATCATCTCATTTTATCATTCCCCATTTATTAATTGTTTTTACTATTTGCAACTGTATTTCTCTATATCCTTTTTTTTTCTTATATTCCTTTAATTATACACTCTTATACATCCTATGTTATTGTTAAAAATCATTATCTTATAGTCATCCAATCCGCATATAAGTCACATAATTCGGTTTGCTATTTAATTAAATTCGAATTATTGTATTCATTCATAATCATTATCATCTCATCAGATTTGCAGTCGGCACCAATTGACATTGTATCAAATCGCATGCATAGTCAACTTGGCCCGACTGCAACCCATCCAACCACACAAACACCTTAGTAGCGCACACAAAAAATAAAACTGCTTCTGAAAAACTTATCTTGTCAGGCCGCGATTATCAGTGCTCAGCAGCTGTCCGAGCTATTGCAGTCGAGCAGCAATGAGCACTGACAGTCAACGCAACCGTACTCAACTGTATTCAGAATAAAAAAAAAATAATAAATAAAAAAAATAAATACCCACCGAAACCATTTCTGGGGCATTTCTACCGAACTCAATTGATGAGTTTAAGTCAAGCACTCAAGGAAAAGCGCACCCACTACTACTCAGGCACGACAAAGTTATCCTATTGCATGATAATGTTCGTCCATAGGTTGCGGCACCAGTAAAAACTTATTTGGAAACCCTTAATTTTAATTGGGAAGTTCTACCCGTTCTAAGACGTTACTTTATCTGATTACCATTTATTCGGTTCAATGGTACTTGGTCTTTCTAAGGAACACTTCACATCGTATGAAGAGACCAAAAATTGGCACGATTCATGGATAGCAGAAAAAGATGAAGAATTGTTCCGACGAGGCATCCATATGCTGCCAGAAAGATGGGGAAAGGTGGTGGAAAGAGATGGACAATATTTTGAATGAAACATCAGTTATGCTTTTTGACCATAAATGCCCTATTTTTATTTAATAATATATATATATATATATATATATATATATATATATATATATATATATATATATATGATATATTATTTTTATTATATATGTATAAATACTGAGAGTATTTGTTTTTGATTTTAATACATAGTGTTAGTCATATTTATTTACAATAATTTAAATGGTAAATACATTGGAATTTACATGTTTTAGTTCATAAGTTTCAACAGTAGCGCCACCTACACAATTGAAATTATGGAATATTATTTAGTATTTACTGTTAAATGTTTTAAGAATTAGAAGCATAGAATATTTTAACATAATGTTTAATCTATTATTAATTATTAGAACTTATTATAAGGTATAAATAATATCATCTGTAAGTTGGTTATGAAATTGTAAATTACCCTCGCCTAAATATTATAGTGTTAAAATATTATAAAACGAGTTGTAAGGGCTGCTCTCGCCCATTCTATTACAAATGGTTGTATATTAAACATTGAATTGCAAGTACTGTGTATTACTGAAACAAGTCTTAACAAGTCAGAAGTGTTCGACCGCTGTAGTATTACGCGCCACGTGTCGATATACACCGTTCGCAAGATATCCTGTCCAAGAATGCTGATGAAAATGGAGTGCTGCCACTGCCGTTGAAAAGCCACGAAAATAAGAGACGACGTTAAAGTTACGTCTAAGAATGCTGATGAAGATGGAGTGCTGCCACTGCCGTTGAAAAGCCACGAAAATAAGAGACGACGTTAAAGTTACTATTTGGGCCTTCTCCGAGTGCTGCTGTAGTAATCTCAAGCGACAAGGAGTCGTAGATTTAAAATGATATTGCAAGTGCGTAAGTTTTTTATTTTAATTTTTTTTTCTTAATACCCACGTTTTGCCATCTGCTTAGCAGGCTAATTATCTTGCTGGTTATTCGGCAGCATGCTCAATATAGAATATTAATAACTTTGTAGCTTGAAGTTAATAGCACTACTATTGAATTCTATTCATCATATATATCATATTCACTATTAACCATATCCTGTTAAAGTCCAATCATATGCGAAATACAATAAGAGCCTGAATATTTACCAAAACTTTACAGTGGTTCTAATACAATATCTCTCCATATATGTTTACATCGCTTGGAGCCTTTGGTGAAGACATACGTCGGAGATGGAAAACTCTAATCTACTACTTGACTGCTAATCTGGAAGGGAATTCGTTGCTGTATTATGAAAATCAACAACATATCAACATCACCTACAGCTACTGGAAGAAGAGGTCGACCAAGTACTTTCTTCCTGATCGCGGGATGGCAGTGCAAGCAAGCAGCACTATACAACGATGGACCAGAATACAACGACAAGGTGACAGATAAACTTTATTATAAGAAACTAGCCCTAGAAAAGTTTTGCATAATTAAGTGACCATGGGATTTATAATATTGTTTTTACTACGTATACCAACTTTCAAAGCTTTTAAGACCCAGTTGTTGGTTAGAGACGCGATTTTTTTTTTCTTTGCTTTTATTAAGTTATGTAACTGACGCGGTAGTTGAGACTTTGAGAGTAAAGTAATATAGTATTTTAGATTACTATTTAGGCTTTAATGTCTTTATATATGACATAGAAGTGAACACTCTCAATGAAGGGGTAATATTCGGTTTACAAAATGTATGTAGATTAATTAAAGAACGATTTCTTAAAAAAAGAGTATATATCCGTCGTAAATGATTAAAATATTAAACAAAAAGAAAAGGAATAACCTTAGATATTTTATATATATATATATATATATTTTTTTTTTAAAGTAAAAGCACTTAACATCATAAAACCATTTTTAAATCGTAATGATCCTTTTGTTTAAGATAGTAAGTAGTCAGTAGCGGATTTAGGCTTAGGCCCGTGAGGCTCGGGCCTAGGGCGGCAAATTTTGAGGGGCGCCAAAATTTTTAAGATGACTAAAATTTAAAATCGATTGGGTTTTCTGTAAACTGCAATTATATTTAATTATTTTATACACACACACACATATATGTACATATATGTTATATATATACTGTTGCAAAAGATAAAGGGCGCCATATCGTCTCGGGCCTAGGGCGTCCTCAAACCTAAATCCATTACTGTAAGTAGTTCCTTATAGTATACACAATATGAATAGATGAAGTATAATTTTAATTTAAACAAATTAAAATGTACACTTGTCTCCTTTCAGAGAAATTAAAATTCTAGAATATCTTAAAGATAGACTTAAATGAATATGACTCGGTAAATATTAAACTCTATAAATTTGGTAGGATCAGATCTAAATGGCCTTGAGGACCGTATGGAAATAATAAGCCAATGCTTTGACGCTATAGGGGGTAGATTTAGATATGTTTACATTTATTAAATATGTAAAGATTTGAATTCACGATATTATTTTATTACTTCTGCAACTATATTTTATTTTGTTTTGCTAAAACTACTCCATAGATCTTAAAATATTTATATTTAACTTTGAATTGTAAGTTTAGCATCGGGTTGCGATAGACGTTCGTTTTTAAAACCAAGTTGGATACTTGGTTATCCACGAGGATAGGGTTATGCCATATCATGTGGAGAAATTAAATTTTATGGAACCCAATAATATCTGTTTTGAGAAGTTTCATTGGTTACTTTCATAAATCAAATTTGCTTTGAAAAGACCATTTTTAGGTGTACTGTACTGTCTAAATATAATCCCGAACTAAAAAGACTAATTCAATAAAACAATATATCGCGCGTATGAATATGGAGCAATGATACTGGTATTTATTACTAAAACATATTTCTATTATCTTTATTTGACCGTTTAAATTATTTACTGAGTGTTAAGTTCTCAGTAGTAGGTATCTGTACGAATTTATGATCTTAAATTTCAATCGATTATTGAAAAGGTAAAACGCAATAGGTATTCCGAAATAAATTCGTTAGAATCGATAAATTATTTCATAATGATGATAATATAGGTTTAACATTTAGATCGATTTTAAACTAAACCAGTAAACTCGTACATTTCGTATTAAATTGTAAAAAAAAAATAAAGCAAGCAATTAGGTCTTCTAAATCCCTATTAAAAGAAACTTTAAACCATATGCGTGGCACTCGATTATTTAATTTCCGATAGTATGTTAAAGAAGAAAAGAAATAACTACGATGAATTAACGCGAATCTTACACGCGTTTTTGAACTGTCAAATAGAGGAATTATATAAATCCACAGTAAAAGTTTTACTAAACAAGAAATAATTGCATGCCTAAACAATATACCATAATTGACAGTTCAGACAGTTCAAATTAGGTATTTCAAATTGATGAACTTTAAAAAAATATATAATTTTCTAGATTATGACTGTTTATTACTTAAAAATAGAATTATTATAAAACATGCCTCCTAAATATTCTTATTAGCAATATGAAACATAAACACGTTAGACTTATAGATTCTGGTAACTTGAACTCTAGACAAGAGAAACATAAGAAAATTAGCAACGAATATATATTGTCGTATCTTAGGCTATAAGAAGTAATATTATATATGGCACGGCCTTATAAAACCCCAAGCCCCAACCCCCTAAATTTCCAAGAATCGTTTTATTTTCAGTATAACGTTTATAAAATTTAATGCAGTTTAATTCTATTAAATAATTTATACTGTAGATAATAATAAAACAAAAATATAAAATACGTTTTGAAAAATTTTATCATTCATTGTTTCGATTATATAGTAAACTAGGTGTAGGTATACAATGTACAAAATTACGATTTCAAACTCGGAATAAAATTAATAACACTTTTATAACAAGTGATTGAAAATTTAATTGATTTACGTTTTAATGCTTTATAAATAAATTAGTTAATCATTAGATTTAGTGCAAATTAGAACAATTGGAAATAATAATATAAATAGTAAACTTCTAAAGAAATATGCTTGGTTTTATAATGTTGTCCAATTGTATGAAAAGTATCGTTACATCTTCAAAATAAAAAAGAGGACTACAAAAATTTTCTATTCCCACTAATGATTATTTTTTTTTTAGTTAAGAATATTTTCAATATTGATACGGACAGAGTAAATAAAGAATGTAAAAATGTAAAAATTTTATTTATTTTTATTTATTTATAAAATCTTTATTATACAAAGAAATTTATACAATTGGCGGACTTAATGCTATATAGCACTTGATGCCTACTAATTATCTAGAAGTACCCTCGACCCCTAACAATATATTAGAATTTATTAAATAAAAAGAAATATTTATTTTATTTATTTTATTTTAAAAACTTATTGCACATACAATTATTACAAGAAATTACAGTAGGTAGTAGGATGTTGATACAGTAAGAAAATTTTGTGCAAAGGCGGTCTTATCGCTTAAAAGCGATCTCTTACAGACAACCCTTGATGAGTAAGGAATATTTGCAAAGTCATAGGATAGTGCAAGCATACTACAACGAGAATAAGAATTTATACATAAGGACACAATAAAAATAAAAACTATCGTTTTTAATTATATAAGTCATTAAATAATAATGATTATATATAAATATACACATACGCATATACATATACATACATATATCCGTATATATAAATAAATATAATAAAATAGATAACCTATATAATATATGGTATACATACTTATGATAAAAATATATATTGCGTAGATAAATAATATTGCTTCAAACGATTTTTGAAAATTGACAGTGATTTAGAAGTTTGAATTTCTAACGGTAGGTCATTCCAGAGTAATATAGAGAAATATATATAAATATTACAATTGTCGTGAATTTTGAATCGTGTTATGGTTAATAACTAAATGTAGCTTCTTTATTAACTACCGTTAAAGTATTTAAATTTTCTAAATTCGGGTGAATGAACATTTTCTTAAGATGTAAAATTTAAAACTGTTTCGATAAAATCCCACATCATTTAAAATTCATTTTTCTTTAAAAAATATAAAGAAACTAAACAAACATAACAATACAAACGTAATACAAAGTAAAAACAACCTGCTACTTCCAACAAAACCCATGCATAGTATGAATTTCAAAGTCATATATCTCTGTAGTCTGATCATTAATATAGCCTAACAAAATGAGCTTGGTTTGCTTTTATTAGTTAAAGATTTATTTGCTTAGAATGAGTTTCAAAAAGTTAAAATTAAATATATATTCATAACAATGATATTAATAAGTAAATTATTGAATAATGTGTTGTGTACCAAGTTGGTGTGTTACGTGGTAAGTAAGTGGTAAGTAAAAGTATAAGAAATATCATCAATGGGTGCGTCCCGTGGTATAAAAAAAATAAGAATAAACTACCATAGTGGTGTGATCCGGTGGTAGTAGTAAAAGTATAAGAAATACCATCAATGGGTGCGTCCCGTGGTATAAAAAAAAATAAGAATAAACTACCATCTGTGTGTGTTCCGGTGGTAGTAGTGAAAGTATAAGAAATACCATCAATGGGCGTGTCCCGTGGTATAAAAAAATAAATAAATAAAAATAAGAATAAGCTACCACATGTGTGTCATCCGGTGGTAGTAGTGAAAGTATAAGAAATACCATCAATGGGCGTGTCCCGTGGTATAAAAAAATAAATAAATAAATAAAAATAAGAATAAGCTACCACATGTGTGTGTTCCGGTGGTAGTAGTAAAAGTATAAGAAATACCATCTGTGTGTGTTCCGGTGGTAATAGTAAAAATGAGATTTATCCCATGTTGATGATGTGTGTCCATGGGCACCAGATCATATCGGCATGTCCGTTGATCTGGCTTTTTGTAAGCAGCCTGGTTTGTCCGGTGCAAAGAGAACAAGTATTTATGATAAAAACGATTATTATTATATGTTATTATTATATATTATTATTATATATTATTATTATTATTATATATTATTATTATATTAACGAGTATTTATGATAAAAATTATAATTATATTACGAGGACGTAATAAGATGTCAAAACGGCCGATAGTAAAGTTATATGTTGTATAAATGTTATGTAATTTCGCACATTAAAAGTATAATTGGATGTTTTTTTTTTTTTTCTTGATGCATTGTATTTTTAATAATTTGTTTTTCTCTATAACATTGTAAGATCCTGAATTCAGATGACCATTTGGTCTACTGGTTTCCAGAATGTTTATTAAATTAGAAATTAGTCATTTAATATATGATGGTTGGTAATTAAAGAAATTAATGATACAATTACTCAAATCGATATACGAACACACGATGTCAACATGATGACATCGCGTGGAAGGGTAAAACCTCGCTCTCTGACTGTCGCTACATTCAACGCGAACGGGCTACTTAAGCAGATAGATCTAGTGCGCGACTTCGTGGTCACGCACCAGATAGACGTCCTGTTAGTACAAGAGACCTTTCTGAAGCCGTGTAATCGTGATCCGCGCATCGCGAATTACCGTCTCGTTAGGAACGATAGGGCAACCGCGAAGGGGGGAACCATAATCTACTACAGAAGGTCTCTTCATTGCACTCCGCTTGATCCGCCCCAACTAGTTAACGTAGAAGCATCATTATGCCAGGTGGGTATGACCGGCCATCAGTCGATCGTACTAGCATCCGTCTATCTTTCTCCCAATAAAGCCTTAGTTGAGAGGGACCTTAAGTCCTTACTCCAATTAGGTAACGCAACCATTCTGGCCGGCGACCTAAATTGCAAACATCCCCGCTGGAACTCTACTGTCGCAAACAGTAGAGGAAATCTCCTTGATAGGCTAAGTTACAAGGCTGGTCTCGACTTCAAGATCACCGCGCCTTTGAGTCCCACGCGATATTGCGACACAGACTTCCGACATGACAGACCCGACGTGCTCGACATAGTACTCTTGAAGGGCGTGACACTCCAGTTACGTTCTATCGAGACGCTATCCGAGCTAGACTCTGACCATCGACCGGTCCTATTTCAGCTAGGACTTCCTCCCCTTAGGGAACCCGCGACAAAAACAATTATTAACTGGACGAAGCTTCGAGAGCAACTCCATTGCCCCGTATCAGCGCACCTCGACAAAATTCCTGACCAGCTTACATCGGTCGAGGACACTGTCTCAGCCGCGACTAACTTCACAGAACATTTGGTAGACAGCATAGGAAAGTCCTCGAGGGAGGTCCGAGTGAACTTCGAGGGTTACCGAGCACTCCCTCCGGACATTAGACTTCTAATCACCCGTAAAAACGCCGCGATTAGAGCCGATGACCGATACCCGACAGATGACAACCGACGGAGGCTGCGCCGTCTCCAGAGGGAGTCGAGACAAGCTCTCGACGACTTCAGAGATAGCGGCTGGGATAGGACGCTTGCGACGCTCTCTCCAACACACCAGGCATTCTGGCGGTTGCAGAGAGCGTTGAAGGCGGACACTGTCTCAGATATGCCTCCCTTGGTTGGACCTAACTCCGCCATCGCGTTTGACGACCCTGACAAAGCTGAGTGCTTAGCCGACAGTCTAGAGAGCCAGTGCCGTCTGTCTGCTCAATCGGTTGATCGCGATCATGTCGAAATAGTCGACAAATCGGTCAATATAATGTGTTCTCAGCCACCGGTCGGTCCGCCAATCAAGGAAACGAACCTAGACGAGGTGACGTCCATAGTTAGGGCGCTTCACGCCAAGAAATCGCCAGGTCCCGATAGGATCACTAACAAAGTGATAAAGCTTCTTCCGCCTCCTTTAATTTACCTATTGGTTACCATTTTTAACGCTCTACTGGCCGGTTGCTCGTTTCCGGCCCAGTGGAAAGAGGCCATAGTGATAGGGTTCCATAAGCCGGGCAAACCCCGGCACCTGCCTAGTAGTTACCGTTCCATTAGTCTTCTTAGTTCCTTAGGGAAAGTATATGAGAGAATCATCCTCTGTAGACTTAGATCGGAAGTCGAGAGACTCAAAATCATCCCAAATGAGCAGTTCGGCTTTAGAGCCAACCATTCATGTTCCCATCAGGTGCAACGCCTCACGGAGCACATACTGATAGGGGCCACTGTGAGGGCCAAGAAGCATAGGACAGGAGCGTTCTTCCTCGATGTAGCTAAGGCGTTCGATAGGGTCTGGCACAATGGACTGGTGTACAAGCTATACCAGTTCAAGGTGTCGGACAGACTCGTACTCATCATACGGGACTACCTGTCGAATCGCTCCTTTCGCTACAGAGTGGAAGGCGTTCTGTCAACTCCCCGCCCCATCAGGGCGGGTGTCCCCCAGGGTTCAGTTCTCTCGCCCATCCTCTACTCCATCTACGCTAGCGATATTCCTAGGCCGCGATCTAAAGTGCACCTTGCCATGTACGCGGACGATACCGCGCTTTACACGTCCTCTAAGGATCACTGGGAGATATACCAACGTCTCCAATCCGCAGTCGACTCCCTTGAGAGTTGGCTGCGGAAATGGCGGATCGAGGTAAACCCTGAGAAGAGCGTTTCGGTGCTCTTCGAACGGGGCCCCCCAAGGATCCTCCCGCGAATCAAACTCTTTGATAAACCGATACCTTGGAAAGACGAGGCAAAATACCTAGGAGTAACGTTAGATAGAAAGTTAGTTTTCACTGCGCATATTAGGACCGTTCGTAGCAGAGCGGCCTACATATTAGGTCGTTTATATCCGCTGTTAGGCAAGCGGAGTAAAATGTCCCTTCGCAATAAGGTGACACTTTACAAAGCTTGCATACGTTCCGTCATGTCCTATGCGAGTCCCGCTTTTGCGCACGCTAATCTGAAACCCCTTCAGGTGATTCAGAACAGGTTTACACGGATTGCAACCGGGGCGCCGTGGTTCGTACGCAACATCGATCTCCATAGAGACTTGAACCTTCCGACCATCGCTCAGTACTTCAAGGGGCTTTCCCAAAAGTACTTTGAACGTGCTGAGCGACACCCGAACCCACTGGTGGCTGACGCCGCAGAGTATAGACCACGTAAGACTACTTTAGTCAGAAAAAGAAGACCCAAGTCGGTACTCGTTGACCCCGACGACGCGTTCACAGTAGGTAATAACGTGTACGCGTAGGCATAAGTGACACCACACAACATACAGACACACACCGTCTATACCGGTATAGACGAGGTCCCAACTGAGTAAGTGCTCCGTTGCTCCGGCGTTCTGCCGTCGGAGGACGCTAGTGTCCAAATTTCCTTAGCTTCCCTCCTGACTAACGAT
Organism: Napeogenes sylphis; assembly: GCA_959347405.1. Taxonomy (NCBI): domain Eukaryota; kingdom Metazoa; phylum Arthropoda; class Insecta; order Lepidoptera; family Nymphalidae; genus Napeogenes; species Napeogenes sylphis. The sequence continues at coordinate 11,756,855 of OY365783.1, forward strand.
GCCCCGAGCCGAGGTCCGTGTCTCAATCTGAGACGCCCTCGGGACGTCGTTCCCCATGGGGGCCCATCTGGCCCCCCCTTTTTAAGGGTGGGTCTCCTGACCCACCCGCTCCCCCGGTGACGCTGTAATAGCCAACAGGGCTAACAACATAGACAGACAAAAAAAAAAAAAAAAAAAAAAAAAAAGATACAATTACGAGGTCGTAAGATTACAAATCAGGAAAAGCCGAGCGTTAGTCATATTTATTTACAATAATTTAAATGGTAAATACATTGGAATTTACATGTTTTAGTTCATAAGTTTCAACAGTAGCGCCACCCACACAATTGAAATTATGGAATATTATTTAGTATTTACTGTTAAATGTTTTAAGAATTAGAAGCATAGAATATTTTAACATAATGTTTAATCTATTATTAATTATTAGAACTTATTATAAGGTATAAATAATATCATCTGTAAGTTGGTTATGAAATTGTAAATTACCCTCGCCTAAATATTATAGTGTTAAAATATTATAAAACGAGTTGTAAGGGCTGCTCTCGCCCATTCTATTACAAATGGTTGTATATTAAACATTGAAGTGCAAGTACTGTGTATTACTGAAACAAGTCTTAACAATAGATAATAAGAGAGAGATACCTACGAAGTAGAAATGTTTATTTACTGAAAATTGAAAAAACTCGTATCTTGTTCCTCGCTGAACAACTGAACTGAAAACTGAACTGAACTGAACTGAGCTGAAAACTACAATTAATATAAATCAGAACATATCCGATACTCAACTAGCAAATTACTTCGCAGAGTTGATGTCGGAGTTGGAAGTTGTTTTTAGTTTTTGTTTATTTTGATTTTTTAATCGATTGAGTTCAAACATTTGAGTTAACTGCATTTTGAAATTGCATTCCCTGAAATTATAAAATTTATTTCTTCACGTTTTTTTGTTTTTTAGAATTAAATGCAAATAAATAAAATAGTAAGTAATTGGTTGTTATCTATATAATAATAGATATATATTTCAAGGATACAGGTATCCAGAAAATCATCTACCTTATTTGATCTATTTATAATAGATATGAAAACTTATTTGACATAGGCTAGAAGTATATTTTTTAGTATTTTTACGAGATTCCCATTTTGGCAATAAATTAGTTAATAAGTAAATTTAAGTAGTGGCAGTTAATTAGTAAAAGTGGTAATTCTGAAAATGTTTATTATATTAACAAAATATTAAAAAAAATCTTAATAACTATCTTTTAATAAATACCTTTCTTGTTTTTTATAAAAAGAGAGTTTTTGTATGACGTGTCTACTTAATGAATGAATAAATTATTCGCGAGCTAATTGCCTTTAAAATAGTTTTATTTAAATTATAATCTGTCCATCATTTACAGTAACGATGCACAAAAATATCTGTTACGTAAAATGTCTGTTTTAAAAAATTAATTCACCCATGTTTTACAAGCCGCTAGAGAATAATAATTTAGGATTATTAGTAAGGTTAATTAACATGGTATGTATTTATGATTAAATATGACCACCGACTTATTATGCCCTCAAAAGATCCTTGGGTTCAAAGTCTGTAAACACACGAGAATTGAGTTCTCGTGTTTGAAAATATCTATAAACATATATAGTCATGTCAAGCTTATTTAAATTTATATAAATATATAATGAAAAATAAACCAATACTGGCAGGGATTCGAACCCGCTACTACTGGGAAACCGTCCCGTCGCTCTACCAACTGAGCTACCGTATCGCTGTCCGTCTCGGTGAATTAAGTATTCTATATGTGGTCGTCTTCGATCGACCAGTATTCGCAGGTTCGAATCCCTGCCCGTATCGGTTTATTTCTCATTCTATATTCACTAAGTTTCCACTTAAAATCATCATCATCTATAAAGACTTAAAGCATATCAGAGCATAACTTATTCTGACTCAGTTTGATCGCCTCACTGAACCCTAATTTCAATCTGCATATAAATTATGGATTTAAATAAAACTTCTCGCAACTAAAAGTGACGATAACCTAGTAAGATTTAGGATCTGTATTCATTGCAACAGCTTTATTATACAAAAATACGAAGTACATTCTATAATAAAATTAGATATTTTTAGATTAAATTTACCTTTCGTGTTCTTAAATCTTAATAAAAAATAAAGTTAAACCTTTAACCTCAAGTGCTTCAGAATAAAAATATCGCTAAAGATTAAATTTAAATTGTTCATTTAAAAATATAAAACCAAATTAATGTCTTTAACATATTTGAGTTATAGTGTTTTTTGGTGTTAAATTTCAAGATATGGTATACATATTTGTATTAAGGATTACTATAAACATTAGCATTGGAATTAATGTGATACACTCAAAACACTCGCATATAGCATGTAATGAAATAACTTTACAGCCACAATTCCCGCTGTTAAGTGTTCAAATGTTTGCTACAATTCGGACATACGACCGCTTTCGCAATCGCAAATATTGACTTAAAACCGAAACTATAAAATTGTCAAATATTAAAGAAGATTAAATACTGAATTAATACTGAAAATAAAATATATAACCAATTACCAGATACTGGCAGCTAAAAACGTCTGTAAAAATAATTTTATCTCAAAATATTAAAATTGAAAAGTAAATAGTGTTACGAAGAATATATTTAAAAGAACATCAAATGTATCGTCGAAATTCACCACAACTCGACTTCTTACTAAAAGTAGAAATAACTAACAATGCATTCACAATATTTGTTAAAAGTAGATCTCAGAAAAAGAGTAAAAATGTAAACACTCGTGTCATTTTCTGCACGACGCGACGCCATTTAGTGAGCGAAATAGGACGCCGAGTGAACCTGTCGTGTATTTTTCTGTTTGCTATCATTCTTTAAAGGTTCTTCATACACAGAACTGGACTGAATAGATAAGACAAAAAAAGATCAAATCAATTTTCCTTGAGTTTCTTTCAGCTATTAGTTAGACAAGAAAAAAAATCCTAAAAACATCTTTCCTTGTAAGACAATGAAAGAAATTTTGTAAAAAATAAAATAAAATTAGTTTTAATTAATATTGTAAGACATGCTTCTTTTATAACTTATAAATAAAACAAACTAATCTTTACTCTTTATAAAATTAGAATCATAAGCAAAATGAGGATATAATTAGCAGGGATAATCTAAAAGAAAAACCAATTAAAAATTGTAAGTCAAAATGTCTAAGATGAAACTAACGCTGAGATTAGCAAATAATAGCCTATTGAGATCGCGTAAGTAAAATACATAACTTCTCGCTTCTTTAAATATATTTATACATAAATATCAAGCTTTAAAACTTATTTACATGTGTCTGGTGTCTGTGGCATTCTTGGTTCATTCTGCAAACAATTCACAATCAGCTTGTGCATTTGCCTTACAGTAAAATGTAAAATCTGTCGGCAAATAATACTTCGTACTGAAATAAGTCAAAATTTCAAACGTTACACTAATCTTTATATATATATTTCTTGTGTGCGTGTGTATGTCACTGAACTCCTCCTAAACGACTGGACCGATTTTTATGAAATTCTTTGTGTGTGTTCAAGGGGACTTGAGAATTGTTTAGATTCACAATTTGGTCCACTGGAAAATGGTTATTTGATTAATTTTTAATGTGTAAGTAGGTGGTGATTTTGGAATGTTTCACATTGGTTCCGACGGACTGCGTTACCATGGCAATGTCAAATATTAAATAATATTATATTTTAATTATAGTCTGCCCTGACAGTTGGCGTTGCGATAGAAATAAGAAAAATATTTTAGTACTAACGGCCCGATTTTTACGTGCTTCGCTACGTAAAAAGTGAAATTAAAAAAAAAATATTGGAACAAATTCATTTATTCAAACAAAAATCTTTATTTACATATTCATACGGTATCGATTGGTCGAATTATGATAAATGCACATGTAATGACGTTAGACATTGTGATAACTTTTTAATATTTTTTTAAAGTTTGATTTTTTAAATTGAAGACGCGTGTACAAGACAACGTCTGTCAGGTCCGCTAGTTTTGTTATAAAACTTAATGTGATTCTATGACATATGAACAATGACAGTTACAAAACGTATAGAAATAATGATTATAGAATAGTATTTATCATTAAAATGAAACTAAATATCTTGGCTGGCATTAACGATTTAACTTATCATTATCGATCGATCGATCGATTTATATTTGACGAAAGCAGTTAAACAAGTCACTGCAGCTTCTTTGGTTTTAAAATTTAAAATATCTGTAAAACATCATCAAAAACAACATATCCAGGTTTTAGATATATTTGTATTAACACAGTAAATCATAATAATTAGGAGGATAATTGAATTAGTATCGTTCTATTTCTATAATACAATAAAAAAAGTCTTTTAAAACTTTATTTAAAATATGTAACAATTTTAAATAAAGTTTATTCTATCTCTTAAAACAAAAATCACTAAAAAGTATCATAAACGTTCCTAGCGTTCATGGTATCTGATGGTATCATAGATCTTCAAATGTCCATAGAAAGTGAACATTAACCCTTACATCGTCATACACACACACACACACACACACACACACACACATATATATATATATATATATATATATATATTATGAAATATTTATCAAACAAAACTTTATTGTAATCCACATGGACATGAGATCACAAGTCGATTCCGGGGTTAGAACCAACTCATTAATTTCTACTCGGATTATCGCGGTTATTTATAACCAACGATATGAATTTGAATACCTTTTTTATTGAATTATTATTTTAGAAGTAATAACTAAGGACAGGATTAAAATATTAAATAATAATTATCATAACATTAATTTTTCTACAAACAAAACATTACACAAAAATATTTAACGAAAACTGTTATTTTATTTAAAAAACGTCATATTGTACATGTATTTATAAGAAATCCTTTTGTGAATGTGTAAATGAAATAAGTATGAAATAATAAATATGAGGCGAATTTTATTTAGATATTTATGAAATAAATTCGCATTTTTTTTAATAAGCGTCATACATGATTCTTTTGATATGGAGTCTCAACTTATTTTCTGTTGCATATTATTATTATTATTATTGTTTAGTTCCATGATTATTTTTTATGAATTCTTTAGTGCGCCACTTCTATCTGTTTTTTTTAAATATTTTTTTTTAAGTTCACCACTGTGTACCTCCGCATGCGGGGACGGAGACGTGTGTTAGGTATAAATAAGTTTTTCAGCTTGTATTCTTTCATTTTTGTGTCGCAGCGTAGTGTGTTTTGGTTTATATTGCTCCTATCCAATGTGTGTGTGTGTTTTGTGTGGAAAGCTGCCTTTTTGCTGTCTTATTATCTATTTACATTTTATTATACTTTCTTATTTTCTAGACATTATTTTATTACTATTTTATTTCTATATATATATTATTTTATTCTTAACGCCATATATAGTCTTCTCCTTTCACCTATGTGTTATGGAAAGAGAAGGCGACATATGCTGTATACACAGTTATGTCTAGATATATATTTGTTTGCCTTTTTTACAAAGCTATTTTTATTTGTCTTACATTTTCTAGGTTCTTTGTAATGGCGTAATTTCCACACACTATTATGTCTTTTTTGTTTTTATACATTTTAATTTTAGTTAATTTCTATTTCTATTTACAGGTGATGTGCCGACAGGTGGCATGCATCGAGTTTACTGACTAACTGACTACTGACCATCTTACTAGTTTATAGGTATCTTATGGTAAGTATTTCTAATTCTATTTCTATTTAACGCCAGGTGGCATGTTTTCCAGCTGTGTGGCTTAATGACAATTATACAAATTTATGTCTATTTTATGGTAAGTAACATTTTATATTATTTCTTTTCTTTTCTTGTGTATTAACTTTATTTTATTTGCAGGTATCTGCAGTGGATTCTCGTAACAAGGTAAGTACTTATATATTTCTATTTCTAAGTTAATGACTAAAATTCTAACCTGTTTTAATCACAGGTATGGCTTCCGCTGATCAGGACCAGGTAGCAGGTTCTTTTTTTTAATTTTATTTATTTTCTTTTTTTTTTATATATTTACATTATTATTACAATTATTAACAGCTGGCTCGCCATGCTGTGGTCGCATTGGCACACTGCGGCCTACCTCCGGATGTTCTTCCTTTTCTTCTGTGTTCCCTCCTAGTTTTTGTGTGGTGATCGCGGCCAGGGCATAAAGGTATGCCTTCCGCGATCAGGTGTTAGTCTTCGTGGTCCTATGCAGTCCGTGTGATCCCACATGGAGCTAGGACCTATCTTTTCGTCGTTTTCGGTTTGGTTTCATCTCCTGATATAGTGCTGTTTGACTTGCCAGCCGGTTTCCCAACATGGCAGGTTTAGCTTTCATTTTGGTTTGTGTTTGTTTTGTCCTGGTCGTTTGTCAGTTTTGTCCTCTTTTAGGTCGTCGTCCTTGTATTTTACGTCTTATTTTGACTGCATTTTCGCAGTACTGTCTATTGCGTCCTGGTTCTCCATAATGGCAGGTAAGTTTTCTTATTTTATAGTCATGTCTATTTTCATTTCTAGGTCATGTCTGTCCACAGCAAATCTTGGGCATTCAGTCAGTAAGTGTAGGATCTCCTCTCCAGTCGTGTCGTCACATTTGCATGTCGAGTTGTCAGTTAATTTATATTTGTACAGGTACTCGCGAAATCCCCCGTGTCCGGTTAGGATCTGCGCGGTCAGGGAGTCTATGTCCAGTCTTGTCGTTATTTTAAAAGCTCGTCGTACATCTGGCAGGAAGGCTTTTGTTACAGATGCTGTCTCACCCTGGGAGTATCGTCTTTGCCACTCCTCGATGGTTTCCTGTCTAAATTTTTTCATTGGAAAGGACATGGGGAAGTCCTCGTAAGTCGCTTTTTTTTTGTCGTTCAAGGCCGCCTCTTTCGCCAAGTTGTTTGCTCGCTCGTTTCCGTGGATTCCCAGATATGCTTTTACCCAGTAAAACTTCACTGAGTGCCCCTTCTTGGTGATGTTTGTTATATTTTTGTTTATTTTGCGCGCAAGTGGGTGCACCGGTGGGTCGGAGTTTAGTGCGTGTAGAGAAGATCTAGAGTCAGTAAGTATGTTTATGTCAGTCCAGTTTTTTGTGTCAATTAGTCTAGTCGCAGTCTCTATGGCCAGCATCTCTGCCTGAAAGACAGTGAAGTGCAGACTTCTATTTGTTTCAAATTGGGTTCTTCATTAGGTTTAATATTTACTATTTTCTTTACACCAACACCAACTATTATTATTGTTAACTATTTAGCTTTCAGTGCAATCAATATTATAATGTTGTTAGTATTTATTGTTTTGACCCTTACCTGATGAGGATCAACTGGGCTTGGGCGAGAGTGGGTGGGTAAAGCTGGTTATCGACACGGGTTAATACGGGCTTATAAAGCAAGAGCAAAATAAACTTATTTCCATTGTTTTTTATTAAAAGATATAAATGTAAAATATTTTTTTTAATTACAAATTAAAAATATTGTTTTCTAGATATACACAACAAGATAAATAAACTACAACAACTTGTCATATCTCTTCTATAAATCATGTCTCTGCTTTGTATTGTTTTTGGCCGATAAGTAACGAGTGTAAAAAGTTTCTTGGGTAATCTCGTCGATGATAAATTGTTAAAGCAACCAGAATCCTGTTTTTGGGTTTTATCTAAAGTTTTAGTCCTAAGATTAAAGACGGTAGATATTCTTGATAAGTTACAAAAAATAGAGTGCAATATTATTTAGTTCACCCTTTGTATAAACAGGGGTAGCACCAAAAGCTCAGGGTTAGAAACCCTAATAAAAGTAAATAGTAAATGAAAGGATTATTACAAACAGCAGGACAAATACTTTTAAATATATGTCACCGTCTTAAAACTGAGCACTTCTTCGTAATGCTATATTCATAAATTATTCAAACTTGAATTTTAATTTCTAGACACTTTAATAAGTATCGTAATGTAATAATACAATATATACATAATCATTGATTATTACGTAACGTGCAGAATTAAAAATGACTAGATCATAAGACATAATATTTACACAATAATAATTAAGTTTCGTCGAATTTTCACTTCTCAAAAAAGATTTATTAAATATATAACTACATAATTTTACGTAGACAAAACGGGTCAATTTTTTTTTGGTTCACTAGCGAGTCACGAGTCATTAGAACTAGTGTAGCAAAATAACTTATGAAGGTAAAGCCTTCATTCTATTATGTTGCATGTCCTAGCGAATAACCACATATGCCTAAAACAAGCTGTACTCATTCTTACTTTGTGTTTTCTGGCAAGCCATTGAACTATTGCGAGAAAGCTAATTATTAATAAAAATTAACTATATAATAAAAAAATCTGAAATTTTAATTCTTAAGTAACAATTCTGTCGTTTTTATTATAAAGTGCCGTATTTAATATTAAAAATATTAATAATTCGATTTTAAGGAAAGTTTTACCATTTTTAAGCTAATTTTACTTATATGTATTAACAGCGATAGAATGAAAATAGTTTAACAAACTGTATGAATTTACATGTTCTTTTCATTAACATCTACAGATAAAAATGAATCAAAGTTTTCAGATATTGAAGTACATATTTATTATGAGAAAAACGAATGCCCAAAAAAATCTTTTTAATTAATCATTTTAACATTAATACTATTCTTTATAGATATTCTTTATAACTAGATCCTTTTATAGGTTTAAACGAACCTACTACGAAAAGGTTTAGAAAATACTCATACAAAGAAGAAAACTCGTTAAAAGTTTTAATATCACCACTCTAAGACTTTTAAATTGAGGAAATGTTTGTTTTTTGTGCTTATTTGTGGAGTTCATTGTTTAAAAAGAAATTAAATTAAAATAAAAAAAAACCCCGATACAAAAAGACCTCTAAAAAGAATAAAAATAATATTATTATGTACTTATTGAAGTCGTTGCGTCGGGAGACCGTTGTACGTACTTTGATAGTGTATATATTACGAAGTTAATCATTGAGGATTTGATATCAATAAGTACTTAATAATATTACTTTAATTCTTTTTAGAGGTCTTTTTGTATTTTAAATTTGTATTTTTTTTATTTCTAAGGGTTTTTTAAATTTGTAATTTTTTTTATTTCTGCTTTTATGTTACTGGTTTCTGAATTGTACTAAATGAATCTACAGACACACAAATTGCCAGTTGTTTAAGTATTTCTATTAATCTATCCTAATATTATAAAGAGGAATGATTTGTTTGTTTGTTTGAATTGATTAGGCACCGAAACTACTGGACCGATTTAATATTTTTTTTTACATTTAGAATCCTACACTATCCCTTTGATGAACATAGTTATATTTAATAGAAAAAATAAGGACCCGCGTGAAAATTTTGACAATGTAATAAATTATAAAAGTAGTAAAACTAACATGATTCAAGACTTTTTCATATAGGTAAGTATATACGAATATTAATAAATATAAACATTAGAGTTAAAATTGTTTACAATACCTAATAACACTATGATAAAGAGATTAATATTATCACTAGCTGTTGCCCGTCATTCTTTATAAATACGTTAATAAGCCATACAAATATATATTTTAAAGTCTACGTGGACGCAGTCACGGGCAACAGCTATCCCTAATAAAGTAATTTACCTGAGTAAATAATAAGTGTAAAAACCATTTGGCCTACGTAACAAAGGCTTTTTTTCCTTTACAGCGAGGGCGAAGCCCCTAGGAACAGCTAATTGTTGCATAATAACCTTTCACCAATAAAACGTTAATATCTTGAAGACGGCTGTTTCTATTTCGACCAATCATAGCTAAGAACCATCTCGATAAACACAGCTTAAGATTAAAAAAAACACATTCAAATCCGTCTACGCTTTTGACCGCTAGATTGCCACAGACAGACATACAGATACACAGATAAACAGATCGACAGGTCAAACTTGTAACAACCCTCTTTTTAGTCGGGGGTTAAAAATATAACAATTTTAATATCGATGTTTTTAATTTTTTTTCAACAATGTTTTTAATTTATATTTATATAATAAGATAATTGCGTATAAGTTTTGTAAAACACACGTGCTAGAAATACATTTGTTTTTTTATTTTTGATTCTAGTAGTATTTGAATTTTTTTTTTTATAAACATACAAGACAAAACAAAAGGACATAATTGTCTTATAATTATATGCACATATACAAGACTATACTAATCTAGGTGTATTTTTGTTAAAATAATCTTATATTTTCTACAACCTCAATGAATTTGTAGAACATAGTAATGCTGGTTCTAAAGTAAATGTGTCACGATGCATGTACTGCCTTTTTAGTAGCAGCGTCTCGCTCAGCGTCAGACTAATACAATTTATTACCACTTTTAACATTGTCTACTAAACTTGCATGAAATTTCCATAAAAATATTAGTTCCATGAAATTTCTATAAAAAGAAATAATCTGTGATGTTGTTATCATCAAAATGACAATGGCCTTATCAGGGAATAATTTTTAAGATTCCTGAACGTTAAGTTATAGTAAAGAAAAATAAAATCTCACAATGGTTAATATTCAATTTTATTCCAAGTTAAATAAATGCGGTTAAATAGTTTACATGTCTTTAAATATGAATTAATGCAGGTATTACATATAAAATAATGCATTGTTACAGTTGGTAAATGGATAGTTGAAGGCAGTTATGTAATACAAGTAAAAAATAGATGTATATACTTTATAATCATATTGTAATTATTATATACGAGGGGTCAGAATCGTCAAATCATTATCAGACATGATGAGAAATAAATCTTTAGTCGTTCACGTCAGAGATTTACCTCCCTCATGCAATTACAGTCACTTCAAAATAACTTTGGATTAACAAGGTTGAGCGCAATTCAGATGGTAACGCAGCGAGTTCGTCCGAACAACTTCTCAGTTTTGTCACTAACGTGCTAGCTCTAGTTAACAGCTTGATGTTGCCAGATAGTAAATAATAAAATATAATTATAATAACATCTTAATTGGATCTTCAAGCTTTTAGTAGTTATATATCGATAAGCATCGGTTCATTTCTAGATCGTATTTCAAAGGCGGCATTAGTAGGTTCTTTCCAAATTTGGTTAGGTAGGGAGAGGAATGTGGAGGGTGAAGGTGAGCGTTTTTGCGCACAATAAAGGGGCCCCTTAAACCTACTCCTGGGTCGCAAGTCCCAGGCACTGCTTGCACTCCTCTCCTTGCAACGCCATGGGCCCGGCACCCGCACGGTGAATCCATGGATTGAATATACATCAGTCAAGTGTTATATTTTTTATAAGTATAGAAATGAATTCACAATTTATTCGACAATTAAAATCATATTTAGAGTCTAACATTATAGCCAACTAGCTATATTCAAGAAATCTTGAATATAAAATTAAAATCCTTTCACAATAATTGTATAAAAATAGTTTTTTAAGTAGAAAAGTATTTTCTAAGTTTCTTGCTTAAGTTTCCGCAAGTTGTTTAAAACTAACCGATTGAAAATAATGCTAAAACAAAAAAGCTCTACCGGATACAATTAGCAACTTGGTTATTAGATGTGCTCTGATGCATGCGAATTAATATTAATTGTAGCTACGCAAATCGAGAAGAGAAAGCTCGGATCTGATAAATTTACTCTACAATATGTGGATCAATTCATTAGTAACAATATGTCTATTATTTCATTGAAATGGCAACTATAAATGGAAATAAAGTAATCATTGATGAGTTGGAGTCTTTTGAGATCGCGGAGGCAATGAGTTGTGATCCTGAGAACTTAAAAAATCACATCCCATCTGTACCGGGTAACTTACGTATAATATATGAAAACATTAGAAGCATCTTCTGTAACATAGACAACTTCTATACACTCATTCTTAGAGCTAAAATTGACTGGGACGTCATTATACTAACTGAATGTTGGTTGCAAAATCCCAAGCCTATTCCTCTTTTAGATGGCTATAGATCATATCAAACGAGAAACAATTTAACTCAAAATGAAGGAGTTGTACTATACTATAAAACATACTTAAACCCGCAAATAGAGGAACCGCTTTTTAATGACGCAAATTGTCTAACCCTAAAAATTAATCCTTATACATGTATTATTGCTATCTATCGCCCACCAAGTCATAAAAATATTTGCAATTTTATTAACTTACTTGAATCGCTTCTAACTGGTCTGTCTCAGTTTAAAAACATTGTTATCATGGGTGATATTAATATTGATATTTCCAAAGCATCACTTGACAATAGACAAAATGAATATCTGAACTTACTTGCTAGTCACGGAATTTTACCTAGTCACTATATACCAACTCATGGTCGTACATGCCTGGATCATGCTATGATTAAAACTAAAAGTGTATGTTACTGTTACGTCATTGAATCTACCATTACTGATCATGATTGTGTGGCAGTATGCATTAACGTTAAACCCCCTAAACAAATACGTGGTCCGTGCATCATAAAGCAAGTTGATCGCGATGGTGCTAGTAGTTTCCTAACTAATATCGACTTTGGTCCCATATATTTAATGGATGACGTAAATGAGATTACCAGGTTTCTGGTAAGTACGCTGCTAAACTCTCTATCTGCAAACAAACGAGAAAAGAAAATACCTAAACGTAAAAGAACAGCCAAGCCGTGGGTTACACCGGGTCTCCTAAGATGTCTGAAAAACCGAGATAACCTCAATAAAAAAGTAAAACAGACTCCTGACAATGATATCTTAAAGCATACTTATAAAAGATATAGGAACTACTGCACAGCACTTTTAAATAAACTTAAAAGAAACTATGACAGATCGCAAATTGAACAAGCTGGGGGCGATAAGAAAAAACTTTGGAAAGTCATAAGAGACATCGCATACACCAAGAAAAAGGAAGACAAATCGATGGCTTTGGTATTGGGAGATGATCCCGAAGCCAGTGCCGATGCTGTAAATAAATATTTTACTAATATTGGACAGTCGCTGGCCGAAACCCTTATTCATTCCACCGACCTTACTGACCCTAATATATATAATACCACCCTCAATCCAAATTCCCTCTACCTCATGCCCACAGATAAAGAAGAAGTGCTTAACATTATAAAGTCAATGAGAGATGACTGTGCGTCAGGAGTGGACGGTATCCCTGTCTGGCTCCTAAAACGTAATTCTCATTTACTTGTTGCTCCCATCACCCACTTATGTAATGTTGCACTCGTCACTGGTCGCTTCCCAGATCAATTTAAAATATCTCTAATCAAACCAATACACAAAGACGGTAATGAAGAAAATGTCAACAATTTTAGGCCCATCTCGATTCTGCCTGTGCTTTCCAAAATTTTAGAAAAAGTAATGAACAAAAGACTTGTGTCTTTTTTAAAATCAAATAATATTATATCTAGCTCCCAGTTTGGTTTTCAAGCTGGAAAGTCAACAGAAGATGCTGTCATTGAGATGACCAACACATTGATTGAGGGCCTCGAGGGTAAACAAAAACTATTGACAATATACCTTGACCTGGCCAAGGCATTTGACACAGTTGCGATTTCCCTACTACTTGTTAAATTAGAGGCAATCGGTGTGAGAGGTCTATCACTTCAGCTATTTAAGGATTACCTAACAAACCGAAGTCAGAGAGTTAAGCTGAGACCGACGACTAGTGAGCAACTTCCCATCTCTTATGGGGTCCCACAGGGCAGCGTTCTAGGTCCCACGCTATTTCTCGTTTACATAAATGATTTATGTCAAATGCAGATACCTCAGGGCAAAGTTATATCTTTTGCGGATGATACTGCTCTGCTCTTTAGAGGGAGTACATGGGAAGACGTTTTTTCGGTTGCGCAATGGGGATTTGACAAAGTTTCACTGTGGTTAAAAAATAACATCCTAACGCTGAATTCCTCTAAGACAAAATACCTAGCCTTCTCCGCATCTAAGGAGGGTCTTCCGGCTTCTGGTCTTATTCGCGCTCATATCTGCAACCCCATTTTAAATAGTGTTTGTGTTTGTCCTGAGATTGAGAGAGTGGACAGTATTAAGTACTTGGGAGTCACTCTTGACTCCTTGCTTAACTTCAAGCTACATATCACATCTCTAGTGACTAAACTTCGTAAACTTGTATATATATTTAGATCTTTAAGATATGCAGCAGACCAAAAAACTATCAAATCTATATATTTTGCTCTTTGCCAATCGCTGATTATATACTGCATCACTGCATGGGGAGGTGCTGGTAAGACAATACTTTTGGAAGCGGAGAGAGCCCAGCGAGCAATCCTTAAGACAGCCGCATCCCTTCCCTTTAGATACCCAACTAGTGATCTTTACAAGCTCTGGGACGTTCTAACCGTGAGGAAACTGTTTATCGCAAGAACATTACTCAAAAAACACGTAGAACTGACATATGATCCAAATCTGAACGCTGGAAAAAGACGAAAACGCTAGGTATGTCCCATCGTCAAGGCTTCCACCAGTCTTGCTAGAAAGCATTACTATTATCTAGGCAATTTTGTACATTGTACAATAGAGTCAACAAATCAATACCAATCTATCATCTCCCTAAACTGAAATGCAAACTTACTATAAGTAATTGGCTTAAATCCTTTACTTACATAGACATTGAAAATCTACTTGTTTTTTAATCGGCTGACTTTACACATACTTAATATTGTATTTACACTGTGTAGTTCTGTATTGGATGGATATTGCCTTTGTATACATGTCTAAATTTAAGAGTTTTTCTGGTTTTTAATTTTGATGTAATTATATTTCTCGTTTTTCCTCTCTAAATAAGAGCATTAATTTCTATTTCTTTTCATTTTTTTTTTTAAATACCTAATAATATTGTCATAGCATTTAACATCTAAGTATAATCTAGCATGTATTAGTTCCTAACCGATGGGAGAACCTGGTGACCTAATAGTACAGGTATTTTATACCTTTTTTTAGGCACCAGTCCCTCACCAATCAAGTTGTGTTTATTAGAATTAGCCTAAGATAAGTACCAATGTAAAATGTTTCAGCTTGATTGTGATGGAAATAAAATCTATTTTTATTATTATTATTATTATTAACATTAACAGTCATAAATATTGTCTTTTGCTATTATAGATATAAAGTAATGTTTATTCATCGCCACTATGTTTTCACATTGAGTCGTAAAAAAAGGAAAAGGGAAATAATCAAACTCTTCGATTGTCCTTGCAACACAATTACGCGTCACGACGTTGACAGATGTTAGAAGTTTTGAAGTACAGCGGAGTCGAGTCTCTTGACAATCTCGATAAATTTCTTCAAAAGGGTTTCTACTTTTCTTATTTAATATTGGTAACAATTTCTTGCTGAAAGTAAAACTAACTTTTTATAATATTTTGTGTTTTTTTGTTTTATATTAAACTTAATTAACAAATTTCCTCTGAGCAAACCTAGCGTTCTTCCGAGTGCCATATTTACAGTACCTTTTACAGAGTAAAGTTTATTTAATGAAGTCGTAAATAGAGTCATTTACTCTTAAACTTGTATATCTTATAAACTTGTATATATATTGTATGAATAATAAAGTACAAGTGATTACTTTAAAAGTGACATGAGAGGAAAATTTGGCTATAGCTAGCCCCAGTAAACTTATTAAGGGATCATATTGATTAGAATTCATATAAAATTGAAATGAAAAAGAGGGAATCTAATACTGCAAATTATAGCTAAAAAATAGAAGAAGAAATCTTTTAATGTTTATATAGTTTTCTTTTACGCTAAGTTTTATTATTAAATAAATCAAAACCTTTACTACTGTAGGCTACTTATTTAGTTTTTCACGCTAATATTAATTTTACAAATAACTACACAATTTTAGTGTACTTATCAATCCGTCTATACATTTACAAATTGAAATAAATACTTCTATCAAAAAACAATGTGTTATTTTAATGTTTTTAGAAATGAAAACAAATTAACTAGAAATCTTTATTGAACATTTTTCTCCATTGTTGAAGTTAAAAATAATATGTTAATAATAAATGTTAACTATTATTGAAGTGAAATTTCTTTATCGGGGTTGGAATAAAATTTAGTGTAACATTTTTTCGTTACGTGTGACATTTTTCCGTTACGCGCCAGCTTTTTTCGTATAGTTTCATCTCTTTTACACCATGTTGCTATGGAAATACTAAATAATCAAAATGACAAGTATGTGGATTGAAAAACACAATTTAAATTAACCAAAAATAAAATTATCGGATTAGAGTTTTATAATTAAATAATGAATTGTAATTACATACTGGACAATACGATTTTATGGACTTGCTATTGAAACTAATAAATAAATTCAAGATTATAACATGAAGAAGAAATTATGAAATATAATTTATAATATTTTTAAAATACATTGATTGTCTGAAATAGAAGAAATAAGAATGAAAAGAAATACGAGTTTTGGCTGAGAAATGGAGCATTGGGGTCCTGATCTTTACAAGGTCTGTTTTGCTATACCTAGAACGAACAACAACTCGAAACAGCAGAAACTATGATGAAGAATAATTTTATTTGTGATATAGTGACGATCCAACATGTTAAGAAGCCTAAAGTTATTATTTTTAAAGTGGATTGTGTACATTTGTCTGTTTTTATGGTACTTATGTGTTTCTTCTATGAGAATATTATATGTCAGAAACACTCGATTCACTTCTTACGTTTTAATTAATTAATACCCCTTAGCATCCGACGGGCGTTAGGAAACGCCCGTTTTGAAAAAGCGTAAACATCCGCGATGACGTTTGGGCGTTACAAAACGCCTTAAAAATAACTTCTTGGGAATTAATAAATTTACGAATTAAATGTTTATATTCTTTTATTTCTAATATTACTAATGCATTGTTAAATAACCAGAAGCCCGTAAGAATTTTTTTACTAACTCGGCTTAGTAGAAAATAATTACGTAATCGTCTTTCAATTCAGCGCCTTTGTTCAGTACGGGCGTAGAACTGCAAGACGATCAATTGTTACGAATATCTTTAAATTTATGAATTAAAAGCGGAAAGTAATGTTTCATTTCTGTAGTCGATAGTGTTTTCAACCTATATAAATTACAATAACAGCGAGTTTTGTGTTTTTATTGATAAAAATATAACAAATATGTAACCTTGAAATGAATAGACTATAACAGTCCCGATTTCTAAAAGCAAATTTATTGATCTATTTTTTTTTTATTTTTTTTTTGTGATATAGTGACGATCCAACATGTTAAGAAGCCTAAAGTTATTATTTTTAAAGTGGATTGTGTACATTTGTCTGTTTTTATGGTACTTATGTGTTTCTTCTATGAGAATATTATACGTCAGAAACAGTCGATTCACTTCTTACGTTTTAATTAATTAATATTAATGAAAATTATGACGTTTTTCTGTTACGCGCCGGCTTTATTTCTAAGTCACATTTAAAAGAAAATGTGAATTATATTTACATGTCATAAAAAAGCTTCACTTCTTACATGTGCACACTAGTACACACACACATATTTTTTATATAACAACTATTATCATTCAAACAAATCTAAATCTCTTCAGTTGATAGTAACCATTTCAACAAACAACAGCTAAATCACGATAACATATAACATGGATTTGGAAAGGTTTTTTATTCATTATGATAACTCTAACTGCGGTTTTTGGAATATTTACGTTATAATATTTCAATAGTCAATAGATAAGAATCACAATAATGGGAGCAGACAATGTAGAGGTATTGTTTGGAGTGACTGAATTAATGAATATATATAGAATACTTGTTGAAATATAAAGTGAGATTTAAAATGTGTAAAACCTAATGCAAAAATCCCTAATTGTATCTATCTAGTGATTTGCTAGTTAATTTAATGTTAACAAAACCAAATTAACAATTAATTTAATGTTAACAAAACCAAATTAAAAAATATATATACAAAAAAAATCTAGTTGAAAAATTTATTAAAAAAAAAAATAAAAATTTGCCAGATAAACATTACTTCTTGGTGGTAGACCATAACATCGGGTCGCCGGCAAAGTTACCACCCATCGGGCAAAGTCGTGCCGCAAAGCGACCTAGTCGTGTTCCGGCACGTTGCTCGATGAAGCCGTTTATGGGAAATGGGTCTGAACAGCTGCGGTACGTTGGCGAACCGGTTGACGTCGAGTTGGTATTTGTTTTGTCGGGTGTCTAGTCGAGGAGGGTAGCGGGATCCGAAGCAACGGCTTACCGCTGGCCGCCCGCAGATAGTTGGGGGCCCAATTAGTGGGTTAGCCACCCACGAAAGGCTGCCCCGCCAGCTGCGAAAAATCCCAGGGTGGCTCCATCGTGCTGGTTGGCGACCAGACGAGGAGGCCCGATGGCGATCCCTGGGGGGGTTCGGGCGTCCCCGCAGTCTCCAGGCTAGGATCCCAGTGGCAAGACATCACCAATTTCGACGTTGGGTTCGATACGTACCGCCTCGTTCAACTGCCATTTCCCATCCCTATTCACTTTATTTTTTTTTTTATCATGAAGAAAAACCAAAAAAGGAAAAAGTTTGTACAGCGGTTGCACTCCTCCTCATTTAAAGTGCACCTCAGTAATATTAGGGGCTTGCACTCTAATATCTTACCTGTCCATCACCACCTGGAGACAGAAAAACCGCACCTGTTCTTTTTGACGGAGACGCAGATACAATGTCCCTTAAGCGCTGCGCACCTGGATTATCCCGGATACACGTTAGAGCACAACTTTCGCTCACGTGCCGGAGTCTGCGTGTATGCGCGGTACGACCTCTGTATCCAGCGTCTCCATCACCTTGAAGACCCCACTTTTTCTTCTTTATGGGTTTTAGTAGACACAGGAAACGAAAAAATCCTGTATTCCTGTGTTTACCGTTCGCACAGCGGTGACCAGGAGACAACTAGATTATTCGAGTATCTCGGTGAGGCTGCTGATATGGCTCTACATCAGTTCCCTTCAGCGCAGCTCGTCTTTCTGGGGGATTTTAATGCTTGTCATCAGGACTGGCTGGTCCCGTACCAGAAAATCGACCATGCTGGAAGAGAAGCGCGGAACTTTGCGTTGTCCTTGGACCTCTTTCAGCTGGTGAAGCAAGCGACAAGGGTACCAGATGTGGTAGGCCGTACAGCCAATTGCCTGGACCTTCTGCTGACAACTGATCCGGACAGTTATCGTGTACAGGTTACCTCTCCCTTGGGAACCTCCGATCACTGTCTGGTGAAATCTGTGTTTACATATTCCCCATTAGCTTTAGAACCTCATGGTGTTAGGCGAGTATGGAAATACAAGTCAGCAGATTGGGATGAGATGCGGCATTTTTTTGAGTCTTATCCTTGGCGGCAGGTCTGCTTCTCTTCTTTGGATCCGTCGAGGTTGCGCGGATGCTATAACCGATGTGGTGCATCAGGCAATGGAGTATTTTATTCCTTTTGCTGACGTACTCGTCGGTGGCAAAGCTCGCCCATGGTTTAATGCCGAATGTGGTCATGCTCAAGACCGAAAACATTCGGCATATCTCATTATGGCTGATGCCCGAAGCCGCAAAACTCCGGATGTAAGTTCGAAGAAGAGAGCCCTTAACCAAGCTGCCAAGTCCTACAAAAAGGAATTGCGGAAGGCTCGTCTCGATCCAATCGCTAAGAATGGCGAAAAGCTCTCTGTCAGACCAACTGGCAGTCGAGCTTTCTGGTCTCTTACGAAAGCGATCGAGTCGAATTTCTGCCAACCCTCACTGCCTGCTCTGCTGAAGCCGGATGGATCCCTGGCCCACACAGCAACAGAGAAAGCTAATGTATTTGCTTCTCTGTTTGCTGATAATTCGCATCTAGACACTGGCAATGCTTCTCCAGCACATCTTCCTCACTGCGGTATTTCAATGCCTGAAATCCGCATCACTAACAAAGAGGTATGGAGAACATTGGGTCGTTTAGATGTGATAAAGCCAGTGGTCCTGATGGTATACCAGCCATTCTGCTCACGACATGTGCAGCTGAGTTGTCTCCTGTACTGACACGTCTGTATCGCCTCTCTTTCATGACTGGAATAGTGCCGAAATCCTGGAAGCTTGCTAATGTGCAACCCGTGCCCAAAAAAGGCAGCCGTGCCGACCCTGTCAATTACAGACCGATTTCAATCACCTCCATACTCTTCTAAAAAATCTAAAAATCTAAAAAATCTAAAATCTACTGTAGAGTCGGTTAAGGTTTCCTGTCCCTTATCCAATTGGTAACTATTTTCTTTAAATTATAGTACTGCGTCCAATTCTAAATGTAAAGTATATTTTAACGTCTTTGGTCTTTTAAGAAAAACAAGGGCAGCCCTTGTTGTTTTTTTTAAATCTTAAATCTTTATAATTAAATGCAAATTTTATAATACAAGATAAATTTTGATGTGAGTATCTTTAAAATAATCTTATATTTTCTACATTCAAAAATTTGGAATTCATATAATACTGGTTCCAATGTGTCACGATGCATGTACCGTCATCTTTCGCTCGAAAGTTAAGTTCAAACTGATGCAATTTATTTCCACTATTCAATATAGTTTACCAAACTTGCATGAAATTTCCTTGAAAATATTATTAACACTATAAAGAAAAATGCGGTGTAATTATCATCAAAATAACGTTTCACTTTTAAAGAAACAACTTTCACAATGATTAATGGTCGATATTATTATTGTACATTAAATTTATATAAATATAGAATGAAAAATAAACCGATACTGGCAGGGATTCGAACCCGCGACTACTGGGAAACCGTCCCGTCGCTCTACCAACTGAACTACCGTATCGTTGTTCGTCTCGGTGAATAAAGCATTCTATATGTGATCGTCTTTTTCGGGACGGTGGTGACATCTATTAGGTTTCTTTCGAAAATCCTAACCAATGTTTCTAACTTTGCAGTATAAATAAACATTGAAAAGCTGCCATTACCAAAATTAATGTTTGAAAATATCTATAAACATGTATAGCCATGTTACGATACAGAGTGACGGGACGGGACGGTTTCCTAGTAGTCGCAGGTTCGAATCCCTGCCGGTATCGGTTTATTTTTCATTCTATATTTATATAATATTTAAAAAAGTTTAACATGGCTATACATGTTTATAGATATTTTCAAACATTTTTGTACATTGTTGCAAAATGTAAACAAATCCATACAAATTATTTATAAAGTAAACGTATTTGTACTCATTACAGTGTAATAAAGGTATATCCAATAAATTCTAACAGCAAGTAGTCAAAAATACCAAATGACTGTGGACCTGTCCTTAATTTTTATGATTACCATAAATTACTCGTGTAAAATACAATGAGTTTTATTATATGAATAAGGTGTATATTTTATATTTATATTTGTTTTTTTGCTCTAAAACTTGGTCAAGTTTGTTTATGTCTATAAAACTGTAACCTGCTTGAGCTATATTATTTTCAGAAACAAACGCATAGTCTAGTCTATGATTTACATTCAAGTCAGTGGAAATTGTTTGCGTATGTGAGTAATGTCGCCATTAGAATATGTGGCACGTGTGTTATGAGTATTTGTATGGGAACAAATGAAGCATTGTGTATTCTAATGTTCATATTGCATGGCTATCAGACTAACAGCCTAAAGTGTGTTGAACTAACACTCTCCTAAGACTTTTGAGAGTAAATATATTTATTATTTTAAGGATAAATAAAATTTTGTTTAATCTGTCAGAGGAATACAGTTATTATAAATATTATAAACTAACTCTTTTTCACGGCTAAAAACATATATCAGAGCTAAAAAAATCATTCTTTGTGGATGTAAACATAACCTACAAGAAATGGGCTATCACATGTTCAAAATACAAAAATACTTATAATCCAACTTGGAACTGTAGAGACAGACAACTTAAAAAAAACTTTAAACAGATATCACCGTTTTGGTGCGAAGAGAAAATGTTAGTGATTATCGTTTAAAAAGTTCATGAGAACCATTATACGTATTATTTGTATAGGTACGGTCGGAGCAAACTATTTAATGTTTTACTTTATTTCGTTCGAATTTCTTATAAAAGAATAGTGTCAATGGTTGGTGTCAATATTATTCTGTTTAATTTCGGTACTAAATTTCGACGCAACATCGGTTATGGTTTTTTATACAGTATGTCACAGATATACTTGACCATTCTATAATGTGTACAACGACATAATTAATAAGTTGTATCAAGACTTCTACGTGGAGGAATAAAATGTACTCTAATAGTTTTCCGTTGAAGTTTCTTCAAACTATTATTAATAGTAACCGCCTATATACTTATAGTATATTGCAGACCACAGGCTTTCTTGTTTTGTGATTCACATGTCATGTAATTTTGAGTAATGTAGGTTTCTCATCTGTCTGTATGTTTTTTCACTAACCCGAGTCGGACAAACCTTGTCGGTTGATATTTTTTTTAATTCTCCAATCTTAACAGATACACAGTTCAATCCTATAAAGAAAAAATAAATAAAAGTAAAGGGGTCTTGCAAAATTCAAATATAAAATGATCAAAAAATAATCTAAAATTTGTTATTGTTGTTGTGAAAAATCTAAAGGAATTCAGATTAATGTGAGCCTTACTCATCCTCACCGCTTTTTTTACTAAAGATCGTATGTTTGGTGTAAGACATGTATGAGCAACCTTTGACAAGTTGTGGGCCAAACTTTAGTGTGCAAATACATTCGCGGGCCGCGTTTAAAAGTAGTTCATTTTAAAGTAGTGTTGTCAAGTAGTGTTCATAATTTTTTGCACTATTGCAAATATCTATATATCAGACATGAAATAATACGACAATATTATTATAATATCAATTTATTAAAATAACAAAATGAAATGAAAAAAATTGGTACAACATTATAATTAAATCGTTAAATTTGGAATTGTTACAAACTACGAAAGTTAAATAGCAACACCGAAATCAATAAGACACTTGAGCTTGAATTTGGAAAACTAATCCATCGATGTTTGGATTAATTCCAGTGATACAAAGACGTAAAGAATTTTCCAAATTATCGTCAGTCAGCCTTGTACGATGTTCTGATTTATTAACTTTCATCATTGAAAAGAACTGTTCGCATTTATAAGTACTGCCAAACGCACAAATCAATCTTCTTGCGAATTTTCTACGTTGCGGAAAATGGTCTTCTTCGAGGTATTTTTTGTAGAAATCGCACAACTTCAAGTCTTCAAATTTAGATTTTAGGAGTGAGTTTTCTTGAATCTCGATCAACTCCATTTGCAAGTGTATTGGAGCATTTTGTACATTACTTTTTGTTGGAGTAGCAAATAAATTGAAACAGTCATCCATGTTTTTGAAATTGCTAAATCTGTTCGAAAATTGCTCCGATAGTACCTTGAGTTCTTCAGCATATTGAGCATGAGCAATATTCTCATACGCAGAGAGCGTGAGGAAATGGTAACTGTTACTAGACAGCATCTGTGCCTCCCACAAGCGGATTTTATTCTGAAACGCTTTCAAATGGCTGTACAAATCATTAACTAACTGTCCTTGTTTTTGAAGTTTCAAATTTAAATCATTCAAATAGCTAGTAAGGTCGACCAGAAATGCTAAGTCACATATCCATTTTGGGTCACTCAATTCAGATAGTGGTTTATCTTTTATTTGCATAAAGTCTTTTATCTCATTTATAAGCTCGTAAAACCGTTTCAGCATTTTCCCTTTGCTTAGCCATCTGACTTCACAATAATATGGTACGTCGTCATATTCGGCTGATATTTCATCCAAAAACGCCTTGAACTGACGATGATTAAGCCCTCGGGATCGAATAAAATTGATGGTTTTTGCTACCACATTCATAACATTCTGGAGTCTAATGGACTTAGAACACAAGTTCTGTTGGTGGATAATGCATCGAAGGACTATCAAATCATCTTTTTGCACATTTAGTTCAGTTGCTTTTTCATTCAAAATTCCAATGAAACCTTTACGTTAGCCGACCATAGAAGGTGCACCATCTGTGCATACTCCAACTAATTTTGACCATGGCAAGCCAAAACTTGTGAATACCTTTTGAACTTCATTAAAAATGTTCTCTCCTGTACTGGTACCTTTTAGCGGCTGTAAAGCAAGCAATTCCTCAGTAACAGTGAACTCTTTATCAACACCTCGAATAAATATAGCGAGTTGAGCTGTGTCCGACAAATCGGTGCTCTTGTCTAATGCTATGGAAAATGATTCAAAACCAGCCATACGGTCAGTCAACGTTCATCATTTCTATACGTCGGACAACAGTTCGTCTTGACAAACTAATTTTTTTAAATTCATTTTTCTTTTCAGGACACAAAACACTGCAACCTTCTAACATACACTCCTTGATAAATTCTCCTACGGCAAATGGTTTTAATGACTTTGCCAATTTTGAACTAACTATAAAACTAGCTTTCACAACATTATCAAGTTGTGTTCTTTGTTTATCAAACATTTGCTGCTGCTTTCCCAAATTTGCAGTAAGCTTCTGTATTTTGTTTTTTCTTATTTGTCCTGTCAGTGAGTGCAGCGTAGGATGCTTAGTTGAGTAATGCCTCTTTATATTGAATTCTTTCATCACTGAAATAGATTCATTACACAGCAAACATATAGGCTTACCATTGTGCAAGATAAAAAAGAATTCTTCAGTCCATTTTTCTTGAAATTGGCGACCCTCTGCATCTACTTTTTGTTTCTTTCCGCCAGACATTATTTCCGTATACAAAATATAATTAGTAGTCACTCAAGATGCACACAAAGTCACAAAGCAAATTGACGGCACTAGCAGTTCGCTAGGATATCGCTTGTCGAAGTTATCACCTCGGTAGCTCAAATAGAACTGAACTTAAGTTCGGGCCATCCACCCGCTTATATAGGAAAAATGAAGGAATGATCTAGAATCGTCTAGTGTAGATCAGTTGAGAAGAAATAATCTTTTATTGCGCCGACAGTGAGGCGGCAAACATCAAAGGCTTTTATGTTTGTCGCCTCACTCTTTGATGATCGCCGCCACTCGGCTTGCTCGCTCACTTGATTCCGTGAGTATGAGTAAGTAGTGTAATATTTTTTTTTTAATTAGGTTTTACAAAATGTCTTGCGGGCAGGATCAAATCATACAGCGGGCCGGATCCGTCTCGCGGGCCGGTTTTTGCCCACGTATGGTGTAAGAGATATTTTTCCGATAGTTGAATGCATATATTCAGTAAAAGCTAGTATATTATATTACACTGTTATTATAATTCTTAATAACATAATATAATATACTTAATCATGTTTTTGTAAATTTAAATAAGATAAAAATCTTTATTTTCCCGTATTTATCTGATAGAAATTAATAATATTCACCCAATATCTCGTACTCATATATTATCAAAACCAATAACTGACCGATGGATTTATATGCATCAATCAATGGATGATTTCAATCTACGATTGTATGTAAGTGATTAATTTCGGTTTTGCAATGTTTAGTGACATTTTCATGTAAATAAAAAATAAGTGGCAGATCTATTTATTTGGCTCTTGGAACCTTATATCCAAATAATAATTTGAAGAAGAAGAGCAATAACATGAAGTAAAAAATTTGATGTAAGGCTTTCGTTATGTGTTTTTATTGTTTTCTTTACATCTGAAAACTAGAGTATAATGATGTACCAAAGTAAATATTTTTAATAATTATAGACTTTCTTTTCTGTACATACGTTTTTTTTACTTTCATATGACGGTGTCTGTAACCAATATATATACTAGCTTTTTTATATATTATATTTACTATGTAATTTTACCCAAACAAATCTTTATGAGAGTAATATTCATAGAGACATACTTATAACTGTAAATATATGAGAAAATATTGCAGGTATACATAAAAATATATATTAAATAAAAAAAAATAAAAAAAAAAGTATATATATTATATATAAATTTATAATTACATTCATCGAAGCGGTTAGCAATACGGTAGATCAATTGTTAAAGCGATGGAAGGTAGGTTTCCAAGAGGTATCGGTTTCAAATGTTGTCGGTAAAGATTATTTACCCAAACCAAAGTAAACAATTTCAATATAGGCAATTCAAAAAAAAATCTTATTGAATATTTAGTTATTTGAAAGGATTTAAAATATAATGATATTACATTAGCAAATATATTTTATATTGAACACATCGTCTTAATTCATACTGGCTTACTCACATATTATACTCCCTCGTCTGTAAGCTCTGAAAAGGATATTTGCCATCTGCTTAATACATAAATACTCCAGCATAAAATAGAAGTACTATTTAGAATTAAAAGAGCTATGTACGTTACTTATCTGAGAGAGTAGTTAGATATTGAAATAAAAGTTTAATGAATATTAAGAAGTATAAATCTGAATAAAATGTTATCATAATTTAGAACTACTTCATTTTACTGTGACACGTTAAACAAGTTATTTTATTCTTCAAGGTGTGAACATTTATTAAAATATTAAGTGTAATTTATTCTAGATATAGAATACAAATGCCTCATCAAAATAAATTTTGACAATTTATTAAAAATAAACAGGGTCAATCCCAGATACATGAAGTTAGAGTCATGTCAGGTCAAGATGCCTTCTAATTATCAAGAAACATAGCCTCCCAAATACAAAGTTGTCAGACTGCGGCAAATGTCTACAATTCCTTCTTAGTATTAATTAAGTCGTGGAGTGTGCTCCACGACTTAATTAATACTAATTACATTTTTTCTAGAATTTTATCAATAATTTTTTATTAGTTCTACAGTGTTCCAGTATCATTGTTTTATATATTTATAATATGCCTAACATTTCAGTTAATAATTATTTAAAATTTTATTACATGAAGATAAAATATCAAATGTAAATACATTTTTGATTAATAAATAACCTTGTAATACGACACTATCTTATTATAGGTACTTAGTCGGGCCATAAATACTGTTAAAATAAAAAAAAAATATTACATTTGAAATTGGAATTTGTCATTTTTATAAGAGTGATTGCATAACACAAAATAGGTATTAGTCAAACGTTTGTGTATCGGGCTATTAATAAGTACAATGAGACTTCCTCTATTTGTGACAGAGAAAGATCTGACCGTCCAGGTAGTGTTCGTACGAAAAAAGTGGTCAAAGTAGTATAGAAAAGAATTTGAATAAATCCTGTCCGAAAGCAAAATATTTGATCTAGGAAAATGAAGATAGCACCTAGAACCATGTCGCGTATTTTAAAAGAGGACTTAGGACTTGCAGCCTATAAGAGACGCACTGGTCATCTCTTAACTGATTAATTAAAGATGAATGGGGTGGTAAAATCGAAACAACTACTGAAGCGGTACGCAAAGGGAGTTCACAAAAAAAATTGTTTACGGATGAGATTTTTTTTGCAATTGAGCTACATTTTAACAAAAAAATGACCGTATTTATGCTCAAATCTCCAAACGAAGCTTTCCAATTAGTCGACAGAGTGCATTGCAGTGCAGTGCAGTGGGCATTATCCGACTTCAGTGTTAGTTTGGTGGGGTGTTAGCTATGAAGGAGTGACTGAGCCATATTTTTGTGAAAAAGGTATCAAAACATGGGCACAAGTGTATCAAGATATCATTCTTGAGAAGGTAGTTCAGCCCCTTTATAATGCCATGTTCAATTATTAATATAAGTATGGTCTTTCCAGCAAGACTCAGCGCCGGGTATAAAGCTCGGTCCACGCAGTCTTGTTTGGAAGCAAACGTCTCGGACTTTAATAGAGCTGAAGACTGGCCGCCTTCTAGTCCTGATCTTAATCCGCTGGATTATGATTTATGGTCACTTTTAGAGAGTACATCTTGCTCTAAACGCCATGATAATTTGGACTCCCTAAAACAATCTGTACGATTGGCAGTGTAGAATTTCCCCATAGAAAGAGCGCGTGCTTCTACTGATAACTGGCCTCAAAGTTTAAAGGACTGTATTGAAGCCAATGGACACGTCTTCGAATAAGCTTTTTTTATTTTTAATTGTTTTATATTTGTGTATTAAACTAACACATTGTAAAAGTAATAAATGTTACTTGCAATTATAAATATTTTTTTTTTGTTACAATATTTATGGTATATGAGTATAAAAGGTGTATATATAATAGTTTGAAAAGTTTTTTATTTTGTGAAAAAAGTATGAACTTAAAATATTGCAAGCAGATTTTTTAACTGTTCTTCTTAGCATGCTGACATATGTAGAATGTGCCAACGTCAGATAGGTCATCAATCTATAAAAGTATTTTCGCATGGGGAGACCATTGGTGCCGCCATTCGGATTGATACTAATGATCTATAACCTTAAGTTGCTTAAATATATTCTTTAAGAAAATAGTGCTGTATATTCGTTAGATATGTGGATTGTCAATAATTTTGCGACCATAAATTGAGATGTAAACTTACCTGTCTATCAAGTTATGTAACTCCAAAAATGGCAGTCACAGAATATCAGCGTTGAAAAAATTGTATTCAACATACTATGCCTAGTTTCCAACCAATTTGGACGACAAAACTTTGGTTGTGTTATTATATTTCTTTGTTTTTTATTATGATATTTTTTTATTTAATTGTTTTACCTTTAGAATTACTTTTTATAATCTTTTTTAATTTGTTACTGATTTTTTAATTGTTTCTTCCTTTTTTATTTTATATGTTGATTTGAAGATAAATCAAGTTGCAGACAGTGTGCTAAATGTGATTGAAATCGGTTCAGTAGTTTAGGAGTCTGTCAGAGTAAACAATGAGACATCTAATTTTGATATACTAAAACTATATTATTATTTAACATATATCCTGTTCCTAATACGCTAAATCCAGCGGTAACCACATGTAAAGAGATGAAACAGAAATTCTTGTTGTTACGTACTTCTGTATTCATAAACGTATTCTATTGTGGTAAAGGATTCAATCCTTTGTTAAATATAATTTATCATGATTATAATTAGTTTGAATATTTACCTTTTTAATAAAAGTAGGTATAATCAACACTAATTAACTAAACAATAAAAACAATAAGAAAGTGACTTAGAAAGTGAAGTGAAAGTGTTTACCATCGGAATGTACAATTTATATTATAATTCTATTAAAATTATTAAATATTCTGTATGACATGTTAAGTCTGTTAAAATATGATTTGTGTTAAAACATAAGCATTTGGTTTTAAAATTCATATTCCCAAATAATATTTTAGTATTTAAATGTGATTATAAATAATAAATATAATGCTTATATAATAAATAAATAAATATAATAGTTAAAAAACTACAATCGGTACTAGATTTTTTTATTTTAAACAATCAATTCTGTTTTTTTTACACTAATGACGTAATTATTCGAAATTTATTAAATTTTGCCAAGGCCGTACTCCATCGTTGGATGTAAAAGTCGATAGCTTTTTAAATGATCTCAAAAAGGTAGACAACCAACCAATAAGTAACGTCAAAAAAGCAAATCTTAAATCTTAAAAACCCACCTTGTAAATCAATATACCACAAATTTATACTGTAAACTGTATACTGTAAACCATATTCTAATCAAATTTTTAAAAATTATAAAATCTTATTAAATTGTAATTATATTTCCATAATTCTTTATATTGTACTGCACTCACGTTTTGGATTGTGAACCAAACCACTTCTAAATTATAAGTATCTAAAAGCACATCATAAATTGTAAAACGTAAAATGTTAATTGATTGTTAGTAAAGAACAATTGTAAGCTAATTAAATTAGCGACTATGCAAAAAATTATTACTGTATAAAAATAGAATAGCTTGTATTATAAATGTATGTAGTGACCGAAATAACAATAACACGAAAAACACAACACAAATTATGCGAACCACAGTTAATTAAAACCAGTACAAAACCTCCAAGCGGCAGTTATTTTGATGTAAAATTACAAAAATTAAAAACAAAGCTAAGATCACAAATTATGTAGAAACAAGAAATAAAGCGTTTAAAAATATAATGTTAAGCTAGATAAAAATGTCGCGCGGATAACAAAACAGCTGCCGCTTGCCGGAAACCATCACACTCTCACACCATCACACTCTCATGTCTCACTTTTCACCCAATTCAACTAATAAAGTTACCCTTGAAAAACTTATTTTCCCGAAAACAGATTCCCTCCTCCCATGGGGAGCTTGGATTTACGATATTTTTTAAACATCACGTCTAAATTGGCCTTTCCTCGTTTATGATATTAATAAAACCCTTTTGTCAAAGTTAGATGCAAGCGTCATAAAGACATTGAAGTTATGGCTCGGGTTAGCGCACTCAGCGGACTCTTCAACCTTATTTAGAGACTGTAACAATTTTGGATTAAAATTAAAGAAACCATCGGATGATACTGTAACTTCTCTCCCAAAAGACAAAGTTGCCTCAGAGCTCGAACCACGACTTCAATTCCATAAAAAAATTATGATAGGTGCTCAAACAAATAAAGTAGGGCTAGGATCAAGTGGGGGGCCGTCGCCGGGAACCTCCTCGTGTGCCCGTCTGTTTCCCTTGTTGCTCGGATTCGTCCGGTGGCATCGGAAGCGGTACGGGCCGGTGCTCCCTGGGCAACAACGGTTAATGTTATCCTTCGGGTTTGCATTAGCCGTTGGCTAATACTCGGCGCGGTGGGGGTCGGCCATGGGGGTTTGTGCCCGGTTCATGGCTGGCTGGCGGGCAGGCTGCCTTTCGGGGTGGTCTGTCTGCGGGGGGGGGCTCGGGCCTCTTTCCATCGTTTGATCACGTTGGAAAGTTGGCCTGGGCGTTGAGGGTGGGAGGGCGCAGGCCCTCTTTGCCGGGGTCGGCTGCGGAATTAATCCTGGTACTTCTCTGATAGCAGAGTGGACTGTGGAGTGGTTCCGCGGCTGTGTGGGGGGGGTCCGCGGCGGTCGCTTTCTTGCTGAGGGAGAGGCTGCCTGCGGCGTTTAGGGTCTGGACCTCTTTCCACCAAGCACTTTAGAGAGGGTGCTTGGTGGGGAGACGGTCCGAGACGTTGCCTGGATTAATCGTTGCCGAGCGCGACGCCACGGTTGCGCTTGGTGATGGTTGGTCTGGGCGTGGTGGGTTCCCGACTTATGCCTTTTTCTTGCTGGTCTCGGATGATCACCGTGGCCGGCGGTAAAGGCCTGTCGGGTTCGACGTTGGGCCCCCTACGTGAGCGGACTCACGTTCGACTCCAGTGTGTTGCAGTGAGGCTGTCTGCGCATCACTGGGTCTTATGGGAGTGTGCTCTTCCAGGGGGTCTGACCGGTGGTCTCCTCTCGGGGAGATAACCGGCGACGGAGCTGGACACGGTCAATGGTCGAGTCGGTCTGTCCAACTGGCTCGATTCTGAGACTGAGTCCAGCTAGAAGGGGGTCTCGGCCCCCTTCAGAGGCAGCAGGCTTGGGTGGAGGGAAGGGGATCCCTCCACGATCTATCAAACCAGCGAAAAAGGGATGGGTGCTCCTCGTTGCGGGGTGCCCTCTCCGTGGATCACGTCGGGGCATCGCGGTGAGTGCGAAAGCGATCCCGTGGTGTCCCATTATGACGGCGGCGGCAACCGTCAGGTTTAGTTTAGTCAGGTCCCCAGCATTATTAAAATTCTATCTTAATGCATTCCAAATGACTCTCCCAGATCAAAGTAATTTAGTAAGATGGTTGAAGTTAATTAATTGGGGTGTAAGTGGTATGGGTCTAACATCTTTACCATCCCAAACGTCAACCTCACCTGCTCGTGGTGCACCCTGCTGAAAAACGAACGAGGCTCTGGCGACCGACGCTCATGTGGAATAACCAGACGTACAGATGGGAATATCTGTACACGGACCTACCACCTGGTTCAGGGGTTTTCCTTACCTAAAAGGGGTAGGTTTTAGTACGTCAGATGGCAATCGGTACTTAGCTAATAAACCCAAACTTTCGCCAAATTCACAGAAAAGCAAATGGACAGGTTACAAAATACATTGATAACTGATAGGGCGTCGCCACAAAACGACGCGCAGACACATCGCCCTATATCTGCGTATAGTATGCGAGGGCTACCGAGTCAAGGACGGGCTCGGCTAAAGAAGTTAGTCCCAAATTGTAACCGTAAAGTCCGCTTCGCTACTTTGAACGTTGGAAAACTAACTGGAAGGACCAAAGAACTAGCTTACCTCTTTAAGAGAAGAAAGGTGGATTTCGCTTGTTTACAAGATACAAAATGGACTGGTGCAAAAGCCCGGAACATCGGAGAGGGTTACAAACTTATGTATGTGGGCACAAAGCATGGAAGAAATGGCGTAGCAATCGCTGTGAGCAAACAACACCTCGACAACATCTTGGAGGTAATCCAGGTTGACGACAGGCTGATGTCTTTGAAAGTAATGGTTGAGGGAAAAATTCTTAATGTAATATCAGCATACGCTCCCCAGCGGGGTTGCAGCAAAGTAGAGAAAGATGCATTCTGGACAACTCTGGATGGCCACCTTCAACAAATACCCTCAAAAGAGACCATAATACTAAGCGGGGATCTGAACGGTCACATAGGGTCAGTGAACCAAGCTTTTAAAAGAGTGCATGGTGGTCACGGATTCGGCACTCTAAACGATGAGGGGAAAGTTATTCTTTCAACAGCCGCAGCATATGATCTAGCCATAGTTAACACTTTCTTTGCCAAAAAGCCAGAGCACATAATCACATACAAAAGCAGCCAAACAAGATCGCAGGTAGACTTTATTCTAGTCAATAGAGCTAACATTGGCTACGTCACTAATTGCAAGGTAATCCCGGGAGAATGCGCGATACCCCAACATCGTATTGTTGTGTTGGATATGCTTTTCAGAAAAACAACCACGGAGAAAACATCTCAGACTCCCGAGCTCATCAAGTGGTGGAATCTAAAAGGAGACAAGATTCTAGAGTTCTGTAATCAAATAAGTAACTTAGAGATTGACAATGAACTAGACGTCGACTCTACATGGGATCATCTTAGCAAGTCCATTATAAGAGCTGCAAATGTTACTCTTGGTCGAACGAAGGGTTGTAAGGTTATGAACAGGGAAACCTGGTGGTGGACAGAAAAAGTACAAAATGCAATTCATAGAAAGAGAGATGCCTTTAAGACTTGGCAGTCCACCCAAACTTCTGAAGACCGCGAAGAATACAAGAGGGTGAAGAAAGAGACTAAGAAAATAATAGCAAGAGAGCGCGCAGACTCCCAGAAGGCCATGTACAAACAATTAGACACCAGAGAAGGCCAAAAATACATATATAAGCTCGAAAAGCAACGCCGTCAAAGCATAAGAGACCCCGCTAGGTGTAAAACGGTGAAAGGCCCAAATGGTGACCTACTATATAAGAATATGTCTTATCTACCTGGCATCAATATTATCACCAACAACTCAACCCTGTACAAGCTGCCACGCAGCTCGGGGACCTGATTAAAAATATGGGACTAATATCCCCAATACACTCTGGCGAGATTAAGATAGCCCTCCAAAAGATGTCCAACAAGAGAGCCGTAGGGCCTGATGGTATTCCGATAGAAGCCTGGAAGTACCTCCGCGAGCGAGGAATCGAATTGCTCACCAACTTATTTAACTGTGTGTTGTTCTCTTCAAAAATGCCAGAGTCATGGAGATTGTGCACCATAGTTCCTATATATAAGGGAAAAGGCAGCAAACATGAATGCAACAGCTATCGTGGGATCAAGCTTTTAAGTCAAAGCTATGAAGCTATATGAAAGAGTGATTAATAACTGACTAAGATCAGAGTGTTCATTGTCTAAGAATCATTATGGCTTTGTACCTGGCTTATCTACTATCGATCCTATGTTTGCTCTTAATATGATTGCTGAAAAGTATCGCGCGAAACGCAGACCATTGTATGTCGCATTCTTAGATATGAAAAAAGCGTTTGACCGGGTCCCAAGGGATACAATCTGGTGGAGTCTTCGGAGGAAGAATGTCCCCGAACAATATATTAACATTGTAGCTGACATGAATAGGGGTGCGAGATCGACGGTGCGAACAGCTGTGGGTCATACAAAATCAATAGCAGTCACAGAAGGTGTGCACCAAGGCTCAGTGCTAAGTCCCTTCCTGTTTTGCTTAGTTTTAGACTCACTAACTGAGGTAGCGCAGTCCTCAGCTTCGTGGACATTTATCTACGCAGACGACGTTGCCATCTGTACCGAGAGCCGCACAGAATTACAAAAGGCACTTGTGACGTGGAAACACCAGCTGCGAGTCGGTGGCCTGGTGTTGAGTGTTGCAAAGACCCAATACATGGCCCTTAACGATCCGAGTCCAAATATCAGCCCGATTCCCATCGATGGACAGTTAGTCACCATGTGCGATTAGTATAAATACTTGGGCGGTATGATGCACGTCTCTGGGAATTTGGAATTCAACATTCAACATAGAATCGCTGCACCGTGGTTAAAGTGGCGAGAAGTAACTGGTGTCACATGTGATAAAAAGATGCCGGTAAAACTTAAAGGGCTAATCTATAAAAGCATGATAAGACCAGTCCTTATGTATGGTAGCGAAACATGGGCAGTAACTCAAAAGAACGTACATACTATTCAAGTGGCCGAAATGAAAATGTTGAGGAGGATGTGTGGCGTAACCAAGCTTGATAAAATCCGCAACGAGTACGTGCGAGGAAGTCTCGGTGTGCGTGATATCGCTGACAAGATGCAGGAGAGTAGGCTGCGATGGTATGGACACGTAAAGAGAAAGCCACCTGACTATATTGGAAATTTGGCTCTACAACCTGACATCCCCGGTCGAAGACCGGTCGGAAGACCCAAAACGCGATGGAAAGATGTGGTGCTGAAAGATAAAAGGTTATGCGAAGTCACTGACAACGATGTCCAGGATCGAGCGAAGTGGAAGAGAAAAATAAGGAAAGCTGACCCCACCACCATGTGGGACTAATAGCTAGGAAGAGAGAGAGAGGTTGAAGTTAATTAATTATCTTTCATCCCTGCCAACTCCAGATTTTTCCTATTTCTCTTTTTGTGCTATCACTGAATGTGATGTTAAGAAGGGCGTACAATCCATTTCTTCGAATGCCGTTGGTGCTGACAGTGTGAGTCGTAATATGATCGTATTTATCCTAGATATTGTTTCTCCTATAATATGTGACATTCTAAACCACTCCATTTTCAGTAGTAAATTTCCTGATGTTTGGAAGCATGCCCACGTTATTTCAATCCCAAAAAAATCCAAACCTACAAATTTTAGGGATTTCCGCCCTATCTCTATTTTGCCCTTCCTTTCCAAAATCCTAGAAAAAATAGTTTATGAGCAGTTAAGCACATTCACAACATTTAACATTAACAAACATCAGCTGCTAAGTCCTTTACAATCTGGATTTCGTCTTGGTCATAGTACGGTTTCTGCACTTGTCAAGGTCACCGATGATATACGGTCAGCTATGGACAAAAAACAGCTTACAGTATTGACATTATTAGATTTCAGCAATGCGTTTAACGCTGTTGACTTTGATATTTTGCTGAGTCTGTTACGTACCCTTAACATATCTCCATCAGTGTTAGATTGGTTTCGGAGTTACCTCACTGGCCGGAGACAGCGCATTAGGAAGGACGATAAGTCCCTTTCTTTGTGGTGTGATGTCTCCGCTGGGATACCTCAAGGTGGCGTATTATCTCCCTTACTTTTCGCAATTTTTATTACCTCTATCACTCAATATATATCTTCTCTCTATCACATGTATGCTGATGATATTCAAATTTATCGCCATTCAAATCCTGAGAATCTTAACGTCTCCATTTCTGCCATTAATGATGACCTGAATTCAATTTTAAGATGGAGTAGCCTCTATGGTTTGAAAATTAATCCTGGTAAATCACAGGCTATTATTATTGGCAGCCTTGGCATAATTGCAAGGGTCGATAGACAAAACCTCCCACCAATAGTATATGATGGGGTAATTATACCCTTTTGTGATCACGTTAAAGATCTTGGTCTACACTTGGATCAGACATTATGTTGGTCTATGCACCTTAAGGACCTAAGCAGAAAGACATTCGTCGCAATGAATTCGCTCCAACGTTTGAGGTATTTTCTTCCAATTCCCACCAAAATTATGTTAGCACATTCTCTTCTTCTCTCTATTCTCGATTATGCCGTTGCAAGCTTCGTAAATTTAACCGAGGACCAATTAAATAAGCTTGAGCGACTTCAAAACATAGCTATACGGTTCATATTTGGCTTGCCCAAATATGACCACATATCTCAATTTCGACAACAGCTCAAATGGCTTACTATTCGTCGTCGCCGGGACTTACGTTTGCTTTCTCTGCTGTACTGCATATCATTCCACCCAAATACACCCTCGTACCTAAAGGAAAGATTTGAACTTTTAGGGTCTTCTTCCAATTTAAGATCATCACAACTACTTATTATCAAAATGCCTGTCCACAATTCCAAATTTGATAAATACTCTTTCACCGTACTTGCCACTAAACTATGGAATGCTTTGCCTTTGTCTCTTCGGAAATCAAAAACTTTAAATTTATTTAAAAGATCTGTGAAAGAGCACTTTTTATCTCAAGATAGCTAAGACTTCAGTATAATAATTATCAGTGTATAAGTATATTATATATATCATTTATTTATAATTGTTTACTTTATATAAATTCATGTTTATAGATATAATCCCAATATTACTTATCTATTTATTTATTTCTATTATTATTTTCCAATTCCCCTTGTATTTATTATATAATATATAGTTTAGTCTATTATAGTTTATTTATTGTATTAGTATTTAATTTATTTACAAATCTACGTATTAGTGTTTAGTTATTTATAAGCTTGTTTATTATTTGTACCTACGCCACCTACCCATATTAATGACTGTTTTATATATTCTAAAACCCAGGGTTGCCTGGAAGAAATCGCCGTTAGGCGATAAGGCCGCCTGTTGTACTTCTTTTGTGTTACTTGTATGTGTTTTACTTTTTTTAATATTTGTGGTGTACAATAAAGAGTATATGAATGAATGGGGCAAAGCCACCGAAAAGTCAAAGCCATCTGTGGGGAGGCAATAGGAACCGCGAAAAACCTATTAGTAGGGTGTAGGGTACTTCTAGATAAAGGTCAATACTCGCGTCGCCACGACAAGGTATTAGAAATTATACGGGAAGCGGTTAGTCTTTCAGTAGCAAGAGCGCGGAAGGGTATAACAACCACCAAACGATCTGTAGAATTCTTAAAAGAAGGCTCCTCCAAAAAATCAAAAGCGAAGCCTTATTCAATATTAGGCGAGGCTCCTGATTGGACTCTCATGATGGACACGTATGAAAAGCATTACAAAATCCCTGGGGACGTTGGTGTTTCGTCATCCAGACCGGACTTATTCCTGTAGTCGAAACATCTGAGGCGCGTGATACTTGTGGAGCTTACTGTTCCTTGGGAAACAAACATCCCAAGGGATCACACATTCAAGCTCAATAAGTATTACGAACTGACCAACGAATTGATCAGTAATAAATTTATAGTTAGTTTGTACGCGATAGAAGTGGGAGCGAGAGGTATAACAGCAAAATCTCTCTGTAGCCTACTTAAAGACCTTGGCCTCTCTAGAACAAGCATCGGTTAGTTTCTAGAACGTATTTCAAAGGCGGCATTAGTAGGTTCTTTCCAAATTTGGTTAGGTAGGGAGAGGAGTGTGGAGGGTGAAGGTGAGCGTTTTTGCGCATAATAAAGGGGCCCCTTAAACCTACTCCTGGGTCGCAAGTCCCAGGCACTGCTTGCACTCCTCTCCTTGCAACGCGATGGGGCCGGCACCAGCACGGTGAATCCATGGAATGCTAAGAAGCTTCGTCTCTCTAGTACCTGATGTAGAATTAAAACGTGTGAAGCTTAGTATACGGTAGTAGAGACTTATTTTAGCTCCTAAAGAAACAACTAATCTTTGTATATATGTTATAATAATCTTTGTAGATATTTGAAACATACTTATACTAAGCTTTGTAATTTGAGAATCATCAATATTATCTATGTTAAAATAATATGTAATAATGTGATGAAAATTTTAATATTAGGCTTAATAAAGTTAAATCACATAACACATATTCAATACACATACATGTTTACTCAGTGGGATTAATATAAGTAACTACTACATTTATATTGTATGAATATTCGATGAAGCATAAACAACTTAAACAATTTATCTAACATACACTACCTTGTGCTGCAAATAGATTACGTGTTCCATATTCTAATGAACTCTCCACTTACATGTTATATGAACAATTCACTCAGTAAAATAATAGAATGTGTCTTTGAGTATGAATGGAGTCGAATTACACTCATGCAGAAATAAGCTCTCAGACGCCGCTTATATAAACCTTATGGATATCTCTATCCTGGTATTTGTGTTTCTTGTTCTTTGTGTTCTTTTGTGTTACTATATGTGATATAATTATTTTAATTAAACATATTATTTTTTTCATTATTTAAATACTATATCAAGAATGATATCAAAAATTATAAGTTTCTAGAACTAGTAGGTATTATACTCTAAGTTTGGTAACGAGTATGTGTAATGAAAAAATACAGACAATAGTATTCATTAAAATATTTCTAAATATATCGATATTTAAATGGAAGGGAACACCTATAAAACATTGACATTAAAAAGACGGCGGAAAATGCTTTTGATAATCTTGAAGGTCAAGGATCTTCATTAAGTACAATCGACTCTACAGATGCTATAAAGGAAAGTTATATAATACTATTCAGACATATTTTCTATAAATTTCCGCGAAGATATATCACAAAAGGTTTACATAGGTATAACCTTATTTTTTTTTAATTATTACACACATCTGAAAGAAAAGATCACTTATTATATTAAAAATCGTCAACCTAAGAAACATTTACCAAAAAAAATACTTCATATATTATTCAACTAGCTGTTGTCCGCAGCTGCGCTCGTGTAGGTCGCTTTTCGCGTAATCTGTGGAAACTACTATTATCCAGACCTATAATAGACTAATAGTTAATTCTATAGTATCCTATTACCGGGGCAATTTTATACATATAGGCCTTACATTGCTACGAATTACGATATCAAACTGAAAATAATAACATACACACTTCACACACACAGCCAGGATGTACGAAATAAAGCATTTAAATACGAAATATTTTTTACCAAATATTATGTTTTTGAGTAATGTTCAATTGATGAATTTCTTTGTAGAATTTCAAACTGCTAGACGATATGCGAAAACATAATCATAGCGAGTTCTAAAAAAAGTCATCACTATATATTGAGATTTTATGTAACTATATTTCAAATCAGCATATGCTCATTTTTAATTTGTTATTTTATTAAAATTCAGATAAAACAAAGTAGAAATTCTAGCTTTGTCTAAATTTAATATATTTATGTAAACCGCATTCAATTCTGTTTAAAAGTTTTGAAACAGAACTTGAAGTAAATTTACAATTGACCATAACTCCTTTTTCCCTTAACCGATTTTGGCAAAACAAAGTTCTGACAACGCTCCATATTATATATAATCCATTTTTGAAAATTGCATTCAAATCTGTTGAGTAGTTTTGAAGTTATAACGTACCAGACAGTCAGGCAGACAAAACATCCAAAAATTGTTTTTTTTTTGGTTTCTGTTACTCGTCTTTAATCGCCTACTATCAGCTTTTTGGAAAAATATTTAATGTATATACATTCGATTTTTACTGTCTTATTATAAAATATTTGTGATTTGAGATATAAATACTTCGTCAAAGATAATATATTGAAAAGGTTTGCGATAGTATAAATATCACGCTTATTCACTTATGGTTAAGTATATACTGCTCCTCCAAATGTCTTCATTTCCTTCTGTTTTTCGCAAGAGTCTCGACCCCCGGTTATGCTGTAACAGCCAATAGGACTAACAGAATTTGTCCATCCAAAAAAAAATGCAAGAGTTTTGCCCAGCTACTTTATGTCATCCATTCGATATCGATGTTGTTGCAGTCTGCCAGAAAACGGCACTCTTTGTACCTGGGCCTGTCTTCGTCTGGATAACGCCATCTGGATAACGAGCTACGTGTCCTACCAACTTCAATTGATATGCATGTGTTAATGCGTCTATCAAATTAGCTTCGCTTTTAATGGTTCTATTCATTTTGTCTACGAATTTGATGCCAAGAACACTTCTTTCCATAGTCCATGCATGAGCGGAGTTTTGATAAATTATTTATGATGAAGATCCACGTTTGAACGCCTTATGACAAGCAGGGTACTAGACTTGAAACCATTACTATTTTTTCAGTTTTTGTGAGGGTTTTGATTTTAATATTTCTTTGTAGCTCAATATTTTTTCCAGGTAAATTTTCTATGTAATTTTTCTCACGTGTCTTGTGTTTTTAAATGATATTTGTTATCAAAAATAAATATAGCGCTCTACATATTCAATAGAAATATGTGTTATTATTATTGGAATTTTCCGTGCCATTGGTAAGTAAGTATTCTTGTCCTAAGGTTTCGAAGACCAATGATTTCGCAGGCAATGTTAAGTTCTGTCAGCATTAGCTTATCAAGGTTTTTTTCATGTTTTGGTGAAGAAGACACCTTTCTGTACAGTTAACAGTCGAAATACGACCTCCGGTACTTATACAGTGCATTTCGAGTATAATAAAAATTATTTTATAGTTATTCAAATATGATAGTTAATTATATTATGTTTTAAACTAAATAACGAACCGAAAATGTTATATGATTTGTTTTTAAATAACCTTAGTACAAAAGTAAGTAATGAACCTAGTAGCCTGGGGTAAAGAGAACTCAATGTTATTTTTGAGTTCACGACTGCCTTTGATAATGCCATAATTACAAAAAAAGCTTTAAGTAAATGAGAGGCACTTGTGCCTTTTAAAGTCAACTTAAAATTTAACATTCTTTTGGCTTTTTCTTAACAAACTACTTCTTTAATTTCTTTCGACTTTTGACTTTTTTTAAATAAATAAGTAAATTGAAATTGATACACATATGTAGTTTCCTGAATGTTTCTCTTTCTCTTGACTTAAGTAGCAGACCGATCTATGTTTAGTCAAAGTATCTTGCTATGGATGTTAAATATTGTATTCTTTGTAAGATAAAAAAAAATAAGATTTGCTTAAGAATTGCATATTTTATACTCAATGCATGCATATGCATACAGAAGAAATACGTGGGTGCAAAGTAGCTCTTTATTTTAATAAAGGATTATAAATATAATTCACAATTATAAATGAGAATGAGTCATCCGCTCAGTGTTCATTTTCAGTATTTATAATTTAATTAATGACAATATAATAAATATAATAAAACAATAATTTTATTGTAGTCCTTTGAGTGTGGGCCAAGCCTAAAAAAGTACAGAGTCTGGGATTAGATACGAATCATTTATTTGTACAAGATATCCAGGGATTATCATACAGAATATACATCACTATGAAAATACATTTCTTATGTGACTAGTATAATATATGTGAAATTGTTCAAAGTAATAATAAGTCAACCAATAAGTTTTCAGTATAAAAAATATATTAAAAATAATATGAATTTTTCAAATTTGCAAAATTGAATTTAGTTTTCTTATGAGGTATGTAACGCTGTATGCAGCGCCATCATCAACGCTAGCGTGAAGACCGCTTCGTGAAGCCCGGTGTTAATGTCGTGCTATTGTTAATTGGAGTTTAATTTTGAAGTTTAGAAATAAAGTTAAGAAGATATTTTTTTTGCTCTTGAGATACTTATGGTAATATTAGAGTAATATAAAAGAATAACTATTGAAATATAATAGAATAACTTACATGTTATAAAAGTAAGCAAAAAAAAAGTAATTAAAACTTATTTTCGTACTTAAACCCTTGAAAATATTCTAGGCAATAATTATGAAATGAAAAAAATAAGACCAATACTTTTCAGAAAAACATACCTGACCAGCTTTACCTATTATCGTCACTACTCTCGTTAAACTATGTTTAAATTTGTAACTTTGGTCATAATTTACTTAGTATGAAAAAAGTGTCAGCTAATGGGCTGATTCTAACATTTTCAAATTCAAATATCAATGGTTACATTAAATTGGTCAGTATAGTCAGTGCTCACTCAGTCAGGTTTCTTAGTCAGTCAGATATAAATTTATATTATAGGTACTAGACGTACTTCTTTTAAAGACAGGTATTTCTTTAGATTTATAGAAGTAAAGCTAAAGAAATGAGAGCAACTTATCATTACTCTGGTATAAATCCCACCTTGGTAGATCTGCAATCTGTCTTTGTTTAAAAATATTAATAGGAAGGTTAAGTCTAGTTTAGTCTAGTCTCCTCTATTTCCACGTTTAGTACGTTTTAATTATTTGATTCATTCTTATCAGATATTTTAAAATATTCTTCGAATTAGAATGTGCAAAATTGGTAAATTGTATTAAACCCTCAATCGTTCGCACATCATTAGTATAAAAAAAACAATGTTGGTAAGATATGTTTCAAAATTGCGTACCTATGTTATACTCAATTAATTGCATAAAGAAGAAATAAATAAAAAGATTATATTATATATATATATATATATATATATATATATATATATATATATATATATATATATATATATATATATATATATATATATATATATATATATATATATATATATATATATATATATCCTACTACTATTATAAAGGCGAAAGTTTGTAAGTATGGATGTATGGATGTTTGTTACTCTTTCACGTAAAAACTACTGAATGGATTTGAATGAAACTTTACCACAATATAGCTTATACATCAGAATAACACATAGGCTATAGCTTATACATCAGAATAACACATAGGCTACAATTTTTGAAGTTTTTAATGTGAGGTCGTAAAAAAAACACTGACTGAATCCTACAAGATAGATCAAAACAATTTACTACAGTATTGTACAATTTAAAAAGGTCTACAAAAAAGTCCGTGATGATATATGTTTATCTCTTAGGAATAACCCACAATAACCATTTTTTATCCTTTACTTTGTACGAGAAATAATGGCTTATTTACGAAGCGATTTTAAGCAATACAGTATTAATCCTTATCCAATTAAGTATCTTAAATACATTGTGCATTTAATAAAGATCACGTGTTTCCAAAGCGAAGAATCTGCATGTTTATGCTAAAGGAAAAAGATCGTTAAATGTAGTTTATAGGAGCATACTGCAGTAGCTACCTATAGGCCTATGATTAGGGCTCTGCAGTGCGTAATTACCGTATTTCTTACTTATTACTAGACTAGACGGGACGAACCTGAAGTCCACGCGAACGAAGTCGCGGGCAAAAGCTAGTATATATATATATATATTGGCCACTTTAACCTTCTAATGTAAATTAGCCATTTTATTATTTCAGTGTAAAATGTCTAATTCTTGTGACAGTTCAAGACATAATCAATATACTGCCACTTTGGGAGCAACGTATTGCTCGGGCGTCATTAGCCTCAAACTAGTGCAATTTTTTATACCTTCTACTTTTTATACAGAAGTCACTATTAATTTATTCGTATTATCTTTTTATAATAAGTGTAATGTACTAATTATGTAATTAGGTTTTTATTTCACAAATATACAATATGCAAACTTGAATATAGTACCTATACGAAAGATCCGAATTAAATAGCTATGGTGAAAGTCGGATGGTCTATTTTTTATTCTTTTATCCAACATAATAGGATCTCAAAGTATTCGCAGGATCTTAAAATTGTAAACAAAATTTGAAATATTTAAATAGGATACAAGATTTATAAAACAATACTTAACAAAAAAAAACAGCAAAACTACATGAACTGCAAGTTTTATATGAACCTTTACATAACCATTTTATAAGAAAAAAAAAATTGGTAATACATTAAATTGCTCATGTTAGTTCAGCATCAGAAGTGACTGTATGTAAAGTGTAATATGTTAAGTTTTTGACTGCTGGTTGGAGAGGGATTTGATCTGGTTGCACTTGGGGTAGAAAGTAGAAACTTAATAAATTATTTATATTAGACTTTGTTTGAAAGGGTCTCGTTAAAGTTTAACGCTAGTTCGTGTTAACTTTACTATTAAAAGTCGTTTAAAATGAAAAGAGAAGCTCTATTTTGTTTGCAAGTGAAATTAAACAACTTATTGTTTCTAGTTATCAATTAATAGAAATACTTTCGACAATATATACATGCAATAACTCCTCCATAATAAATAAGTAGACGTTTTTATTTTAATGGGGGTACTGAATGGTAATTTGACTACTACGTTCATCCATAATTCCCTTACAGAGGATCTGCTATAACACTAAAAACTCTGAATGGTCATTTGTGTTGTTACGAAGCGCGCTGAATATTAACGACTTTCGTGATTTAGGCATCCTAATGTTTTT
This sequence comes from Napeogenes sylphis, assembly GCA_959347405.1. Taxonomy (NCBI): domain Eukaryota; kingdom Metazoa; phylum Arthropoda; class Insecta; order Lepidoptera; family Nymphalidae; genus Napeogenes; species Napeogenes sylphis. The sequence continues at coordinate 11,801,286 of OY365783.1, forward strand.
ATTGTCTTTAGTCAAATGTTTTCTAAAACCAAATATACCATCTATTGATTACAAACAATAGTGAAATTGGTAATATATATTTTTTGATACTAATATTATGACAAACAAGTAAAATTCTGATCTTAAATTATGTAAGCTTATGCTAATATTTTCGAGAAAACGAGAATCTGCGATATTATTAAAATTGTGTACATCTGAAATAATCACATCTGCAGAACACCTTAAATTAACGAAATTAAAACCGCGAAAATAAATTAGAACTCATTAATGAAAGTCATTTTCATTATCAAAGAATAAATAATTTATGTCGTATATTATAAGCTCTGCTATAAATCATAAGTCATTGCAGATTATTGCTTCTATAAATTTACGCATTAACAAGATAACATTATTTCGTAGTTTTTCTCTATTTCTAAACATTCAAATTACAATTTACAATTCAGTTCATAATTTATAGATAGATTGGTAGGATCAATGGTTGATTTTGACCTTGGGTTAGATATCGTTTATCTTAATGTTCGATATCCAAATATAATTTTCTTATATAATAACAATAACTTTTCTGGCGCTTTTTCTGAACAATGTATGTTTTGGCATGACATATTTCGTGCGTTTGATTTACCAGAGCCACTGTGTCATCAGCGTCATCACATTAAATAATGTAATTACCACTGCATGTTTTAATTAACCATCGAGTATTATTGTATCTTTATTTAGTTTACTCTTTTTGTGGTATATTCTAAAGGTCAAAGTGTCTGCGGGGCTTCACGGAGGTCCTTTTGTTTTTGATAGCCCTTCTTCCATTGGTAATAGATTGTCCTTAACATTATTTTTTAATTTTGTGTTGTGTTGACGTTAAGCAATAATGTAGTCTAAAATGTGACACACTTTCCTAGAAGCTATCTATCAACCATGGATTTTAAAATGGCTAGATTATAATTTTCAGGAAACAACAATGCTGAGTATTAAAGATTGGCCGTCCTTACATTTTTTTTTACAAACACTTTTTTTACAAGGCCTTGGCACTTCTCCAATGAGTCAGTGTCTTCCTACCGAGTTTATTGCTTTTTGTTGATGGATCCTTTCTAGGGGTTGTTTAACCAATAATTTCGATTTTACGCCTGTTACTTGTAGCTGATCTGTCATCGTTATCAATAGTGACGTATACATTCCGGCCGAATAGTTTTCTGTAGCACTGGCTCGAACGTTTTATCGTGCTGTCATCCTCATATCAAAATATAATGGCTTTAATGATTCGGAGCGAGCTGAGAACCTTGGAGGGTAACGGCATTCGAATATCATTCAATGGCTTGGAGACCTTACATGATTCGCTTCAATTGATTTAGCATTGTATAGATACAATCGTCTTTATTGAGACGTAGGTGACATTTATTAGGTTTCGTTTGAAAATCGTACCCACTATAACTTTTATGTTAATCATTTATACGAGTTTATGTTTCTTTGTTATTTGTTTTAAATAGAGTATGTGGTTTTTGTTCTAATATTTTTGTGTTATGCAAAACTTAATAATTTACCTAGAACATGCACTACCTAGAATAATCAAACTTTTAGCTTTGGGTTATAAAAATCTAGTTTTTGATTTGAAGTCGGAATAGCGATAACGTGTTTTTATTCTTAAAAAGCGGCATCCTGCCGATATATATGATTATGTAGTATCACAGTATTTATGGAACAAAAATATTATTGTATTCCTCGTGAGTATGGGCCCAGCCTAATATAGAGCCGGGCCCGGGATTAGATATGACTCATTTATTTCTACAAGATATCCAGGGATTATCACACAAAATGTACATCACTATGAAAATGGATGTATGTAACTAGTATAATATTTTTGAAATGGTTCAAAGTAATATTAAGACAAGAAAACCTTAACAAATAGAAGAAAACATAATTCATTACATAATAATATAATATACAGTGAGAATATGTTTTCCTTAAAAAAATATAATTTCCATTTTAATTTTACAAATTTGCAACATTGAATTCAGTTCTCTTATTAGGTATATAACGTTGTATGCAGTGCCATTATCAACGATCGTGAAGGCCGCTTCGTGAAGCCAGGTCTTTAGTGTTGTATTATTGTTAATTGCAGTTTGAATTTGGTTTTAGATTATTATTCTTCTGCACTTGAGATACTTATGGTGTCTAAAAGAATATTTATGGAAATATATTAGAATAACTTACATGTTTTTATAGTAAGTAAGAAAAAGAAAGTTATTAAAAAATATTATCGTATTTTAACTATTAAAACAGAACAAATCTCAGCAAATATTACTTGAAATAAATATCAGAAAATATTGTAAATATATTCTTAATAAAATTTGCTTGGGTTTTTATAGTTCCAATAAATAATATTTGAGTCATCATTATACTTAATTGGAACGCGCAGATTTATAAAATTGGAAATGCAATTATTATAAAAGTATTTTTTTTCTGAATTAATGTTTAAAAATTAACATGGTACTCTTAATTTTGGTGTAATTAATGTTAAAAAAAATAACTATTTGATGTATATTATGAGACCGCAAAGCGTCAGAAAATTTGGTGATTTTCTTAAAAACAACGACTGTTCAAGAAGCTAATCTTCTTTCGTACAATATATAATGAGAAATTGCACTACGTTATTAATGTCTATCATTTTCTTTTGCAACTTAACTATAATTCAAACAATCTTTTTTTTTTTTAAATCATTTTATTATTATTATTAAAACATTAAATTGCACAAAAGGATCATGCCTTTTCAAAATATGCGTTTTCTAGTTACTGGTGACTTATATTTGATTGTATTTTTTTTAATAATTTTTAATTATTTTTGACTTGATTAATTTCACAAATATTCTTTAAAAGTAAAACTCTGGAATAGTCAAGTACTAAAATAACTTAAAAGCTTTGCAATAATTCTAAAAAAACAGTCATAAATAAAGTGCATAAATTTATAACTACTTTTTTTTGCGCCAGAGTTAAACAATACCCTGTAGTAAATTGTAGATTTTAATATATTTATGATAAAATCAATAAAAAACTGATTTGTTTTATAAATCATAAAAATAACGCAAAATTCGAACTCAAGGGTTAAGAATCTTTGTGAAAATTATCTATATTATCCTACCTACATTTTTACTTACAATTTTATTCACTTTAGTTTAAAAAATATATTATGATATACCTACAACAAGAATTATCATCAAAAATCAGTTTGTATAATTAATCATGGTTAGTTTGAAGAGCGTTAATACTATGTCATGCTGCACGTAGCACTATTTTAATACGAACATAAAATTTATTGCTATGCTACTTATTATCAAATACGGCCTTGTTTAAGAACCTAGTTTATTTTGTCGGAAAACATATAGAAATTTTATAGATAAATACAACAGATTTTTTAACTCTATATAAAACATTTTAAGTTATCAGCAGGTTATTTAAAAACAATATTCTTGGCTCTAAAACCCTTTACCTGTAAGTTAAATAAAATCCAGAGAAGAGATATGATTTCGAGAAAATATTAAGATAATAAAACATTAATTTAATACTCGTAATAACTCGTCTAATAATACTATAGAATGCTTCCCTTTATAGGCTATGAACTGTATGATTTATTATATTCAATGAATATTTGCTATCCATTCTGTTCCTGACAAGTTGAATCCGGCACAAGGAAGGTGAAACAGAGGATCTTGTAAAATTCAAATCCAAAATATCTTTATTTAAGTAGGCATCTTGCTAAGAGTCCTCAACAATAATTTCTTTAAGATACTTAGTTCATTGGATGCAGTTCCATTTTAGTTAAAATATGGTTAATACATATTTTTTTTTTTTTTTTTTTTTTTTTTTTTTTATATGATCTAGGGCAATGCTTGACTACATTCCACCTGATGGTAAGTGGAATGTAGTCTTAGGTGGTAAGGCGCATTACCCTAGCAACCTATTCACTCTTCGCTTGAAGATACCCACATTGTATTCGGTCGGAAATACCGACGCAGGCAAGATGTTCCAATCCTTTGCTGTACGCAGTAAAAATGAGGAAGCAAAGCGCTTCGTTCGGACAGGTGGAATGTCCACAACAAAAGGATGAAAACCTGCCGTGCGTCGGGACGTCCGGTGATGGAAGGGGGACGGGGGAATTAAATTGTGTAATTCCAGCGCACACTCACCAAAATGTATCCTATAGAATACTGAGAGGCTAGCAATTCTACGCCTGTGCTCAAGGCTTTGGAGGTCGGCTCCGACCAATTCGTGATCGCCTATAAGCCTCTTTGCTCGCCTCTCAATTGAGTCCAGAACCGCAAGATGAGACTTTGCGGCACCAGCAAATATGTGACCACAGTACTCTACACACGACCGGATCTGTGCTTTGTATAAAACAAGAAGCTGTCCCGGTGTAAAGTACTGCCGAACCTTCGCCAGAACGGCAAGCTTTGCTGCTGCTGCTCTTGCTCTGGACTCAATGAACCGACCAAAGTTGAGGTTCGAGGAAATCTCTAAGCCTAACAACTGATGCCGGTCACTGTATTCCAAGGATACATTCTGGAAAGTAGGAGCCAAGGTGAAAGGGCTCCTTTTGGCGGTGAATAGACACGTCTGCGTTTTGGTGGCGTTGAACTTGACAAGATTGGCATTGCTCCATGCGGTGACTGCCTGAAGTTTGTCATTCAAACGTTGCACCATGGCTTCTCTTTCAGACTGTACTTGATCTCGACTAGCCCGAGTACTCGGCAGATATCTTTCTACAACTGTGCTGTCGTCTGCATACCCATAGATACCGGGCTTCAACAGATCATTAATGTGCAGCAGAAACAGAGTTGCAGAAAGAACGGACCCCTGAGGCACTCCGGCATTTATTGTCAAGGGTTCCGAGGAACACCCGTCGACAACTACTCGGAGAGATCTGTGGCTCAGAAAGTCCGTTACCCAGCCGATCAGACCAGGAGATATACCATACGCTGAAAGCTTGCTTATAAGGCTCGCATGCCAGACCCTGTCAAATGCCCTCGAGACGTCCAGAGAGACGGCGACCGCTTCTCCGTTCTTCTCGATGGCCTCGCCTAAAATGTGAGTAGCATACACTAGGAGGTCCCCAGTAGACCTATTACGGCGAAACCCGTACTGTCGGTCACTGAGGAGATCGTTACCTTCTAGGTATGCTAGTAGGCGCGAGTTCAATACACGCTCCATAATCTTGCAGAGTATGGAGGTGATTGAAATCGGTCTGTAATTGACAGGGTCGGCACGGCTGCCTTTTTTGGGCACGGGTTGCACATTAGCAAGCTTCCAGGATTTCGGCACTATTCCAGTCATGAAAGAGAGACGATACAGACGTGTCAGTACAGGAGACAACTCAGCTGCGCATGTCTTGAGCAGAATGGCTGGTAAACCATCAGGACCACTGGCTTTATTCACATCTAAACGACACAATGTTCTCCATACCTCTTTGTTAGTGATGCGGATTTCAGGCATCGAAACACCGCAGTGAGGAAGATGTGCTGGAGAAGCATTGCCAGTGTCTAGATGCGAATTATCAGCAAACAGAGAAGCAAGTACGTTCGCTTTCTCTGTTGCTGTGTGGGCCAGGGATCCATCCGGCTTCAGCAGAGCAGGCAGTGAGGGTTGACAGAAATTCGACTCGATCGCTTTCGCAAGAGACCAGAAAGCTCGACTGCCAGTTGGTCTGACAGAGAGCTTTTCGCCATTCTTAGCGATTCGATCGAGACGAGCCTTCCGCAATGCCTTTTTGTAGGACTTGGCAGCTTGGTTAAAGGCTCTCTTCTTCGAACTTACATCCGGAGTTTTGCGGCTTCGAGCATCAGCCCAAATGAGATATGCCGAATGTTTTCGGTCTTGAGCATGACCACATTCGGCATTAAACCATGGGCGAGCTTTGCCACAGATGGGTACGTCAGCAAAAGGAATAAAATACTCCATTGCCTGATGCACCACATCAGTTATAGCATCCGCGCAACTCGACGGATCCAAAGAAGAGAAGCAGACCTGCCGCCAAGGATAAGACGCAAAAAAGTGCCGCATCTCATCCCAATCTGCTGACTTGTATTTCCATACTCGCCTAACACCATGAGGTTCGAAAGCTGGTGGGGAATATGTAAACACAGATTTCACCAGACAGTGATCGGAAGTTCCCAAGGGAGAGGTAACCTCTACCCGATACCTGTCCGGATCAGTTGTCAGCAGAAGGTCCAGGCAATTGGCTGTATGGCCTACCACATCTGGTACCCTTGTCGCTTGCTTCACCAGCTGAAAGAGGTCCAAGGACAACGCAAAGTTCCGCGCTTCTCTTCCAGCATGGTCGGTCTTCTGGTACGGGAACAGCCAGTCCTGATGACAGGCATTAAAATCCCCCAGAAAGACGAGCTGCGCTGAAGGGAACTGATGCAGAGCCATATCAGCAGCCTCACCGAGATACTCGAATAATCTAGTTGTCTCCTGGTCACCGCTGTGCGAACGGTAAACACAGGAATACAGGATTTTTTCGTTTCCTGTGTCTACTAAAACCCATAAAGAAGAAAAAGTGGGGTCTTCAAGGTGACGGAGACGCTGGATACAGAGGTCGTTCAGCGCATACACGCAGACTCCGGCACGTGAGCGAAAGTTGTGCTCTAACGTGTATCCGGGATAATCCAGGTGCGCAGCGCTTAAGGGACATTGTATCTGCGTCTCCGTCAAAAAGAACAGGTGCGGTTGTTCTGTCTCCAGGTGGTGGTGGACAGGTAAGATATTAGAGTGCAAACCCCTAATATTACTGAGGTGCACTTTAAATGAGGAGGAGTGCAACCGCTGTACAAACTTTTTCCTTTTTTGGTTTATCTTCATGATAAAAATAAATAAAAGTGAATAGGGATGGGAAATGGCAGTTGAACGAGGCGGTACGTATCAAACCCGACTTCGAAATTGGTGATGTCTTGCCGCTGGGAGGCTAGCCTGGAGACTGCGGGGACGCCCGAACCCCCCCAGGGATCGCCATCGGGCCTCCTCGCCTGGTCGCCAACCAGCACGATGGAGCCACCCTGGGATTTTTCGCAGCTGGCGGGGCAGCCTTTCGTGGGTAGCTAACCCACTAATTGGGCCCCCAACTATCTGCGGGCGGCCAGCGGAAAGCCGTCGCTTCGGATCCCGCTACCCTCCTCGACTAAACACCCGACAAAACAAACACCAACTCGACGTCAACCGGTTCGCCAACGTACCGCAGCTGTTCAGACCCATTTCCCATAAACGGCTTCATCGAGCAACGTGCCGGAACACGACTAGGTCGCTTTGCGGCACGACTTTGCCCGATGGGTGGTAACTTTGCCGGCGACCCGATGTTATGGTCTACCACCAAGACTACATAAAAAGACATTCGATTTATATATTTTTAAATTAGACATTTTGTGCCATTTTTTATTGATTATTTGATGGAACAGGAAGGGACTGGATGTGTAAAATATCATTTGTATAATTTAAAGCACTTTCTTCCTAAATCTAAATCTTAAAATATGTTGCCTAGAAAATACGAATTCAAGTTTGATATTGTCCAGTAACGCGTGTTTGACGTAGATAACTTTGTCATGTTGCTTTTAGTATTTACCATTTTGAGTGCAACGTATCGCTTAGTCGTCGTTAGCTTCAAAATAATACAATTGATTTGCAATTAATATATATTTTTAGAGCCTTCATTTGTTTGTATATATTTTTCTTTATATTATTATTATAGATATAATGTTATTTATAATAAAACAAGGCCGTTCTTCAGTCAGATACCCAAATTATTGCTTTACTTATTATCGCTATTATTCTCTACTCTTCATAGATGCAACGAAATTGCAAATCTTAATGTTTTGTAGATGTCCATTAGCGAGTTCACCACTTACTATCAGATGGATACGATTAGTCAAGTTTTTTGACACCGCCTCCCATTAAAAAGGTTCTCAATATATTCGCAAGTGCTAAATATTATGATCTAAATAAGAAATTTATTTAGAATACAAAATTCATGAAATAAATCTAATCAAAAACATTCAAAGGTAAAGAAACAAACATAAAGAAGACGACGAGTGCCTGCCTGCCGAGTCCTGCTATTATTAAATAAACCAACCATTTCAATAACGAACAAAATATTTTACTACTTATAAGTTAATTCAGGCCTAGAGGTTATTGTTTAAATAGGACAACTTTTTGAATGTCGGTCTGAAAACCATCAGATTCGGGTGCTGACGGGTAGAAGGTGGAAACCCAATAAAATATTTATACAAGACTTTGTTTCAAAGGGTGAAAGGGCTTGGGTAATAATTAAGTTAGTTCGTGTATTTTATAATAAAAAATTGTTTAATAAAGTTAATAATTACAAGTGGACAAATACAATGACTCGCTAAGAACATATTTTCGTTTTATGGTGTTTTATCTACACGTTAAGATAAATTTATTTAGTTATTAGTAAATATAAATTTATTTGACATTGGTAAAATAACTACTCTTACTTTAATTTGTGAAATATTCAAAATATTCACTTTATTCAAACGATTGTAACAAACCGAGAGATGAGCACAACTTACATCTTAAATTCTGGAAGCTTTCTCTCAACATCTGTAGACAATCCCTCACGTTAACGAAATTAAAACAGGAAAAAAAATGGAACTTAATGGCAAATAAAGTTTTCATAATCAAGGAAATAATAACTAATGTCATTTATTAGGCATAGTATTTAAGACGTTTTTGTAAATTCAATAATATTACATACTTCATTTTTCGTGGTATTTATCTAAACACAAATAATAAAGACTCAATTTCTGCTACTAAATATTAAAATTACAATGTGGTTTATAAATAACAGGGGCCAATAATCAATCTATGAATCATTATTAGTATGATATTCAAATGTTAAAACGTAGTATACTTAATTGAAATATTCTTAAATAAGAATCTCTTATAAGAATATTATTAAAAAATAAACAAGATGACAGTCAGGTTATTTCAATATAAGAAGCAATTTCAGGCTTCAACGTGCAATATCGAGTAACGAGGCCGCTTTGTTTTCTTTACTTAGTTTTATATTGCAAAAAAATATTGAAGATTTAATGTTTAAAATAACAAAAATGTCTCAGTCTCATTATATCAGCAATTTACTATATTAATAAAATAAAATTGGTACATCGCCTACCTATAATATTCCAAACTTGTAATTTGATTTAAAAAAAAATGTTTAATAGGCGCACAATCAATACGTGAAGCAAAACTTTGGACCCCTTTTTACGGTGAAGGAATATTAAATTTTGGACACTTATAGTTAATATGTAGAAGAAGTGCAGAACTTTAATAATTTTCAATAATAATACACCTTTAATACATATAAGTAATGATAAAAGCATTGTAGTGTGTGTAGCACTACAATGCGAAACATTACATGTGTAATGTTTCGAATTGTAGTGTTACTACGATGCGAAACATTACACACACTAGTTCATTAATCGTTGTTAACGTTGACGTGTACAATGTATATTTGTCTGATGTCAAATAGTCATAGAGTGTATATTAATTCTATGTAAATAGTAGCACAGAGTTGATTTGACGTAATATAATAAAAAGCTAAAATAAATATGCATAAAGGGGTTGATCAAAACTTTCACTTACTTTACTTTACGATCGAATTTCGGTGGTTGGGCGACCACTAGAAAAATTAATTCTAAATATATAATTCTATAGTAAAACGTTTGAAATGAGAATAAAATAAGGGTAGAAACAAAATGAATTGAGCTCTAGTACTTATGGCGGCGTGACGTAGAATGATTGACGTTTTACTGCAAAGTCAATCGGTTTATTTTCTAAAAACGGACGGACTTTGAACAAGTTTAAACTAGCTTGCTAATACAATTTACCTTTTATTTTTTATACAACAAATTCCATTTTTTTATATATGTATATATGTGTCGCATATCACGATTGTTTAACGATAATTAGTAATTCAATTTATATTATTGTAAAAGGGTGTGAAGCCGTGACGTAAGAAGTCACGTGATCGGAATCATTTGGAGGGTACCTGAGACATTTACGGCCTTACTTATGAACAAGGTTTAACAATTTAAAACAAATATAAGTTCGGAACAAGGAAAATGCTTACTAATAAACTCGATGTAGCTTAAACCAAGTATAACGTAGGTTTAAAGTAGTAACAAATTTAAAACATCGTTATACCAACTCTCACCCTAGTTTTAAGTTTGATATAACTATTGTAACCAAGCAACCAAATAACACTTCTTACTAAATTAAAAAATTCGCTATATTCTAGATTCCATTGAATTTTCAAATATCAGAGTGCTCAGTATGTACTAAAAAATTAAATGGCTTTTAACTCAATACAAGGAGTTGAAAAAGTCAATAATAAGGCCATTCAAATGCAATAGTTTAGGAGAAAAACAAAAATATGCAAAGTAAGAGAATTTTTTTTTGATATTTACAATAATGAACAGTTTTGCGTAGAATGTCGGGTGTCTAAAGATGGTGCCTTATTTTTAGATCGATTGTCTAGTAGTGGAATATTGGTAGATAAACGGAGGGGGTGTGGCTTATGTTCTCTTCTTTAGATTTTAACAGCATTAAGATATTTGGGCCGCAATCAAGTAAGATATAAATTATTTTTATTATAACATTTTGAAAATAGGAATGTTGTAAATATACCAGAACTTATGTCTTTCTTATTTATTTCAGATACAAGGTGATCCTGCAAACATTAACGGATTATTTCACCAGTCTGCTACTGAAATATTGAGGCGACTTGCTAACACAATATTGTCAAAAATATTTCTTTATATTAGAATAGACTACAGTCACATGAAAATGCCTAAAGTGCAAGGTTCTCAAGGCAGTTCTATATACATTGTAAAGGATATTATAATATTTGAATGTTCAGGTAGTCTTAGCAGAGATGTAAAATATACCCACCAGAACAAAATGTTTCACTCAATTATGAAACAAGTAGAAGATAACTAGGGATAGAACAATGGGTAAAGTCAAGAGAGATATGAACGTATTTTTATTTATAACACCATAAGACAGATTTGTGTATACCGACAGGGTTCATAACTTCCTTGGAAAACATCAAGATTTAAATAGTAGCTTCAGGAGTGCTAATATAGAAATATAATAGTTGCAATTGAAATAAATAAATAAGATATTCAACTATCTGTTTTTATATCTTATTAGACAATTACAATAAATCTGAAAAACCTAATTCTTGTATTGTACCATAATACGAGTAGGTACTATATAAATCACCAAAGTAAATTGTAATTGCATCTTTTAATTAGATGTACTTATAAAATTACAAAATGAAGGTTAAATATAATGTAATTTTATTAAATCACAACATAACGCATAACAAAAGTTAAAAATATTTTCTCAGTTACCTAAATAAAGCTTTTAGTTTCGCCTTATTTGTATTTAAATTGTTATTTTCTTTAATTAATATAATGGCTCAAATATTTCTCTTAGAAGTTGCTGCAATTAAAATATATTACAAACAATGTGAATACAATAAATAGCAAGTGTTGATTTCATTTATAATAACATTGTAATTATACCTTTTCTTCTTTTTTAGATTATTTCCGTTTACATTGCGTTCTTATAATTCTTATTGAATAAAACTTATAATTAATTATTAAATTTATTTATAACGTCATAATACCTCAACGTTGAAAGTACAAAAGTGTATCACAGAAAAAACATAACATTTCTTCTTTTCGCAAAAAAAAAAAATCGTCTTTTCGTCCGAATTCAAAATATTAATTTGGACGTTGCCGTTTCGTGCATTTGACATAATGATAGAATAGTTATGACAATGTTATACTGAGTTTAATAGTTAGAAATTATTCTTACATTATTCATGGCTTAAACCGAATATAACACAACAATTCACAGTTTAAGTACTATATAACAATCGCATAGTAATTTTTATAAGTAACAGGATTAAAGTATTGGAGAGCATCGAGTCGAGAGGGAATTCATGAGAGAGAGAGAGAGAGAGAGAGAGATATAGTCCGGACCCTCCAAACTGGACCGGTGGTTCACGCAACTCTGATAGTTATATACCTAGTCTGATAGTTAACTACCCACATTTTATATAAGAATTGTCAAATTGTGTCCTTGTGGTTTAATTGCCTGAGATTAACGCCTTGGATCCTGTACCAGATGACTCTATCAATAACGCAAGCCGCTAATATTCCTTTATCTCTGACATTTTATTTTATATTGTATACTCTTTTATAATTTATCATGTAATAGAATCCCTAAAACACCAGTTATTTTCCATGTTTGTTATAGACTAAAATATCTTATACTAAGTCTAAGTTTACGAGCATCGGAATATCGAAAATGTGACGTCATTGTCACGTCCGTAGCTCATAGTCTCCGAAATGAGTGTTTCGCTAGAGATAAGTGCGCGTATCGAGTTTCGATCCCAAACTGACTACAATATACATTTCATGTTACGTTATTATATTATATTATTTAATATTTATTTGATTATGTTTATTTAATATAATGGTTTAAATAATTTTATTTTGGTCAGACATAATACTTTTTAACATTTTCACTTACATGTTGAAATTACAACAATTTCAGGGATTTGCTTAAGTCACTTTTTTACCTTACTTTGGCATTTTACTCTTTAGGATTATGTGACGGAGTAATTATTGAATAACAATTCATTCACACAGGAACATTTACTTTTGTTTTAAAATTGTAACTGAATTTTTGGTTTACTGTTCGGAAAGACACTTTTTCAAGAAATTAATTTCAATGAGTAGTAATTGAGCAATTTACAAGAAGCTGTTTCCTAAAAGTTATTAATTATTATTTTTAAACTGAGTGCGCAATTATTTAATGACTAGCTCATTATTTTAACTTTCTATGCTAGTATAATAAGACGTTATTAAAAAGTCGCCTCATACTTATTTTTCTAATAATATAGTTTTTTACTTGTGTAACGTTATATGTACCTACATAGAAAGAATTAATTTTTTTTTATCTAGAAAGAGTAGCTCTATTAATATCCAATGTCAAGGATTTTCTCTCTTACATAAACAAATATTTGAATAGGTTTGGTGTTTGCGTTTTAATCAGTTCTTAAATTAAAATCCATTTTCTATAGAATTGTAACAGAGAATATCTAGTATTGATTTAATTTAATCATAAACTTACTGAACGTTAATGTTAACTCAAAGTTACTAATTTTTGAAAATAATTTTAAACATGTATAGCCATGTTAAGCTTATTTAAATTTATATAAATATAGAATGTAAAAAACCGATAAGAGCAGGGATTCGAACCCGCGACTACTGGGAAAACCGTCCCGTCGCTCTACCAACTGAGCTACGGTATAAGTAATAGGTAATACGGTAGCTCAGTTGGTAGAGCGACGGGACGGTTTCCCAGTAGTCGCGGGTTCGAATCCCTGCCCGTATCCGTTTTTTACATTCTATATTTATATAAATCAAAGTTACTATTTACCTACTTCAAAATACTTCAAATAACTTGTAGAAATATTAAATACTTCACAAACCATTAATGCGGCTCATATAAAACTGTGACTAACATAATCTATATAATATGAACAAGTCTCTGGAGTTCATTGAAAGGCTCAAAAATAAATTGCATAAACTAAATATTAAATAATTGAGAGTTATAATTTGAAGAAATTGAACAGGTAACCTTTGAAACACGGGTAACCTTTAAACCAAAACCACATAATAAAAAAGGTATATAAAACAACATTTAACGTGTTTTTGTCATGATAACAAATGATAAATATAAGTAAAGCGAATACCTATATGGAAATAATATTTAATAGTAATAAATAAATTATCGTGCCATTCACTTCATTTATTCAGTAATTAGATATTTAATATCGGTATACGGGTATGCAATCCCGGCTTCCCGAGCAACTACTGAATCATACTTATCCTATTCAACAGTATCCTTTAACTCAGGTCCTAAATCATTCCATCTCTACCGGGGATAGCGGTAGCGAGGATAGCGGATAGTCGGATAGCAGATAGTCGGGTAGTGGATATTTGGTTAGCTAACAGTCGGGTAGCGGATATTCGGGTAGCGAATAGTCGGGTAGTGGTTAGTCGGGTAGCGGTACTACTCACACGAATATGCTTAAGAAGTTTTGGTGTCAGGCAAGCAGTAAAAACGAATCCTAATCCAAAAATGCCAAATCTAAAAAACAGTATGACAAGATAAAAAGGTAAGTGCGATTGGGCTAACTCTTTGCCTTTAAGCGACTCACAGAGGCAGCTACTGGTCTCAGTGAAAAGAGGGTCAGGGTTGTCGTCGCACCAAGCCAGGCTGGTGTGATGAAAGAATCTAGCCCGGAAATCAAGCGACGTAAGACTATTATACATTTTCTCCGGGAGCCGGAGAAAATGTTTTAACCATTAGTTTGGATCCAAAAAGTAGAATATTGTTTTTGTAACCTCGCACACCCTTCTGGAGGCATTTTGGTCGAGCTAGTAAGGATAGACCTAGAATATATATAGCATATTCTTTTATCATTTTATTATTATTTTATACATTCAGATATTATAGAAATGGAATACCTTAAATCTGAAAATACAAGTGAGCTTGATTGATTGATAAGGTTGCTATTTCATAATTTTTATAAGTTATAATAAGTTATTTTTTTTTATTTATTTATAATATTAATAAATTTTACTTGAAATTAATGTCAGAATTAATTAGTAAAGTTACTTCTTATTCAATTAATGAAGTGACTTTCTTCTTCACAATAATAATTTAAGTGACATATTAACAAGTAAAATTAGGTTAAAAAATACTTTAACTAGCTAGCTATAAACAGAAGGTCTATTCAACAAAAAATATTACACTCCAAAATTACGGTCTATAATGTAGGATTCAGTGTTGATTTTCCAAGTCGATAATGCAAGAAGATAATGTGCTTTATAAAGCTAAATCGTAGAAATTATTCAAGATCAAATCAAGCTACTGTTCACTAGCAAATGGCGAGTCGATCCTTACAAATGAGCGAAGACGATTGATCTCGTTTGCGGTCAGTATCTTCAAACACAAACCTGTGAAGTAAAATGGTATTTGAAGATATGCACTAGTGGTTGCTACATTTATTGGAATATTATATTTTAAGAAGGGTGTAGCTTTGTGCTATAAAAAGGTCGGTGTTTGGTTACTTTTGTGTAACTAATGGTTACCAATTATGTAAACGTTTTTAATTTCCATAATTATTGTAATATATGAATCAAAAAATGTTTACATATTTTGGCGAAATATACGATAAAAGAGTATGAATTTTGGTACAATTGAAGTTTATATAGTTAATGTATGCAGAAAGGTAGTTGCTATATAATAATACATATAAGATACATTAAAGTAATAAAAAGACAATTACATCAATATTAAAACTTAAAAGTACGGTCCTACTGAGGCCATTAGGCCATTTAATTATTGAGCCCCGAACGAGCCGAATTTCAAATCCGAATTTTACATTTGTGGAAGTTGCTTTCATCAAGTAGAAAAAAGTTGATGCTTTTCGTTCGACTTAACTGAGCTTTTTGAAAAATAGCCAGTAGACTGTTCTTTAAATTCACTTTTCAAACTAAAACTAAGTCAAAATTGGTTATTTCGTTTGGGAACTACGATATCCACTTTACATCAGGTGGAATGTAGTCAAGCATTGACCTAGATAGTATAAAAAAGATGTATCGGTTTAGTTAGGTAACTTAAGAATAAGCAAAATATTTATTACTTTAGGTAGGCTCAAGATTTTGTTGTAATTCTTAACGTATTGTTTGTTGTATTATCAGGTAAGTTTTGAACACACCTTTAAATTTTAAATGGTTGACATTATTTTATGCGATAGTATAATATTTTCTAACATTGCAAAATCCTTTCGGACGCTCACAGACGATAGAGCACGTGTGAGGTCGCTAGCGGGAAACGTAACGATGTGTTAAATATTAAATATATTTGCCATCGAAATGTACCATTATATATTAAATTCATTCAAGGCATTAAATATTCTATAAGAAATGTTGAGTATTAAAATATTAACTGTGTAGATATCATTTATTATTAATGAATGCTCAAGCATTTTAAAGTAAATTTCAGTGTTGAGACCTCTCAATATGTCACCTGACTAGAAATATAGATTTTAATAATTAATTATTTTTTTAAAGCTACGTTATCGCATTGCTACCATTTTCGTAGTGATGGTAGTTCATTATTAAATATAACCTCACAACGTATTAATGCTTCATTTATTCAACTGGCCACGTTTCAACTTTTCAGAGAGGTTCCTAATATTTGACTACTGAAGCAAGAAGTTCCCCAAGATTTAAAATGAAAAAAATCCAAGAAACTATAAACTGTTATATAAATATAGAATTAAAAATAAACCGATACGGTCAACTATAGCGATACGGTGGCTCGATTGGTAGATATCGACGGCAGGGGTTCCCAGGGGTCGCGAGTTGAATCCCTGCCCGTATCGGTTTTTTTTCATTCTATATTTATATAAATTGAAATAAACTTAACAAATTTAAATATTGTAAAACTAAACAAACTATTTTCTATTTAATATTGACTATAATAATTATTAATTGTTAATAATTTAGTTTATGAATGTTGTACTTTTACAACGTTAAAAAAATAGACTTTTTTATAGTTTTATATAGAACTAAAATGATTACATTAGCAAAGTAAAATCCCAAATACAAAATTTAAATAATTACACAATTTTTAAACAATTACATAGTAAATTTTAATAAAATTGTTGTTAACATTAATCATGTGATATAATAAAACGTAATTAAATTATAAAACGATACTATGTTTACTATTAGAATGTAATAAACAAAATCATATAAAAATAAAACACTAGTTTAATACTTGCCTTAATACACATTATATTTAACAACAAAATATGGAAAGTAATAAAAGAAAGGATGTTGTAGAAAATAATTTTAAATGTAATTAATGAAAGCACCCCAAAATATATCAAATCTCATAATAAAAGAATAGGTATATACAAAATTAATAACATATCACAAACATTAAAACGCATGAGAATAGTGACAGTCTTGAATGACGCGGATGATCTGCTGAAATAAAGTGAAATTTACACAATGCCGTATAAATTCAAATGAATATTGCCAAAAATGTATTATATACCGGCATCTAAGTTTTGAAGATAAACATGTTTAGTCTAATCAATGCAATTTTTTTATGTTTAATCGATAGGATTAAGTATATAAGTAAGAAGTAAGAAACTCAAAATATTTTATTCTTTTTAACATTTAAATCACTTTTTTAATAATAAAGTAATAATGTTGAGATGTATACAGAAGAATTGCTTCTTCCTGAGCCTATCAGTTTATGTCGTTGCTCGGTCGAATATTTTTACAGGATGGGTATTGACTATCACTAGGGCTTATCATCTAATCATTAGATGTATAGAGATTCTAATGTATAGAGTATTTAATAAAAGGCCTCTGACTCTTGCAAACAAGACTTTTGGTTTTTCTTATAAAATCTAAAATGGAACATTCTAATGTTAAATTAAAATTATCTTTGTCACATTTACATTGACAGCACATACTGCCTACATTGTTACAATATTTATTATATCTTTATATAATAAATACTGTAATTGTATTCAACGATAAGAATTGGCTGTACGAGAATATATATTTTTAAACAATTCATTGAAGATATGGATGATTTATTAAAAGACTATTTTGACTAATTAAAGTTTCATGTCCAGCAACTAAGATTTTATTTTTTATACTGTCTAAATGAATGCTTGCTAACATTCCACCTGATGGCAAGTGGAAATATAATCATAGGTGGTAAGGCGCATTAACTTAGTAACCTATTCATTCTTCTCTTGAAGACACCCACATTATATTTGGATGGACATACCGACACAGGCAAGCTATTCCAGTCCTTCGCTGTTCGAATTAAAATTGACGTAGGAAAAATTAATTAAAAATTAATTAAAGCTAAAGTTAAAAAATTACCTTCCACTTAACGAGTACAAATTTTATGAAGTTATGGGTGAATTTGTTCACCCGCACAATACGAATATTTAAAAACACAAAACCTCGTTCCGTTCCCAAATAACTAACGAGTGCCATATTATAATGACGGTTTCTCTTGTATTTGCACAAAATTTGCATTGAATTAAGTGACATGTTACTTTGTGTATGGAAAGAGGTGTAGAGGTCAGGTAAAGAATGGTATGAAAGCATACTTACATTCAGCACATGCTTTAAAGTCTCATAAGAGGTTGTTTTAACGAAATATCTGAAGTGTATAATGTTTATTTTTCAAGAGTTATTTGAAATGTTAGCTGTAGATCAAGATCTAATCTCATGGTAATATAATAAATAATAAGTTTACGAGCGTCAGAATACCAAAGGGGTGGCGTCGCTCTCATGTCGGCCGTTCATAGACACTCGGAAATGAGGTTTCCGCTCAACTGAAGTGCTCGCATCGTGTTTTGATCCCAAAACTGACAAACAGGTCATGTTACGTAATTTTATTATATAATTTATTGTATGTATATCGTTAATTTCTGGCATAACCTTCATTTGGTTCAAAGATAACACTTTTAAGATTAACACAAACTTATATATCCAAAATATTTCACAGATTTGGTTTTATATTTATATGTTATTTTAACCTAACGTTTGAAATTTCCAAAGGACAATTTCCATAACATTAAATTTTTGCAAATATATTCAAAATAAATTTCAAGGAATTAAAATTTTGCCTGGATATAATTTATATATTTAAGAAAATTTAATTTATGTGCTTAAAAATAATTAATTAAAGAAAAAATGTGATTTATACCAAATTACTGAGAGAAATAACAATGAACTAGATACGTCCACCATTAGACTCCATAAAATAGGTAATTAAGTCTTTAAAGTTCATTTGTATACGTTTTTACAATAAACTTCCCAATCAATCCCTTAACTGGTCTGTAAATAAATTTAAATTATACATTATAAAATAAAAAAAAATTGTTTCATTATAATTTCATTTATTTATTTTATTTATTCAAAAATTTAAATTATGTATGTAAATAAATTATGCAAAGGCAAATAAACAAAAAATACATCAAGGTGTATAAAAGACCAAAATAAAATAGTAAAAAAAAATGAGAAATAAAAAAAATACAACTAACCTAATAATATAAATATCGAAGGTATAAAAGGATAAAACAACATTTTAAATAAGAAATCAATTTTCCAAAGGAAAGAAAGGCCTGAAATGTCAAATGTTTTTTATTTTTAACAAGGCATTTAAAAATATTTCTGTTATTAGCTTTCCTTATGTCTGCAGGTAATGCATTTTATAGTTTTATAGCCTATGTCGTAATGTCGTAAATAAGTTGAATTCATTCGAAGTGTTACATTTTCAGAGGATTTAAGTTGCCGTCTATGAGTATCAACGAAGAGGACATGGATCATATATAAAGGAAAAAAAGTGCAAAAAATCCTTCAAATTCTGCGGTGTTTAACAGAAAGCCATTTAAGTTGGTAACGATAGTTGGAGATGTAATCGTATTAGCGAAGGCCAAAATTGAAACGTATACAGTAATTGAGGAGACTATCAACTTCATTGAGCAGGGTTACCGGTTAATCTAAGGGATTAGTGTAGAGTATGAATTATATTTTAGCTATTAATTAGTAACCTACACATTATTTTGTTTAACGTTGTAAGTCTCGTGTCTGATCAACAAGCTGTAACACACCATTGCCTCTGAAGTCATTACTTGCGGTAGCGTTAGAGGCTGGGTTGCCCCCTCTCCTCCAATATAACGTAGGGGTTATGGCTGACGTTAGCGTTGCGATCATAAATGGGTGCCGCTTCCGGTGACTGGTCGTCTTGCTGGCTGACAGGTTTCATTGTCTAAATTCAATATGGTTATATTATTTATTATTTATTGAGCATCCCCATAGAATTGATTGCGATGCTTCTAATTGTTCGTAAATTGCTCATTATATATGGATGTTCGTGAAACAGTGCACACAGTAATTATATAGCTTCGTAGCTTTAGTCTTATGTTGGAGAGTGCTTTTACAGATAGGCTTATTAACATCTTAGTAATAAGTTGGTGCAATTGTAGGGAAATTTTACAGAAATGGTACTTTAAAAATATTAGTCTGTTCTGAAAGAAGCAGCACAAACTAATATAAGTATAAGTATTATAAGTAAAAGTATTTTCCCCTCAGAATAATAAGTTATCACAATCATTGTCGCAATTACAGTTGAAGTTAAAATTTTCCATTCATTTAACGAGTAACAAAAGAATATAAAATTATCTTCATAAAATTTGAGGGTTGAAACTAAAACAGTAATTAGTTATTATTTTGCTGCAATTTCAAGCTCTCTTTTAGAATATTTTCATTTAAATTAAATGAGTAGTAAATGAATTCTCAAGAAGCCGTTTCCATTTTGACACATTGTTTTTAATTAAAAGAACAGACATTTGTTCAATTGAAGGCACAATACGAATGTATGTTGAAGGGACTGAATGACCACAATATGTAAAATTGATTGCGCTAGTATTTCAGCGCTAGCTATTTTCCTTAAATTTTGCTACTAGCAGAATCGTAATCGAAAAGTTCAATACTATTTACTATTCTAATAATTCTAATACTCATCATACATCACATATTTTGTATTCATTTGTAACGTATTTGTCAAAGTAAGCCAATGTCAAACATTGTCCATGTATTATTAATGTCTATTTCTGGTGAAGCTAGAATAGATTTTGTCCTACTTTTACATCTAGTTTTTACGTCAAAAATGCATTTTTAATTCTACTTCAACATACTTACAGACATACATAATTTAAGAGTATGGACAAAATTTAAACATAAGTCTTGTAAGTGTTAATTTAAACTTATATAATAATATTAATTTGCTTGAAGTTACTCTAAGTAACTAACAGAAATATACAATACAATTCATCACTATCATGATCGAAAATGTAATGATAAATGAGGCGAAACACCTGAAGGGTTTCGATTACTGAAATACAACGTGAATGTAAGCGTTAGGCTATTGGTAAGCTGATTCAAGAAGATTATAATATTATTTTATACATATTTACCAACATATGAAAGTAATTTATCCTTGTTGTTGTTAAACTCTTTATTATACATAATAACACAATGTAAAATGCAATATAAAAATAACATCAAATCAATTATTAAAATAACATAGGCGGACTTATTCCCTGAAGAGTATCTATCCATACATTTTTAATAGTAATATTTATCTATCTTTAAAATGTTGGGCAACGAGTTTTATACAGCTGCCATTGTTTGTTTACGCTACGCTTTATATTTTTATATGAGCAATTGATTGAAATGGTAAAAAAACGCAAGTAAAGTTAAAAATCATATTTTATTCTACAAAATTGTTTACATGCTGAAGTGTTTATTAATCACGTTATATAATTTCATGCTTAATTCGAAGTTGAATTGTCTCTGTGCGCTTGTAATCTCAACCCCGCTATGGCCATGAAGGCATAGTGACAGATATATTGATTGTAATTGAAGTGTATTAATAAGAATAGCTCTCTAATTGCAATATAGCGGCATTATGTTGGGTTACTTCATGACAGTTGTCTGTTCTCGTTTGTAGGTATACCCGGAAATTTGGTTCGTTTGTACTATCGCTTGTTACCTCAAAATAAAGGGAGAATGTCAAATAGCTGTATAAGAACATAGGATGCCAAATAAAAGTTCTTAATTTTATATCTGTTTATCTTTTTGTTTGTTTGTTCGGCAATTGATGAAGTAAGCAAAAAAAAGTTATGAGAAACTTTTGATTTTTAATAAATCTTATATTTTAACGCGAAAACTAAAAAATAGACAATTATAACAAAACATCTATAGTAGACGGATTTTTAGATTTTTATAACATTTGGTATGGTTTTAAATTTTTAAAGAATATTTTTCACTTTGAAAAATTGTTATATTAAATTCACTGTTAAAATTTTACAATACAGAATTTTTGGTTGGGCTATAATTAAAATTAAACATAAATTATAAAGATTTAAATATACGATAAAAAACTAAAATTTTAAACACTGAAAAGAAAACAGTTCAAAGACAAGTAATTAAGTTATTATGTCAATCTATATTAAGGTCTTAATTTTATCTAAATGAATCAATTATTGTTTTTATTAACTCAGTTCTATCTTTCTAATTATAAATACTTTGTTAATTATTTTAAATATTTTTCTGAGTTATCTTTCATTTTGAAATCGTCTAAACAATGCAAAGCTATCGCCTGAAGTGGGGACAAGGCAGGTGAGTATGAAGTATTTAGATAAAAGAGATTTACATAATTTATTTTTAATGGCTTTCTCGACCAAGGTATTTTCCCTACTGAATGAAATCGCCACACGTACTTTATTTAAAAGGGTGATCACATGAAGATAAAAATAATATTTTTCAAATATCAATTTTGTCATATTTCTCAAAATCTTGTGCAAAATACACTCGAAATAAAAAAAAAAAAATTTGTTTCAAGTTATATCAAGAAGTTACTGTTGACTGAATTTTAAATTGAATAAAAAGAACAGTGTTAATACAGCTGTCCTGCTTCGTATATTACATATATATATGTACAGTAAATATATGTTGCATATAACTTCTTGCAAGTTCTTTATATATTAGGTATTGTAAGTGAACAGTTTAAAAAGTTATTTTGTTCTAGAAGCACTCGCTAATATTTTCGAGATTTCGAAATAGTTATAAATTTTTTTTCGTCAGAAATAATGGTATCAAATTTATGTCATATATTATATTATTTATAGCAGTTATATTAACGTTTCTGTGAACTTAAATACCATTTTTTTCGTATATTGAAAAAAAAAAATTTTTTTTGACACATCCATAAAAGATTTCTGCACTCTTTTCCAACCTCAACCTGATATATACCCTGAAAGACAGAATAAAAAATACATTTAGTATATAAAGTCAAGTCGTGGAAGTTCTACATAAATAACATATAGTTACCCTAAAAATCAATGAGAAGTACGAACGAGTAATTTTCTTCTGTTATTAATGCAGACGGTGTCGCCGGCAACAGCTAACATAACAAAATGTAAAAAAATTACAATCTGAAAGTCAGTCTCAATAATTTCATACAATAGGTGATAGGCTTCGCTTACTTGACTATAGATAACATTCATTCATTTTAGAATCCCCTAGCCAAAACAACAGGAAGGTAATTACTCAGATTTTTTATCAGACAGACCTAGAATTCTCATAGATGCAACGCTTTGTAACAGCGAACTAACGAGTGAGATAGGGGTTACATGAGAGAAAGATGGCGAGTTTATGTAAACAAATGTATAGTCACGAATAGTATCCTGATTCTGTTAAGTTTTTTTGATCTTAAGCCCTAATTAAATGAAATATAAAAAAAAATATATTTCGTATTTGATTAAGTTTATACTGCTATTTTAATCATTTCTTTTAAGTATTTAAAAAAAACATTATTTATTTATGAATGTTTTGAGACAATGCAACGTCACGTTGTGCTCATTCATGTTCGCCCTGTAAACTACCCTTATCACACAATGTTCATCAACATAGGTAGACTATTGAAGATTTTTTTCAGTACTAATCACTATGCTCTTGGGGCTGTGAATGAGTGTATATTTCAAACTAAAATAAATAAAAAATACCACGTAGTTTTGATTTTATACAGCAAGCCTAATTTTGGTCCAAAAAACTAATTAAAAACATATCAATGTTATAACGAAACGTTATAGGTTTTTGTTTGCACAATATACAACATATGGTTTGAATGATTTTGTCTATTCGAAATCCGCACTGCAACTCAATTTTTTTTTTAACATTTTAATTTTTATTAGTAATACTATAGAAAAAACATTTCTTTTTGTTAAAAAACAATTCTTTTTGTTCGTGAAAATAAGCGAAATTTTGAAAATAAAAAATATTGTAAAATATTTTAAATGGAATAGCTACTGAAGCTGACTGTACTAAATTTTGTCCAAATCAAGTTCGGAAGTTTTATGATTATATTCAGGGAGATACAAAAATAAGCAGATACGCTAATAAACGCACAACTATTTTAAAAAATGTAAAAATACCGACTACTGCTGAAATCTGGGCACCTTTATGGGTTTTCAATATGTTCTAAGTTATGTCCTTTTAATAATAGATAAATAAATAATCAGGTTGGAAGTTGACAAAAAATAATTATTATAAATTATAATGATACCATCACCATGTCATTGAATTGTCTATTTGACAGGCAGTTTAATAAACTCTAAATAACAACAAAATACAAAAATAATTTACAAAATAATTTTGCAAATAGCATCCCCAATTTCGTCAAAATATACAACAGAACAAAAATAATATACAAAATTAATAACCTGTCACAAACGTCTCAACTTGTTAAATGATATTCGAGCTAACACATGAATTTTAATTACGGAGGAAAATCAAATATGGGTTGCGAATGACGCGGATGATCAGCTGAAATGAAGTGGAATTTACACAAAGACGAATAAACGTTGGATGAATATTGTCTTAAAGTAGCGCCACACTGGTTTTAAATCTTTAGCAATAAATAACGTTTAGTACAAATATTACTACTTATTTGTGTTTAAAACTTTACCTTACTTACCTACTTATCAAAACCTACTCTCTTACTCTTTACTCTCCCTTTCATGTTTTATTCTCTCTTTCTTTTCATTTCCTTCCTTTAAATAATTGCAATTAAACTTATTTTAAATAAGATTAAATTAAGTGGGTGTTCAGTCGATGATTTTTGCGAATCAATCAATCAGGGCCTAGGAATGCCATAAAAAGCCTTTGATTCTAGTAAGACAAAGACAACTGAACTTAATTTTTAAACGTTTAAATTTATATATCAAAAATTATATTTAAATAATCTGATGCAATGTCGTGCTTCACCTCTTGCAAAAAAAATATATCGTAATGTTATTGGAAAGCGTATGACCTGAACCTGACCTGAAAGATGAAATTTGAGATAGCTTTGTGAAACAACCTAATTATATTTTGAGACCAGGGCCGCACGCAGTGATCTGGACCAACCAGCCTCATTAACTTATCTGCACGTGCTGAATACATTGTTTAATTTACTTCTCACAAAGCAGGTAACTGTACCGCATTGATTATATTAGAGAAGTTGTGAATTATTTGGTGACACTCAATTTTAAAATTATAATTTTTTTTTTTTAAATACTTACTCACGGTGTGATAACTTTGTAGGTTATTGTAAAACGAAATTAATTGAAATAATCAAACACAATACAGCTTAACAGTTTTACGTGTACGATTTGTAACAAAAAGTATGTTTGTATTTGTTTTAATATAATTGCTGCTAGTTTTTTAAATGTTAACATTATGTAAAGCTGCATGTAGTGCCATTTGATACTATTGTGAATTTCAGTGAAGTTCAGTCTCTTAGCGCCCGAGGAATACTGTTTATATTGTACATTCAGCCTTGTTTTAAAATGCTTGCATATTCTTTAAAACATATAAAAATCTTATTACATAATTAGAGCAGTTTTTCTACCCTATGTGCAGGTTACTTTTTTACATTTATTCCTGGATAGCGGTAAATAATTTACTAATCCCAAAATCTTTTAACTTTAAACAAAAATTAAAAAAAAACTTTTTGCTTATAATTAATAAAGGTCGGTTTAATAAAAAAAAATAAGAAGTATTATTCAGGTGTTATGACCAATGTAATTTATAATTTTCAATATATTTTTTGTAAGCATCATGTTCCGGACGCTAATTCCAGCGGAATCTACATCAACGGCGATAAAACAGAAGAAAATAAAATTGGGTACTCTTAAGAATCCATTGTTTTTGTTATTAACACTAATCACGCGTCATTTTCATTTATATTATTTAAAGTATCATCAAATGTCACCCGACCTAGGACCAAGAAGTATGAAGTTAAGTATAGGATTTTGGGAACTAACTATAACTATATTTAGTACGTGAATAACAACTAATTTCTGTGTAACTATAACACGAAACTTTACGCTTACATTACTTAAGTTTAAGTTTAAACACTAATAGGTACTAACAAACACCGTTACTGTTTTATATAAATATATTATTAACTTCCTATTAACCATAAGAAATTACCATAATACAATTATTAATATAGTTCTGGGGTATAACATGTTTAAAAAAAAACAGTTTGCCAAAGTTTTGAAGGAATATAATATGGTAAAAAACTACTTTACATTTGTGATTCGATAGAATATACTCACCTAACAGAATTTATCCAACTTGCAGGTCTTGCAATATAATTATTTGAACACACAATGCCTCGTACCGATCTTATGCAAATAGCTTACATGCTACATATTCTAAAGAACTCTTCACTTACATGGTAGGTACTCAATTTCACTCAACTGAATCATAAAATGTAAACTTGAGTGCAAAGCCAGTTGAGTTAAATCCATGTAGAAATAAGACGTTATAAAACTTTTACATCACACTCTTTATAACATATCGTGTTGTATTTGGTACGATACCATGTATCGTTAAAATAAACACACAATTTAAGTTGAAAGTTGAAATTTAAGTTGAAAAATCATTCATTTTATAAAAGTATAATAATTTACAAAACGATAAAAGTGATTATTTTAACAGTTCTAAGTATCCTGGACTAGTAAAATTATTTTAGTATAGTAATGAAAAGCTAAAGTGAAATTATACTAATCATTAAAATAAAAATATTGGTTATTCAAAAAATAAGATATTTTACAGGAATAAACCACATTTTAAATATAGATGGCCACTAAGGCTGCTTATTATCTTGAAAGTCAGGGTTTTTGTCAAGTTCAATCGACGTTAAAGATGGACACATGGATAGATATCATACGAATGGTATAATACTTTATTTGGACCGCCTTGGTTATGGCTATATACTCGGTGTCAATATACTTTTACCTTCTTTTTTTTTTATCGTTGGAAAAATGCGTTTCAGCATCGTCACCCAGGCCAGGAAGGAGATGGCCAGGCGGTATATGCGGCACCCGGCAGCATAGAAAACGCTGCCATTTTTAAGGCACCCCACTAAAAAACCAACGGCTACCCTCATCGCTGCAATGGGACGCCACGGAATCGCTTTCGCACTCGCCGTGACATACTTGTACCATCTACGTAACACTTGTATCTGGAAAAAAAAAATACATCGAAACAGCCAGTCGAGCTTACACTCCGAGCCATCACGACGATTGCTTAAGTAGATATTGCATAGTTTCTGAAGCTTGCCTCCCAAATGGTCCAAGAAAATAACAAGCTCTGCAAAATAAAACAAATTTGATTTGTTTTATTGTCAACAACATGTCAGTAGACTGTGAACAGAAGAATCAAATTACATATAATGCTCCCGAATTTATATTCAACAAATATAAATATAATATTCTTTTTATTTATTCCTGTTAATAATAATACATTTCTAACTTATTAACAATCTCAAAATGGTATATTCTTTTTTTTTTAAATAACTTAAATTCACGGGTACTTTATTTAACATGTGAGTAGGTACATAAATATAATAAAATATTAACATTTTATTTCTACTGTGCCAGACGAAGAGAGAAACCTCATAATCCCAGGTAAATAGAACTCAATGAACTTTGTGTGTTCACAACCTCAAAGGTAGTCGTGAACACAAATACAATAAAAGATTTTTATAAACTAGACAAATGTAACTTTAAAATATATAACAAGTGAAAAATATATTTTATAAACAAGTATGAATAATATATTTTATAATGGATGATGGTAGTATTTTTTTTTATATTTTATATTTGATAACATATTATTGAATTTGTAAGCGCTGAATAAAAAGTTATTTAAAATAATAAAAACCTACTTCAGAACTATATCTACCTCATATACATAATCTACAAGTTTAAAGTAACACTAAAAAGTAGAAAATAATATTTTTATGACTACAAAATATTTTTTTATTAAAAAGAATTAACGAAATTATTGAAACCTGTATAAGTACCCTATTTACCAGACAAGGTGGAGAGCTAAATCCTGCTTTGAACCAAGAAACTTTCGAACGTCGAAGGAAGGGCGGCGAGCGTATCGGGATGGGCTCTGGACGCTGGTAGAGGGGGGGAGGGGAACCAGCTACCGGAGTTACTACCTACCCTATTACCTACTACCTACCCACCCTACTAGCTACCCGAACATGGGCAGACGCGTGAGCTCAGACGTCATTGATGGTTGTGCCTAAATGCATAAAAATTTTAATAAGCTTCTTTGCACCAATTAGCGTACTCTTTGTGTATGTTATATCTTTTGTGTTCATATTATTGTCTATGTCTATTTCGTATTCATATTATTATTATATGTATATTTATTGACAGATATTCAATATTTGTTAAGTTTTTTTAGCTTTGGCTGACGTCTGGCACTGACTTCAAAATAAAGGATTTTAAATAGTAAATAGGTACTTATGTAGGTTTCAATAATTTCGTTAATAATTTTTTTACTTTATTTTCTAGTTTATAGTTTAAGTTTATTCATAAATATATATAAGTTGGAAGGTTTTTTTTTCAATTTCTAGTAGAAAGTAAGTTAATTTTATTTAATATTAGCTATAATTCTTATACATATAAGAACCTATATTTAGACTATTTACATAGGGACATACACATCTCCGGCAATCTGTGGGTTCTACTAACACCTACGCTTACACCTTTGGGTATAAAGGGGTGATGATTACAAAAGTTTGTTTGTTAACTTTTTGTTGCAATAACTTAAAATTGTAAATTTCGTAATCAAATCACCTAATTGGTATTCGGTAAAATATTTGGGCCCTATTCAAAACCCTGTTATCTGAGCCTTATAGGCAGCTAGCCCTCCACTCGATGTATACCAATGAATGAAGGACAAGGTGGAAAACTACTATCATGCATATGCATTGATAGTGGTAGAGAAACCTTCAGTTATGGAACTGAAGGTTTCTCTCGAATTCCCTTTTGGGATTTCATTGAAAAATAAGGTATTAATAATAAAATCATTCTTTTCTGTCTCATTTCCATAAATAATGTCTTCAGAACATTAATAAATAATAAAAAAAGATCCTTAAAGTACTTATATATACAAAAAATGAATACAAGTTTCAAATAATGCTGTAATGCGTGTTTAAAAATTGTGAAATTGTCTCATAGCATTTCCTGCGTTCTTGCGAGCAGTATGTCACGCGTCGTCATTAACGTCGGACTAATGCAGTAGATTTTTATACTTTGTTTACAATAGTTCTTATAGTATTTAGTTATTATAGATTTTAAGAACGTTTATCCTCTGTTTCTCTCTTTCCCTTATTATTATACATGTCGTTTAACTCAATGTTTGAAAATATCTTTAAACATGTATAGCCATGTTAAGCTTATTTAAATTTATATAAATATAGAATGAAAAAATCACCGAGACGGGCAGCGATACGGTAGCTCAGTTGGTAGAGCGACGGGACGGTTTCCCAGTAGTCGCGGGTTCGAATCCCTGCCCGTATCGGTTTATTTTTCATTCTATATTTATATAAATTTAGTTTAACTTACTTGTCATTAAATTAAGTCTTTCTCTCTACATATGTTAAAATATGCACGTTAAAATAATTAAAGAAAGATTGGAGTAGAACAGAAAACAGTAACTTTCCATACGGTGACTTACGGTGCCGAATACCTACGCATTTGCTAAACCTATAATGTTTGGTGTTATATGGGTTCTCAATGGTAGATGTCCATGAGTGATGTCACTACTAATCACCAAATAACCAATAAGCACTCCTGCCACCCAATCCTATAAAAAGTGGAGTCTCAAGCAATTATAAACATGTATTATTATTAGCCGGAGAATTATGGTGCATCTGAGAGCGATCCCTTAGCGTTCCACTCAGACAATGAGGGTATTCGTTGGTTTTTTAGGGTATAGTCTTAAAAATGGCCTTGAGCTATCGACGACATACCATACAAACCTACACATAACTACACCTTGGCCAAGTGGGTAGGAATTCCACAGGAAAATAAAGAAGAAAAGTTGCTAAGTATTATGTTATAAATCTGAAATATCTTTAAGAATAAAATCATCAACTCGGGCAAGGACTCGGACCTCACTCGAACTTTTGGGGTACCAGTCCCATATGGTGCTTCAACCCTTGTTCTTCTATAATATTACTCTATTTTTATCTGTTATAATATTTATACTACAATAATAATAATAATTCATGTTCTACCTACAGAATATAAGGTCAAAATTGTGTAACCTAATTTATCTAATTAATTCATCTGTCTAGAACAACTTCCAATAGAATTCACGGGTCAGCGCGTTGCTGAACTAATTAGACCACATCGTTAGTACTAAATTGACTTTTATTTCGTACAAAAACGTTATAATTTACGACCCTACAATAAATAATCATCAAATGTTTAAATGACAAAATATTATTTTATATAAAAGAATAATAAAAAAAATGCATAACGTCTTATACAATAAGGAAACTAATTTGAGAACTAAAACGTGGAGAATAATTTTATAAAGTACCTTAAAAAGACGCGCACAAAAGATAATAATGATTAGTAAAATATTTGAACTTTGAATAAAACTAAGGACCATTTCAACTTACTTACTATTGTAAGTTGAGGTAATACATTAATATACATATTAATTGCTACTCACTGAACCGACTAGAATCCAGATTTAAATTATTTACACCACTTTCTGTATTTAGCAAGTTGATGTACCTTTAATCACTGAACTTTGGGATTACAATAAATTTAAATCCATTATAAAAAACAAGTGACAATGAACGGTTTCTGAAGGTATAATTCACTACATTTAGTGTGTATTTATATTTGCACATGATTACAAATATAGCTTAATTAAACCTACATTTCAAATAAAATACTTTTTCAAAATAGGTTTTGGCATAAAATAAAAAGTCTTGAAGTATATTTACATTAAAAAAACGATTTTTAATGGCCTCACTGCTCAACTGTCTTTTCAATTTCCTGGTGTTCATAAAAGATAAAACTAACCAGTAAGAATATTCAGTGGAAAGACGAGAACCTCAATTAAAAAGGATCTCAATTCAATATTTTCGTACTCTAAGACTTTCTTCCAACATCAAATTAAAAACGTTTACTTTTTCTACGAGTATATCTCTTTTGCCGTGTTTATATCTTATTGGCCTTATTTCAAACTTGATGATGCTAATCAATCAGTAATCATTCAGAAGTAGATAATATACGCAGGAACGTGTTTTGGGTACTGGTGGTATAACATAAACTAATTGAAAACAAAACTATTTTTTACGGATTTAACTCGAGTATAATTTAATTATAAATTTACATTTTAAGTTTAACCCAACGTTTTGAATGTTTTGCAGTAATTACTAATTTCGGACCCTATTAATATTTTAAAACATATTTAATAACTCATAAGTCTGTACAACTAGACTCTTTTTGAATAGGACGACATTTTGGCTGTCGGTTTAAAAGGCATTTAATCCGTTTGTGTTTCCGGGTACAAAGTGGAAACAAAATAGTTTATTCATTTAGGACTTTGATGCAAACGGATTATTAAATGATGTACGTTAGTTTGTGTGTTTTTAAGTCAAAAACATATGAAAAGAAAACTTTTTCTTTCATATAAAACATGCAGACAATGATGACAAACGGGCGGACAATCAGAACTCATCTGTTATATTCTGAATGTTATTGCTTACAGAGCCGAGAAAATTAATTCTATTCAATTTATAAAATTTTCAGTATTTAAAATAAACACTTCTGCAGAACATCTCTCACGTTAACGAAATTAAAACAGGGAAAATAAAGTGAAACTCATTAGCGAATGTAATTTTCAGCATCAAAGAAATAATAATTTGTATGATATATTCTACGCTATATTAAGATTAATTATTAATTGTGGTTTGCTTGCTTGGTGGATGCTTTTTAAATTTATATAAGATTTTCATTCTTCGTTTTGTTGTGTTGTATTGTGTAATTTGCTCTAAATAATTTTCTTTCTACTAAGTAGTTTGGTTTCACAAGAGTTTTGTCTAATACTAGTAGAACTGTAGCTGGTTGAAGTATCTCATGATGTACGTAAAATATTCGATTGTGATAATAGAATCCAAAGGGTCGAGGTAAATAAAAAAAATACCCGGGGTTGAGATTTATATAATAATAATATATTCTTTATTTTATATCCTTGAAAAGTAATATAAAACATTTTATTACCAAAAAAAAACAATGAAAAAAATGTACCAAAGGCGATCTTTTAGATGACTACGGAACCAGGTAAGGTCTCTTCCAGGTAACCCTCACTTAGAGTTTTTATTTATTATTTTATGAAATTAATATCATAATAGTTTGTAATGAAGGAATATCAGGTAGAAGAAACAGCGTTCAAGCTGTAAGTAAATGTTTTTTAAAAATGTTGAAAGATTGAGTTCATCGTAAGGAAAAAAGTAAGACATTCCAGAAAGATTAAGCTTTGACAGTAAAGAGATGATAGTTAGGAGGGTGTAGCAAGCAGTAAAGTGAGAAGGAATTTTAAGTTGTAAGTTGTATATAGAAGGAAGTGAACGGATATACGAGTCTTTTAAAAACCCAAACCGAGTAGAGACTCGGTTTGGGTTACCTAGTAAGTTACCTAGAGAGGTAACTTATTGAATTGAATAGTATAGTGTAAAGAAGATAAAGTATATGAATATTCATGCTAAAGCAAATCGGAAGAAAAATATATATATCTTTCGATAAATCTTTTAAAGGTAGCAATCGAGGAAAAAATATTTAAGTCAAGTTTATAAAATGTGTAGACTAATAAATACAAACAGGAAATAGTAACAGGACAAAAAAACTATTGATAGCCACCAAAACTGTCATTGGAAATATTATGTCCTCAAACTTTCGTAAACCGTGATTATTATTAAAAATCTATTCAGTTATGTTTTCAATAAACTAAACTGACATTTAATTAATCTATATATATCAAATAAAACCTTTTTCAGAAATAGTTGAAATATGCTTTGAATAAGTGTACTTTTAAAATGAAAATAATTGTAACAATGCCGGGTTTTGTTGTTTTTACATTACAACAAA
Source organism: Napeogenes sylphis (assembly GCA_959347405.1). Taxonomy (NCBI): domain Eukaryota; kingdom Metazoa; phylum Arthropoda; class Insecta; order Lepidoptera; family Nymphalidae; genus Napeogenes; species Napeogenes sylphis. The sequence goes on from OY365783.1 coordinate 11,834,500, forward strand.
AGAAAAGAGAAATTTAAAGACATTTTCACAGCAAAAGTTTTATATATTTTGACTGCGGTAATCAGCTGTAACTATAAAAAAATGTCATGAAAATACATAAGGAAGTTTAATCGTTATGTTTAGACAGATAAACAGATACAGGTTCTTTTAATCAAATCTGGGATTCTCGTTAGTACAAATTTTCAATATCTTTAAATGTTATTGAATTACCTATGAGGCAGATAGTTTAAATCTAATAATCAAATGTTTAATTAAAATCATATGAGGTGCATCAAAAATTGCAATGAGCCTTATGTGTAGTCTTAATTCATGCAAGTCGAACATGTAAATAGCTTAGATCTATAACGTAATTATATCTGGAAACCAGACCTCACTCAAGTGACCTGCATCGACCACTAGCCTGATTCAGTCAGCTGCAAATATTGTTTAATATAATTCGGTTTGGTGAGAATATTTGCTTTGTGAGAATAGGTATACCGATTACATTGGTATCTCGAAGTTTTGTATCATTTTGTAACATATTCATTTTAGCTTAGTTATGGAAACTTTTTCGGCTTAAGTTGCAACTGCTACTATTTATTACGTCAATAGTATATAGTGAACCGTTGCATGTACGTTGTAAATGGTGTCTATTCTACGAAGTAGTCAATATTGGATGAGAATCTTTCACCATCATTAATAAAGTCTAATATCTTGGACATAACTGATTTTATTTCGACCAAACATAGCCAAGAAACATCTCGACGAACCAGACTTGAAATCCGCCCACGCGTTTGGCTTCTACGATCCCACAAACAGACACACAGATACACATTAATTAACAGATTAACAGGTCAAACTTATAACACCCCTCTATTGGGTCGGAGGTTAATAAGAATTATTATAATTGTAATGATTAGTTGTATGTAAGGAAGTCTAATAGGACCACAATCAAAATATTTTTAATGTGAAGCATTTTAAATAAGAAACAAATAAGCTGTAGTACCTACAGCGCGGCGGCATAGCGCAGCGTGATTGCAGAGTGACAGTATGCAATTGGTTTATTTCCTGCGTATAGAACCTGAAAACGGGTTGAAAACTTTGAATAAATTTAAAATCTAGCATCGTTTGTTAGAAAAATATGAATAATATGAAGGATTTTTATGAAAATAAGTTTTCCGTATCTTTACATATTTTATATACTTGTAATGTTTAAATATGTATCAATAATCAATCAATTAAAATAACTCGTCGACAGGACTTAATAAGTGCATTTTAATGTTATAGACAAAATTTATATGGGTGTTAAGGCACACCTTTGTAAATGAAATTGAACATAATATAATATATTTTTTAAACACAAACGTCCCCTCGTTTGTGTTATTCGGTTATTTTTATTGGACAATAGAAAGAAAAATAAATGTAAAAAACAATAAGCAATAAGAGAGAATATGATAATTAACAATAACAAAAAATAATAATTATAGATAAGTGAATAAAAAAGTTTGTTTTAGACCCAGTCATCTCTTGCTAAATTTAACTTATAATTGTAGTCAGATTATATCAAAGTGATATTGTCACTGTTCTGTCAGTCGCTCGTAGTTAGACAGTCACACTCGGAAATGAGGTTTCCGCTCAAGTTAAGTGCTCGCATCATTTATAATTATATAATTTATGAAACCGAAATCATTATTAGTTTTGTATTATGTTCTATGTACCTAATAATGACTTATTCAGTATTATATAACAATCTGAAACATTTATGGAAACATGACAAACTTTGTGACCTATTTTCTAGGAATTTTAGCATTGAGTAGTTTTTAGTATGTATTTTTTAATGTAACACAAGATTATAGGTATCCCTTTATATTTGAATAAACATTATGTCTAAAAGAAGTATAGTTGATGAATATAAAATATTTGTTGCTGACGGCCGTTTTTAATTTATATTTTATATTTTTTTTATATAAAAAGAACATTTTTAATAGATTTTTATAAGTTTTCTTTGTCTTAGAGTAATACATTATCTCTTTAAGTCTCCTACTAATATTAAAAAGTTACGGCCACAGTACAATAGTAGTAGCATACAATAAACAAGTATGATTTTCTGAGAAGTTACCGTTAAAATAAAAAAATATATATATTCCTAACGCTCTATTAGAACATTTTAATTTAAATTATAAGAGTATTAATTAAACAATTTTCACTACGCCACATTTGTGTAATCAGTCAGTCCGTGGGTAAGCTACCACCAGCTCGGATAAATAAATACATCGTAAATAAATCGTGCGAGTACTTTCAGCTGTTCTATACTCGTACGTACTTATTTTATTTTGTAGCATTTTTATAACGCCTTGATGTGGGAATTTCGCTATCTAGAAGTGCGGTACGGTTCAGCTACATGGAATGCGAAGCATTTTCTATTTAGCATTAACATATATTTTCAGAGAAGCTTGAACCGTTCTCTCACTTTTTTTATTCATTACCTATATTAAACATCCATTCTGTATTGGAATTTAAATAAGTACTATTAAAAACTTTCAAGGACTTAATAAATTTTTGAGGGCAGTGTAAATTCAGATTATACATATATTTCTTCAGCAATATAACATTAACTTGAAATATGCATGTACTATGTGAATGATATAACATAAACTTGGAATGTAGTCGCAGGTTTGAATCCCTGCACGTATTGGGTAATTTTTCATTCTATATATTAAAATTTTAAATAAGTTTTACATAGCTATACATGTTTATAGATATTTTTAAACAAGACCTAAAATTGCGTTATATAAGAAAAATCTGTTGGCAAAAGAATAAAAAGTAATTAAGACAAAAATCTAGCATAATGAACCGCCACCCTGAGTTCAATAAAAGGAACAAAGACCGTTTCTTCCAAAATATTCATTCAATTTCATATTTTTATCAAAAAAACGATTGTTTCTTTTTACGGTCGACTTTAATTTATTTCATTATTTTGTTCTAAGCATCTAATGTTTCTTTTTTTGTTTAACATTATGTAAGATATTATTGTTGTATCCTTTGATCAGATGTTTTGGTTTCATTATGTTTTTAAATAACATAATTTATTTTATATTAAGCCCTTATATATGAAATTATCGTTTAATAAATTGGCCACTTGAATATCGAACGTGTGGTTTATGTTGGAATTCCAAATTGACATTTATTTCCAATTTATTCTCGTTTATTTGCGTTTTCTATTTAGCGGTTCATTACTTTACCATTTGATTTCTCTTTGGTGTCATTTTGTTCACATAATGGAAAACTTACCAAATCGCGGTGTTTACGAATATGAGCTAATTTTGACGCTGAAGCAGCAGAAATAGTTCGAAAAATTAATAATATGTATTGTTAAAGCTAGTGCAAGAATAACAGTTTTCGGTTCCAAAGTTTCCACCCTGAAAATGTTGATAAATCATTTAATAAGTCACGGTTATGACCGGAGATTCTAGTCAATAACTAAGATTTAATGACGATCATGGATGCGGATCCATCACAAGCCATCATCGACGCTAGCATAAAGCTTCGATATAAGTGATATATTTTATTTTTTGCACTTAAAATAAAATGCAAGCTTCATGTAATGCAGGCATATTCAGCATCATTTTCATTATTCGTATTCGGCCGAATTATTCGATTTTGGTGCCGAATATATTCGGTTCTATTTTCTTGGCTACACGACACGATAAAGAACTAAAAGACCAAACTAAGATTTGTGTAATATTATAAATCAAATCCAATCAAAGAAATCATATGAATAATATGTAGAATGAAGCTTTATAATATAAAGCAATTAAGCTTTAACATTTATTTCGAAAAACAATTATTAGGCCACCCTGTTGGTCGAGTGGTTAGCGCAAATGCCTAACGTGTCACGGCGCAATGGGGCTCGGGTTCGATTTCCGGCAGAAACAGGCATTTATGTGATGAGCATAGATGTCTGTGTTTCTGGGTTTGGTCGTTTATTAAACATACTCTCAGTATTTATATGTGTATTTATATGTATTTGTATCGTTGTCTAACACCCTTAACACCAGCAAATTACTGGGGGGATAGATCAATGTGTGTAATTTGTCCTGATATTATTATTATTATTATTATTATAGGGTAACATATTTATTTTATTATTCCTAACCTACAATTAGTATTTAGTTTAGTCAACATTTAATTTGAACTTTAAATCAGCATTTATTTTTAAACATCAATCAACATATTTTTTCATCTAGTCACCACATGTAAAATACTTATTAGAACCTGTTTATGAAAACCAAACAATGAATTGGACAACCGAATAATTCGGCCGAATATTCGGTTTGGTAAAAGTTAAACTGAATAGTATTCGGTTATCGGTTATTCGTTGAAACCACTTTTCGGCGCATCTCTAAAAATAATAGTTTTCCATTAGAATCCCGTACTCAAGGATAAAAACGAAACCCTATTACTAAGATTTCGTCTGTCCGTGCGTCTTACTCCAGGCTGTATAGCCTGTATAGCCTTTATAAACTGTGATAGCTAGGCAGTTGAAATTCTCGCAGATTATGTATTTGCCGCTATAACAAAAAATACTAAAAACCAAATAAAATATTTTTAAGGGGGCTTCCATACAACATATATGAATTTTTTAGTTGATTTTAATAACGGAAATAGGTAGCCGTATAAAATATTCAGATTAAAATACTTTAAGAAAATAATAATTTTTATTAAATATTTTATGGGGGCTCCTATACAACAAACGTGTTTCTTAGCCTTTTTTATAAATAATGGAACACTGGACATGGAATTAACAACAATGTAATATACGGAACCCTTCGTGTGAGATTCCGAGGTGTACCTGGCATGTTTCTTATACCTTGGGTATACCTACTTTAAACATGAAATATTCGTAATAGAAAAAAAGGTCGTGGAACAAATTAAAAACTATCGGTATAATCCTAGAAAAAAATACTACTTACGATCCATGTCTGCGATTATTTATACTAGAAGGAATTTTACCGCGGTCTGGGAACTTTAAGTTTGCGAGGCTATATTTTTAAGCGCTTATTTGTATTTTAAAAACTATTTTCATTCGCAAAATATTTAAACATGATTTTCATTGAAACTTCCTGCTTAGTGCAGGTAACGAAAAAAAAATGAAAGTGAACGGAAATATATACTTAATTTGTTACCGATAATACTTTTATGTGATATACGTACTAATTTGGACGACTACGACTGTGTTTATAAAGTGTCTGGCTCGTTACAGTAAGGGTAAATCGCAATACTAACATGAACATATTACGAATACGAAGTAATACTATATAAGATACTCTATCTACCAGTTTATAGTTTTTTTTTTTAGTTTTTAGTTTTTTTATAGTCCATTCCTATCTTTTTATTATTTAAATTCTCAGAACAAATTAGTACACAGACTTTGGACAACAGTGACATTCCTTATTCGTTTTAAACTTAATCATTTTATACTCATTAAGTTTATTTAAGTAGAAAATAATATTAAAATATTGGAGTCTCTTATAATACAAAAATCACTTATTTATAAAATATTTTATATGAAATATTAAGTATCAAGATATTAACTGATCTAATTTAATATATTGGTATTATATTTTAAAGTTATTGTATTGTAATTATTAAAAAAAAGTGATATAAATTCAAGATACTGGATCGATTCTTAATTTTTAATAATTGTATATTAAATAAAAAACATGTTATTGTGTCAAATGCACATGGTATTGTATCACACAAGTTATGGAGAGATATCCAAGAGGCATATATTGCCTTATTTGAACAAGACTGTAACTCGTTTTAAGACTCAAATGGACGTTCGTTTACATAAGAACAGCTACCGGTTTTGAGTATTCAAATGTTCATATTGCAAAGCCGACAGGTTGGACAAATTGTGTTAGGTGATTATTTTACATAGAATTCTTAAATATATTAGAGAAAAATTTATATACCTATTTTAATAACTTAAAATGATGTGAGTTACTTTGCTGACATATTTAGGCAAATCATTTGGCAATTATTGTCTTAGTGTAAATTCTTATGAATTTTATGAAAACATATATACATATATTTTATTTTTAAATTATAAATTTATGTGGACCGTTTTATGTTATAGTTTCAGTCTTGATTCCCAAGTCTAAGTAAATCTAAGACAAACTATAGCATAAAACAAAGTTATATTTTGCTTCATACGATAATAGCCATAATGCATATAATATAGATAATAAAAACTGTTAGTGCTGGTAGTAAAAAGAGTCCTGTGTCTTTCTATTAATATATGTATTTTTTTTTTATTAATTACAACACAATATCAATGAAAACTTCAACAATTATAAGTCAACATATACATATGTACAACATCTAGAACTAATAGAATGACCATAGTTTAGTAAGGAGTAGCTAAAGTAAAATACAACAATTAGTGGGTAATCATAAAAAATGTAACATACTCGTACAAAGTGCGAACTTTAGTATAATAGTAGTAGCATGTAGCGCACTGTAGTATTAGCACAATTACAATGAAAGCTTTAAAAAATAAAAGGCCCTTTTGACATTAAGTTATAATTATAAGTTCTTTTGACTTTTAATTTTCGATAAATATAATTTATCATATCAATGTTGATATATCAAAGTATAGTTTTAACAATACTCAGTTGTAGTATTGTTATTCTCAGTTGTATATACTTATAAAATAGTAACGTAACAAAAACCCCTATTCGATAAGCTCATAATATTATTATTGAGTTTGCAAGGATGGCAGGAAACACTTAATAACGATGACGTCACTTCACCGCACTGTCATAATAAATGTGTCGGCTTATGTTCAGTCTCTCAGCTGTCAGCTGTTTCATGTTACACGCCTAATGTACTATATAATCGCCTAATATACTACAAAAAAAATGGAAAATTTAATTTTTCACAAAAATATAGGGGTGTACTCAATCGAATACACTGACTACCTAAGTATGACCGTGAAATGCAAAACTACGTACCGCAACTGTTAACTCTATTTTAAGATAACCCTTAGAAAACTGATGCAATGAGAATGTTTTTTCAGACCAATCTATGTCTTCATCTAACGCCCAGTACATTCACACAGTAGATTCTTGTTTTAGCCAAGTAATATCAAAATCCCAAAGAACTCTTTCAAATCAGTGGAATCTAGTTAAAACACGTGTCTTTGTCGAAAAAAGGTACCCCTTTCTTCGACAAAGCTAACATAGCTAAACATGATTAGAAAATTTTAGATATTATGTTATTATTTTATACAGCCATTAAGTATTTCATACAGGCTCTATCACTAGTCAAGGGGGAGGTAACAGTGAACGCATTAGGAAATGTTGAACAAATCATTTATTAACCTATATCTACTTAGTTATTTAATTAATTAATCCATTGTTTCTAAAGTCAAATGTCTGCTTGTTTGTATTAAAATACTATAAGCCTCATAAATTTGTTAAACACTGTTTTATTTACAAACTTCGTTGAAGTATGGATATTAACGACGGATTCTTTTATACAGTGCTTTGACAATATTAAAATGTGGAAACTGTAAGAACTGAATGATCATCATTCATAAAAATAAATGTAGCTGTAAATATAATGCATAGTTTTTCTAATAACATAATAGTTATTATAATATTTTGTAAGTTTACAGTATTTATACTAAGTTTTCGAAGTTATTCCAGAATCAAATTGGTTATACAATGTGTTCCTATAACAATTTCATTCATATACCTCTGATCCTTATACACTTCTGTTATTCATTTATCTTATCTTATCTATAGAAATGGTACCCAAGTATGAAGCAATACGATAAATTTTAAAATTGTCTTATAGAATGTTGCTTTTTAACCATTAAGAACTCCATTAATATTTAATATTTTAGTAACCAAAATTGATTTGTATGTAGGGCAGTATATTGTGCGTCTTTAAGAACAAACAAAATAGAAATTGGAAATAGTATTTTTTTCCATAACAGATTTTATACTGTCAATAATTACACACACAAACACGAAATTATCAATACCACATCATATGCTTAAATATGTGAATAAAAGTCATATCATTAAATAAAATCTTCATTAGATGACGGTCGTTTATAGTTTAAATGAAAAGTCTAGATTTTTAGAAATATATAGTACATATATGGAACAGTGGAAATTAATAACAGTGATGTACATATACACATATAAATGTATGAAAACATTTATTACTATATTTGTACTTAAATATATTAAAGTGCCAAGTCTAGCAACAAAATAGCAAGTGCGTTGGTGCATTACGAATATTTGAACACACAATGCCTCGTGCTGTTCCTTTGCAAATAGCTAACGAGTTCCATATTCTAATGGCGACTTCACTTATATATGCACAAAATTTGCATTGATTTAAATATGTTCGGTAGCCTGTGACTTTATGAATAGAAGGTATGATTGATCTGATTTAAAATAGGTGTGATTTGTAAGTGAGGAATCAGTTTAACATATTACCATCTATTGTTAAGGTTTTGACGATGTTCTTCAATGTCAGTAGTTGCCATAAATAGAATATGTAATCGGTTCATATTTTTTGATAATAAATATTTATAACATTCCTAGGTATTTTGAATCACTGCTTTTCTGGTCATGATAGCAGACCAAAGATTTCTTTTTGCTGTTGCTCCGATGCCAGAAACAGCTCCCATACAATGATGACATTCAAAAAAATTCATTCAATTTCTACCCCCTTATCCAGTTCAGAGTAAAACAGGGTTGATAGTGTAAAACGATTTTTAAAATGTGAAGCACAGCCATCACAACAAATGGTCAGTTTCGTAAGATTCGGTAAACGAGATCTTACATCTTCAATATTTTTTTATGAACAGCTATACAGAATATTTATCGTGGGTTGAATCATTGCTCACTATTACACATCAATGATTTTTCTGACCTTAATTTGCCCATGCAAATCCTGTTAACTAAATCACTTACGGATACTTTCAATGTACTGACTGTATTTCATCCTGATTTAAATTACTGGAATTGTCCGCGAAATCGATTTGAAGGAATAGTCCATCAAATCGTTGGTCCAAAGTGGTCAGGAATAAAAAGTTCTACCATACCACTTTCTTTAATTTTTGCCTTTTGAATCATTTTTGAATAATTGAGTATCAAGTTCTTTTATAAGATCTTTTACTGTTCCAATAGTGCCGTTCGTTATTTAGCATCTATTTTCAACTGATTACCACAGTTTCTAATGTACCCCCAACATCTTATCTAATGGTTGTAGAAGGATATCTGAAATCTTATAACATTTGAAACCTTTTTGAGTCACTTCAACTCTGTTTATCATTTGTGATTTCACAAATAATTTCTTCGAGATATTTTGTAGACGAACTGGGAACAGTTTGTACAATTTTGCTTGCAACTTCTAAGAAAAAATTGTAATTAGCATGAAAAATGCACACACATACGTTGTGTGGTATTTCATTCATCGGTCTTACATGTAAGGATATGAATAAAAAAAATGCTTTTACCAAGTATTATATCAGGGTTGTAAGTTACAAATAAGAAATACGCTTCAGTGATTGTCATCATCATATGTCTCTTGGCTATGTGATTACATATGCCAGATTATATGTAGATGTATGTATGTTGCTAGATGTGATGGCAGTGTATGGAATATTGCCAAGTTCTTCATTTAACACTAGCAGTATTTTTGGTAATATATCTTTCATCATATGCAACATAACTGCTATTTGTTAAGTCGGACTCTTAGGAAGAGCACTTTTAATTTTTACTACTGCTTCTTTAAAGTGTTCAAGCACTTGTACGAGCCAAAAGGCGAATTGTTTGTTTTTGCTACCTCTTTCATTATTTTTATTAAATATTGTCATGATGTTTAAATGATGACAAAGATTATATAAACATAATATATATATTTTTTAAGAACGAATTACTGAAAAATAAGTTGGACAAACAAAGGTTTCGGATACCTTAGCATTCCGCTATTGGATTATTTTGAAAAATGTTTGATATATGGCACCATCGTCTAATAAGCGATTGGGTGATGCATGGGAATGGAATAACTGTATATTTGGCAATCCTACGATATATAAGAATATAAAATGCGTGATAACAGAATGAAATATACAATACCATAACCAACAATCATAACTGGCAGACAAATATAAGATTAATCTTTATATTTAAAGTGATAACCTGAAAGACTTTCGTTTAACGAAAGACAGTGAGAAAGTAAAGTTGGGCCATTTTGTAGCTGATTACAGTAGAGGATAATATTATTTCATATTTACGACCAATCTCTTTAAAGATGCTTTACCTTAAAGTGTAACATTTATTAACTAAAATTTTGTTATTAACGTTTGGCACCATTTTTAGAGCAATTGACGTTATTTATCAACATTACGTTATATTTTTATTGTGTTATAAAAAAATAAATTTTCTAGGTGAAAATCATATTTAATTGTACTTATTGTTAACAAACACCCTTACCTAACACGTCGTTATATATATTCGTAAGTCTATGGATTGACACTCAGAAGTGATGTGTTTACTTGAAGGTTAGTTGTATCTCTGAGATTTGAATTTTACCGTCTAAGCTAGCATCAAGACAAAGTCTGTGAGATCTAATGAATTACTTTTGTAATTAAAGAGGACATGTTAAGAAACGCTACAATTGCAATATATTTTATTTATTCTTCTTTTGTGCTACCGCATGTTCTTTGGTAATGAACCTTGAAAGTTGAATAATTTTGACATTTTGCAAATAAATAGTTGAATAAAAGTAAGACGTTGAAAATTATTAGTTTATCTATACTATAATATAGTACAACACGTTACATTTTAATGTAACGTAATGAATTACATGAGACCGAACTAAAAACAATAATTTTTATTTATTTATCTAACTAGGTACTTACGAAATTTTCTATCTCTGTCTACGAGCATCCCAAAAAAAAAAATATAAATATGTTGAAAGTCGGGATAGGCACCTATAGGTTGTTTCATCATATGTGTGAATTAAAACCATTCTTTGAAAAATATTTCTTATTAGTAATTTCAGTAACATTTTTCAAATGAACGATAATTACAATGAAAGTTTACCCCTTTCCTAAACCAATGTACTGTATTAGGTTCTATGAATGAAATATTCAAAGCTAAAAAAATAAACTGTATATAGAAGTGAATTGAATCAACAGTTAGCGTAGCAACAGTTAATTGGTTTATTTTTCTACTTTCGGCACTAACCAACGACAGTTTTTGTTTTAGAAATATTTTAAATGGTTATATATTACATTTTTACTTTTTTTAAATAGATATAGTCTACGAACTAGTTTTTCGAGGTTGACAAGACATTAATAACGTTTCGATAAACTTTTTTTTTTCTATTAAGTAATCAGCCAGCATCATCTCCCCCGTCCATTTTTTCTCCTCTTCAAAATGAAAAAATAAATCATTTATTATCACTTTTAAATTATAGAAATCAGAGATTTATAAAGAAATTCATCAACCACCACCAACCACTTTATAAATTTAACTAATATGTTTTTTCTTGTATTGTAAATATAATACTAATCAGTTTTTTAGCCAAGGTACTTTTTTATTATTACTTATAAAAAATAAATATTTGTTTGATGCACACATTTCTAATAAGTTATGATTCTAACTTTTAACAACTAAAAATAAAATATTATCATAATTTTGAAATCAGATTGTTAATACATATAGTCTAAATGAAGGAGGTTGTTGCCTTCCATATCGGGACTTCACATGCTCTCCATATGGCATTGTATCTTATGTTTTGTAGTTAGCATCTTATCAATATAATAGAATTAGATACGTTTGAATTTTTCTACCACATAGTGAGAAAACCATGACACTCGCATGAATATGCAGATGCAGATCTATGAGAATGGCAATAATTCCAAAGAATGGGCCGGTCAATGAAACATAATACCCATTTATGAAGTTCATACATATAAACTGATAGTCGAGTTACAGCGAATGTAGATACAAAACTCTTACCAGAAAATTAAGTAACTATAGATATTGTTATCACTTTAAGTATTTAGACATTCTGGGATACATTAACAATAAATTAATATTATGCAAATAACATGCAATGATAAATACTAATTGTAGGCATGGTCATTAAAAATCTAATTACTATAACATATTTTATTAGAGCTCTCTTACCTCTAAGAATCGCCAACGACAGTAGTACTATTCTTTAAAGTACTTGTGAACAGTGTCAACAAATACACATAAACTGTTTATCATTTAAACTCTTAACTATCACTGTTACACAACTTAGTCTCTCGATCTCACACTCACCGGTTTATTATAACTGTTACACTTTTATCACAAAAGTACCACCCCACAACTTGTACTCCCAATTTCACAATGCCTTCTCTTAACCGAGCTGCGATTTATATACTTCTTATTCTTAGTCAAATCAGTATGCACATTTACATTTATTTTATCTATACAGAGATACAATTGTTTTAGTCAAATCAACAACTTATATCTTTATTTTTAGTCAAAACTAAACTACTACAAGTATAAAAGCTAACAATTATGTAGAAACTAATTATTAACATCAGATAGGTTCAAACTACATACCATAGAAACTTTTCGTAAGTATGTTGTCGCTCGTCGACACTCGTCGACACTCGGAAGAGATTTATTCGCTCAGAATTATACTGTCACTTCGAACTTTGATTCCAACTTTTAAACTAACAACAACATACAATTCATGACACAAAATAGAATTGCTTTTGTGGTGTTCATTGTATTGGACGAAGACATTTAAAACAGAGGGTTTTAGTACCAGTGATTAGTTTTTGTTTAAGTTTAATAATAATAGAAGGCATTGTATTATATTGATGTAATTTTAAATCCTACTGTTATGATAATTGCTCTGTTTAAGTGCCTACTTATAAACCCTATACCTGGAATCTTATTGTTAATACAAGGAGTTCAAGTGACAGATCTAAAAGTTTTTATTTTGTTAAGTTTAATCTTTCTCGTTTAATTAGTAATAATGCATTAAGTATTAAACATTAAGCTTAAAACGTTAAGCATTAAGCATTTAGCAATAAGCATTAAGCAATAAACATTCAGTATAAGGCATTAAGTATAAGGCATTAAGTATAAGGCATTAAGAGTTAAGCGTCAACAACTAAGCAGCAAGCATCAAGCACAAGCAACAAGCATTAAAAGTCAAGCATTAAGCATTAAGCGTCAACAACTAAGCAGCAAGCATCAAGCACAAGCAACAAGCATTAAGCGTCAAGCATTGAGCATTAAGTATTAAGCATTAAGCGTCAAGCATTAAGCATTAAGTATTAAGCATTAAGCAGTAAGCATTAGGCATTAAGCAGAAAGCATTATCCATTAAGTATTAAGCATTTAGCAATAAGCAGTAAGCATTAAGCATTAAGCAATAAGCAGTAAGCAATAAGCGGTAAGCTTTAAGCAGTCAGCATTAAGCATTAAGCAGTAAGCCTTAAGCATTAAGCAGTAAGCATTAAGCATTAGGCAATAAGCATTAAGCAATAAACATTCAGCATAAGGCATTAAGTATAAGGCATTAAGTATAAGGCATTAAGAGTTAAGCGTCAACAACTAAGCAGCAAGCATCAAGCACAAGCAACAAGCATTAAAAGTCAAGCATTAAGCATTAAGCGTCAACAACTAAGCAGCAAGCATCAAGCACAAGCAACAAGCATTAAGCGTCAAGCATTGAGCATTAAGTATTAAGCATTAAGCGTCAAGCATTAAGCATTAAGTATTAAGCATTAAGCAGAAAACATTAAGCAGTAAGCATTAGGCATTAAGCAGAAAGCATTATCCATTAAGTATTAAGCATTTAGCAATAAGCAGTAAGCATTAAGCATTAAGCAATAAGCAGTAAGCAATAAGCGGTAAGCTTTAAGCAGTCAGCATTAAGCATTAAGCAGTAAGCCTTAAGCATTAAGCAGTAAGCATTAGGCATTAGGCAATAAGCAGTTTGCAATAAGCATTAAGCAATAAGCAATAAGCATTGAGCAATAAGCAGAAAACTTTAAGCAGTAAGCATTAAGAATTAAGCATAAAGCAATAAGCAGTTAGCAATAAACATTAAGCAGTAAGCATTAAGCATTAGGCAATAAGCAGTTTGCAATAAGCACTAAGCAATAAGCATTGAGCAATAAGCAGTAAGCATTAAGCAGTAAGCAGTTAGCAATAAGCATAAAGCAATAAGCATTAAGCATTAAGTAAACAATAGGCAGTAAGCTTTAAGCAGTAGGCATTAAGCAGTAAGCATTAAACATTAAAAATTAAGCATAAAGCAATAAGCAGTAAGCATTAAGCATTAAGCGTCAACCACTTAGCAGCAAGCATCAAGCACAAGCAACAAGCATCAAGCGTCAAGCATAAAGCATCAATAAGCAGAGCGTGAAGCAAGTTGTAATCCAATTTGTAAGCTTTAATAACTTGGAAGAAATAAATAATGTTTCAGATACGATACTGTTACTCACTGATTAGAAAGATATTTTCGTTATTTTATAAATTTATAACTAAGTTATTTCGCAATAAATATTTAACGAAATCCCTTAAATTTCAATTTCGAAAATCATTAACAAGTATTATTAATTAACAAGTAGGTACAAAGCGTTAACTGTTTACAATTAATTCTTGAGTATCATGCATTAAGCGTCAAGCATTATGCATTTAGCAAAAAGCATTTAGTAATAAACATTAAGCAGTAAGAAATAAACAGTAAGCAATAAGCAGTTAGCTTTAAGCACTAAGCATTAAGCATTAAGCATTAAGCAATAAGCAGTAAGCATTAAGCAGTAAGCAATAAGCAGTAAGCAGTAAGCATTAAGCATAAAGCAGTAAGCCTTAAGCATTAAGCAGTAAGCATTAAGCGTCAACCACTTAGCAGCAAGCATAAAACTCAAATGACAAGCATCAAGCGTCAAGCATTAAGCATCAGTAAGCAGAGCGTGAAGCAAATTATATTCCGATTTGTAAGCCATTATAAATTGGAAGAAATAGATAATGTTTTAGATACGCAACTGTTACTCATTGATTGTTCATAAATTTATTACTAAGTTATTTCGCAATAAATATTTGAGGAAATCCCTTAAATTTTATTTTTGGAAAACATACTTTAAAATTATTTTGTTTAAAGGAAGTGTGTCGAGATTATGTATAAAATTCATTGTGGGAGAGGAATTTCTTAACAAAATATATTAAATTAAACTCATCCAATAACAATAAATAAACATATAAATTTACTATAAAGCTGACTTTGATACCAATTGTTAACATATAGGTACAAAGCGTTAACTGTTTACAATTAACTCTTAAGTGTCATGCATTAAACATTAAGCAATAAGCTTTAAGCAGTAACCAATAAGCATTAGGCAATAAGCAGTTTGCAAAAAGCATTAAGCATTGAGCAATAAGCAGTAAGCATTAAGCAGTTAGCAATAAGCATTAAGCAATAAGCAATAAGCAATAAGCATTAAGCAATAAGCTTTAAGCAGTAAGCATTAAGCAATAAGCAGTAAGCTTTCAGCAGTAAGCTTTAAGCATTAAGCATTAAGCATAAAGCATTAAGCATGAAGCAATAAGCTGTTAGCAATAAGCATTAAGTAATAAGCTTTAAGCAGTAAGCAATAAGCATTAAGTAATAAGCTTTAAGCAGTAAGCAATAAGCAGTAAACTTAAGGCAGTAAGCATTAGGCATTAAGCAGTAAGCATTAAGCATTAAGCAGTAAGCATTAAGCGTCAACCACTTAGCAGCAAGCATCAAACTCAAGTGACAAGCATCAAGCGTCAAGCATTAAGCCTAAGCATAAAGCATAAAAATTATGCATAAGCATTTAGAATAAGCATTAAACCTCATGTCTCAATAATCAAGATTGAGTATCAAGCATCGAACATCAAGCATAGCATCCAACATCGAGCATAGTACCAAAAATCGAGCATATCATCGAGGATCATGCATGTGTATTCGCTTTTAATTTGTCAGTGGCGCCTCGGATTTCTTGTTTTATAATTAATATAAAATTTCAAATTTAATGTATCATCTTAAATAATCCACCGCTGAATCTAGCTGCCATAATTTTAGGCATTTACCTAATTTTATTTTACTTTATTCATAATAAGGGTCAATGTTGTTTATATTAAATCAATAAATTATTTTTACCACAAAAGCTAAATTTCCTTTTTTTTTAAATAAGCATTAAGCATAAGCATTAAGCACAAGCAATAAGCATAAGCATTAAGCATAAGCATTTAAAATAAGCTTTTAAAATAAGCATTAAGAAAAAGCATTAAGCATAAGCATTAAAAATAAGCTTTAGAAATAAGCTTTTAAAATAAGCATTAAGAAAAACATTAAGCATATGAATTTAAAATAAGCATTAAAAATAAGCTTTTAAAATAAACATTAAACATAAGAATAAGCATTAAAAATAAGCTTTTGAAATAAGCTTTTAAAATAAGCATTAAGAAAAAGCATTAAGCATAAGCATTTAAAATAAGCTTTTAAAATAAGCATTAAAAAGAAGCTTTTAAAATAAGCATTAAGAAAAAGCATTAAGAATAAGCATTAAGCCTCATGTCTCAAGAATCAAGAATTGAGTATCAAGCATCGAACAACAAGCATAGCATCCAACATCGAGCATAGTACCAAAAATCGAGCATATCATCGAGGATCATGCATGTGTATTCGCTTTTAATTTGTCAGTGGCGCCTCGGATTTCTTGTTTTATTATTTATATAAAATTTCAAATTTAATGTATCATCTTAAATTATCCACCGCTGAATCTAGCTGGCATAATTTTAGGCATTTACCTAATTTTATTTTACTTTATTCATAATAAGGGTCAATGTTGTTTATATTAAATCAATAAATTATTTTTACCACAAAAGCTAAATTTCCTTTTTTTTAAATAAGCATTAAGCATAAGCATTAAGCACAAGCAATAAGCATAAGCATTAAGCATAAGCATTTAAAATAAGCTTTTAAAATAAGCATTAAGAAAAAGCATTAAGCATAAGCATTAAAAATAAGCTTTAGAAATAAGCTTTTAAAATAAGCATTAAGAAAAACATTAAGGATAAGAATTTAAAATAAGCATTAAAAATAAGCTTTTAAAATAAACATTAAACATAAGAATAAGCATTAAAAATAAGCTTTTGAAATAAGCTTTTAAAATAAGCATTAAGAAAAACATTAAGTATAAGAATTTAAAATAAGCATTAAAAATAAGCTTTTAAAATAAACATTAAACATAAGAATAAGCATTAAAAATAAGCTTTTGAAATAAACATTAAACATAAGAATAAGCATTAAAAATAAGCTTTTGAAATAAGCTTTTAAAATAAGCATTAAGAAAAAGCATTAAGCATAAGCATTTAAAATAAGCTTTTAAAATAAGCATTAAAAAGAAGCTTTTAAAATAAACATAAAACATAAGCATAAGCATTAAGCATAAGCATAAAGCATATAAATTATGCATAAGCATTTAGAATAAGCATTAAGCCTCATGTCTCAAGAATCAAGAATTGAGTATCAAGCATCGAACAACAAGCATAGCATCCAACATCGAGCATAGTACCAAAAATCGAGCATATCATCGAGGATCATGCATGTGTATTCGCTTTTAATTTGTCAGTGGCGCCTCGGATTTCTTGTTTTATTATTTATATAAAATTTCAAATTTAATGTATCATCTTAAATTATCCACCGATGAATCTAGCTGGCATAATTTTAGGCATTTACCTAATTTTATTTTACTTTATTCTTAATAAAGGTCAATGTTATTTATATTAAATCAATAAATTCTTTTGAGCACAAAAGCTAAATTTCCTTTTTTGTAAAATAAGCTTAAAACATAAAGCATTTAGCATTAAGCAAAAGCATAGGTATAAAGCATAAGCATTAACAATAAGCATTAAGCATAAGCATTAACCACAAGCAATAAGCATAAGCATTAAGCATAAATATTTAAAATAAGCTTTTAAAATAAGCGTTAAGAAAAACATTAAGCATAAGAATTTAAAATAAGCATTAAAAATAAGCTTTTAAAATAAACATTAAACATAAGAATAAGCATTAAAAATAAGCCTTTGAAATAAGCTTTTAAAATAAGCATTAAGAAAAAGCATTAGGCATAAGCATTTAAAATAAGCTTTTAAAATAAACATTAAACATAAGAATAAGCATTAAAAATAAGCTTTTGAAATAAACATTAAACATAAGAATAAGCATTAAAAATAAGCTTTTGAAATAAGCTTTTAAAATAAGCATTAAGAAAAAGCATTAAGCATAAGCATTTAAAATAAGCTTTTAAAATAAGCATTAAAAAGAAGCTTTTAAAAAAAGCATTAAGAAAAAGCATTAAGCATAAGAATTTAAAATAAGCATTAAAAACAAGCTTTTAAAATAAACATTAAACATAAGAATAAGCATTAAAAATAAGCTCTTAAAATAAGCTTTTAAAATAAGCATTAAGAAAAAGCATTAAGCATAAGCATTAAAAATAAGCTTTTAAAATAAGCTTTTAAAATAAGCTTTTAAAATAAGCTTTTAAAATAAGCTTTTAAAATAAGCTTTTAAAATAAGCTTTTAAAATAAGCTTTTAAAATAAGCTTTTAAAATAAGCTTTAAAAATAAGCTTTTGAAAAAAGCTTTTAAAATAAGTATTAATAAAAAGCATTAAGCATAAATATTTAAAATAAGCATAAAGCAAAAGAATTAAAAATAAGCTTTTAAAATAAGCTTTTAAAATAAGCATTAAGCATAAGCATTAAAAATAAGCTTTTAAAATAAACATTAAGAAAAAACATTAAGCTTAATTATTAAAAATAAGCATTAGGCATAAGCATTAAGCAGCAAGCCTCATGTCTAAAGCATCAAGAATTTATAATTCAGCATTGACCATTGAACATCAAGCAGAGCATCCAACATAGAGCATAGCATCGAACATCGAGCATATCATAGAAGATCATGCATGTGTATTCGCTTTTAATTTGTCAGTGGCGCTTCAGATTTCTTGTTTTATTATTTATATAAAATTTCAAATTTAATGTATCATCTTAAATTATCCACCGATGAATCTAGCTGGCATAATTTTAGGCATTTACCTAATTTTATTTTACTTTATTCTTAATAAAGGTCAATGTTGTTTATATTAAATCAATAAATTATTTTAAGCACAAAAGCTTAATTACCTTTTTTGTAAAATAAGCTTAAAACATGAAGCATTTAGCATTAAGCATAAGCATAGGTATAAAGCATAAGCATATAGCATAAGCATTTAAGATAAGCATTAAGCATAAGCATTAACCACAAGCAATAAGCATAAGCATTAAGCATAAATATTTAAAATAAGCTTTTAAAATAAGTATAAAGAAAAAGCTTTAAGAAAAAGCAATAAGCATAAGCATTAAAAATAAGCTTTTAAAAAACCTTTTAAAATAAGCATTAAGAAAAAGCATTAAGCATAAGCATTAAAAATAAGCTTTTAAAATAAGCATTAAGAAAAAGCATTAAGCATAAGCATTTAAGGTAAGCTTTTAAAATAAGCATTAAACATAAGAATTAAAAATAAGCTTTTAAAATAAGCATTAAGAAAAAGCATTAAGCATAAGCATTAAGCATTAAGGATAAGCATTAAGCATAAGCATAAGTAGAAATCATAAGCATTAAGCATCAAGCATAAGCATTAAGCCTCATGTCTCAAGAATCAAGATTTGAGTATCGAGCATCGAACATCAAGCATAGCATCCAACATGGAGCATAGCATCGAACATCGAGCATATCATAGAGGATCATGCATATGTGTTCGCTTTTAATTTGTCAGTGGCGCCTCGGATTTCTTGTTTTATAATTTATATAAAATTTCAAATTTAATGTATCATCTCAAATAATCCACCACTGAATGTAGCTGGCTTAATTTTAGGCATTTACCTAATTTTATTTTACTTTATTCATAATAAAGGTCAATGTTATTTATATTAAATCAATAAATTATTTTAAGCACAAAAGCTAAATTTCCTTTTTTTTTTAAATAAGCTTTAAACATGAGCATTTAGCATTAAACATAAGCATTAAGGATAAGCGTTAAACATAAGCATAAATTGAAGGCATAAGCATTAAGCACAAGCATTAAGCATAAGCATAAGCATTAAGCATAAGCATTAAGCATAAGCATTAAGCATAAGCATTAAGCATAAGCATTAAGCATAATCATTAAGCATAATCATTAAGCATAAGCATTAAGCATAAGCATTAAGCATAAGCATTAAGCATAAGCATTAAGCATAAGCATAAGCATTAAGCATAATTATTAAGCATAAGCATTAAGCATAATCATAAAGCATAAGAATTAAGCATAAGCATTAAGCATAATCATTAAGCATAAGCATTAAGCATAAGCGTTAAGCATAAGCATTAAGCATAAGCGTTAAGCATAAGCATTAAGCATAAGCGTTAAGCATAAGCATTAAGCATAAGCATTAAGCATAATCATTAAGCATAAGCATTAAGCATAAGCATTAAGCATAAGCATTAAGCATAAGCATTAAGCATAAGCATTAAGCATAAGCATTAAGCATAATCATTAAGCATAAGCATTAAGCATAAGCATTAAGCATAAGCATTAAGCATAAGCATTAAGCATTAAGCATAAGCATTAAGCATAAGCATAAGCATTAAGCATAAGCATTAAGCATAAGCAAAAGCATTAAGCATAAGCATAAGCATAAGCATAAGCATTAAGCATAAGCATTAAGCATAAGCATTAAGCAAAAGCATAAGCATAAGCATAAGCATAAGCATAAGCATAAGCATAAGCATTAAGCATAAGCATTAAGCATTAAGCATTAAGCATTAAGCATTAAGCATTAGGCATTAGGCATTAAGCATTAAGCAATAAGCATTAAGCATTAGGCATTAGGCATTAAGCATTAAGCATAACCATTAAGCATAAGCTTTAAGCATAAGCATTAAGCATAAGCATTAAGCATAAGCATTAAGCATAAGCATTAAGCATAAGCATTAAGCATTAAGCATTAAGCATAAGCATTAAGCATAAGCATTAAGCATTAAGCATTAAGCATTAAGCATTGAGCATTAAGCATTAAGCAATAAGCAGTAAGCTTTAAGCAGTAAGCATTAATTATTAAGCAAAAATCAGTAAGCAGTAAGCAATAAGCAATAAGCATTAAGCAGTAAGCATTAAGCAATAAGCAGTAAACAATAAGCAATAAGCTTTTAGCAGTTAGCATTAAGAATTAAGCAGTTAGCATTAAGAATTAAGCAGTAAGCATTAAGTGTCAACCACTAAGCAGCAAGCATCAAACTCAAGTGACAAGCATCAAGCGTCAATCATTAAGCATCAGTAAGCAGAGCAAATTATATTCCGATTTGTAAGCCATTATAAATTGGAAGAAATAGATAATGTTTCAGATACGCAACTGTTTCTCATTGATTTTTCATAAATTTATTACTAAGTTATTTCGCAATAAATATTTGAGGAAATCCCTTAAATTTTATTATTGGAAAACATTCTTTAAAATTATTTTGTTTAAAGGAAGTGTTTCGAGATTGTGTATAAAATTCAGTGTGGGAGAAGAATTTCTTCAGAAAATATATTAAATTAAACTCATCCAATAACATTAAATAAACATATAAATTTACTATAAAGCTGACTTTTATACCAATTGTTAACATATAGGTACAAAATGTTAACTGTTTACAATTAACTCTTAAGTGTCATGCATTAAACATTAAGCAATAAGCTTTAAGCAGTAACCAATAAGCATTAGGCAATAAGCAGTTTGCAAAAAGCATTAAGCATTGAGCAATAAGCAGTAAGCATTAAGCAGTTAGCAATAAGCATTAAGCAATAAGCAATAAGCAATAAGCATTAAGCAATAAGCTTTAAGCAGTAAGCATTAAGCAATAAGCAGTAAGCTTTCAGCAGTAAGCTTTAAGCATTAAGCATTAAGCATAAAGCATAGTACCAAAAATCGAGCATATCATCGAGGATCATGCATGTGTATTCGCTTTTAATTTGTCAGTGGCGCCTCGGATTTCTTGTTTTATTATTTATATAAAATTTCAAATTTAATGTATCATCTTAAATTATCCACCGATGAATCTAGCTGGCATAATTTTAGGCATTTACCTAATTTTATTTTACTTTATTCTTAATAAAGGTCAATGTTGCTTATATTAAATCAATAAATTCTTTTGAGCACAAAAGCTAAATTTCCTTTTTTGTAAAATAAGCTTAAAACATAAAGCATTTAGCATTAAGCAAAAGCATAGGTATAAAGCATAAGCATTAACAATAAGCATTAAGCATAAGCATTAACCACAAGCAATAAGCATAAGCATTAAGCATAAATATTTAAAATAAGCTTTTAAAATAAGCGTTAAGAAAAACATTAAGCATAAGAATTTAAAATAAGCATTAAAAATAAGCTTTTAAAATAAACATTAAACATAAGAATAAGCATTAAAAATAAGCCTTTGAAATAAGCTTTTAAAATAAGCATTAAGAAAAAGCATTAAGCATAAGCATTTAAAATAAGCTTTTAAAATAAACATTAAACATAAGAATAAGCATTAAAAATAAGCTCTTAAAATAAGCTTTTAAAATAAGCATTAAGAAAAAGCATTAAGCATAAGCATTAAAAATAAGCTTTTAAAATAAGCTTTTAAAATAAGCTTTTAAAATAAGCTTTTAAAATAAGCTTTTAAAATAAGCTTTTAAAATAAGCTTTTAAAATAAGCTTTTAAAATAAGCTTTTAAAATAAGCTTTAAAAATAAGCTTTTGAAAAAAGCTTTTAAAATAAGTATTAATAAAAAGCATTAAGCATAAATATTTAAAATAAGCATAAAGCAAAAGAATTAAAAATAAGCTTTTAAAATAAGCTTTTAAAATAAGCATTAAGCATAAGCATTAAAAATAAGCTTTTAAAATAAACATTAAGAAAAAACATTAAGCTTAATTATTAAAAATAAGCATTAGGCATAAGCATTAAGCAGCAAGCCTCATGTCTAAAGCATCAAGAATTTATAATTCAGCATTGACCATTGAACATCAAGCAGAGCATCCAACATAGAGCATAGCATCGAACATCGAGCATATCATAGAAGATCATGCATGTGTATTCGCTTTTAATTTGTCAGTGGCGCTTCAGATTTCTTGTTTTATTATTTATATAAAATTTCAAATTTAATGTATCATCTTAAATTATCCACCGATGAATCTAGCTGGCATAATTTTAGGCATTTACCTAATTTTATTTTACTTTATTCTTAATAAAGGTCAATGTTGTTTATATTAAATCAATAAATTATTTTAAGCACAAAAGCTTAATTACCTTTTTTGTAAAATAAGCTTAAAACATGAAGCATTTAGCATTAAGCATAAGCATAGGTATAAAGCATAAGCATATAGCATAAGCATTTAAGATAAGCATTAAGCATAAGCATTAACCACAAGCAATAAGCATAAGCATTAAGCATAAATATTTAAAATAAGCTTTTAAAATAAGTATAAAGAAAAAGCTTTAAGAAAAAGCAATAAGCATAAGCATTAAAAATAAGCTTTTAAAAAACCTTTTAAAATAAGCATTAAGAAAAAGCATTAAGCATAAGCATTAAAAATAAGCTTTTAAAATAAGCATTAAGAAAAAGCATTAAGCATAAGCATTTAAGGTAAGCTTTTAAAATAAGCATTAAACATAAGAATTAAAAATAAGCTTTTAAAATAAGCATTAAGAAAAAGCATTAAGCATAAGCATTAAGCATAAGCATAAGTAGAAATCATAAGCATTAAGCATCAAGCATAAGCATTAAGCCTCATGTCTCAAGAATCAAGATTTGAGTATCGAGCATCGAACATCAAGCATAGCATCCAACATGGAGCATAGCATCGAACATCGAGCATATCATAGAGGATCATGCATATGTGTTCGCTTTTAATTTGTCAGTGGCGCCTCGGATTTCTTGTTTTATAATTTATATAAAATTTCAAATTTAATGTATCATCTCAAATAATCCACCACTGAATGTAGCTGGCTTAATTTTAGGCATTTACCAAATTTTATTTTACTTTATTCATAATAAAGGTCAATGTTATTTATATTAAATCAATAAATTATTTTTAGCACAAAAGCTAAATTTCCTTTTTTTTTAAATAAGCTTTAAACATGAGCATTTAGCATTAAACATAAGCATTAAGGATAAGCGTTAAACATAAGCATAAGTTGAAGGCATAAGCATTAAGCACAAGCATTAAGCATAAGCATTAAGCATAAGCATAAGCATAAGCATAAGCATTAAGCATAAGCATTAAGCATAAGCATTAAGCATAATCATTAAGCATAATCATTAAGCATAAGCATTAAGCATAAGCATTAAGCATAAGCATTAAGCATAAGCATTAAGCATAAGCATAAGCATTAAGCATAATTATTAAGCATAAGCATTAAGCATAATCATAAAGCATAAGAATTAAGCATAAGCATTAAGCATAATCATTAAGCATAAGCATTAAGCATAAGCGTTAAGCATAAGCATTAAGCATAAGCGTTAAGCATAAGCATTAAGCATAAGCGTTAAGCATAAGCATTAAGCATAAGCATTAAGCATAATCATTAAGCATAAGCATTAAGCATAAGCATTAAGCATAAGCATTAAGCATAAGCATTAAGCATAAGCATTAAGCATAAGCATTAAGCATAATCATTAAGCATAAGCATTAAGCATAAGCATTAAGCATAAGCATTAAGCATAAGCATTAAGCATTAAGCATAAGCATTAAGCATAAGCATAAGCATTAAGCATAAGCATTAAGCATAAGCAAAAGCATTAAGCATAAGCATAAGCATAAGCATAAGCATTAAGCATAAGCATTAAGCATAAGCATTAAGCAAAAGCATAAGCATAAGCATAAGCATAAGCATAAGCATAAGCATAAGCATTAAGCATAAGCATTAAGCATTAAGCATTAAGCATTAAGCATTAAGCATTAAGCATTAGGCATTAGGCATTAAGCATTAAGCAATAAGCATTAAGCATTAGGCATTAGGCATTAAGCATTAAGCATAACCATTAAGCATAAGCTTTAAGCATAAGCATTAAGCATAAGCATTAAGCATAAGCATTAAGCATAAGCATTAAGCATAAGCATTAAGCATTAAGCATTAAGCATAAGCATTAAGCATAAGCATTAAGCATTAAGCATTAAGCATTAAGCATTGAGCATTAAGCATTAAGCAATAAGCAGTAAGCTTTAAGCAGTAAGCATTAATTATTAAGCAAAAATCAGTAAGCAGTAAGCAATAAGCAATAAGCATTAAGCAGTAAGCATTAAGCAATAAGCAGTAAACAATAAGCAATAAGCTTTTAGCAGTTAGCATTAAGAATTAAGCAGTTAGCATTAAGAATTAAGCAGTAAGCATTAAGTGTCAACCACTAAGCAGCAAGCATCAAACTCAAGTGACAAGCATCAAGCGTCAATCATTAAGCATCAGTAAGCAGAGCAAATTATATTCCGATTTGTAAGCCATTATAAATTGGAAGAAATAGATAATGTTTCAGATACGCAACTGTTTCTCATTGATTTTTCATAAATTTATTACTAAGTTATTTCGCAATAAATATTTGAGGAAATCCCTTAAATTTTATTATTGGAAAACATTCTTTAAAATTATTTTGTTTAAAGGAAGTGTTTCGAGATTGTGTATAAAATTCAGTGTGGGAGAAGAATTTCTTAAGAAAATATATTAAATTAAACTCATCCAATAACATTAAATAAACATATAAATTTACTATAAAGCTGACTTTGATACGAATTGTTAACATGTAGGTACAAAGCGTTAACTAGTTACAATTTACTCTTAAGTGTCATGCATTAAGCATTAAGCAATAAGCATTAAGCAATAAACAATAAGCATTAAGCAATTAGCAATAAGCAATAAGCAATAAGCATTAAGCAATAAGCAGTAAGCAATAAGCAGTAAACTTTTAGCAGTAAGCATTAGGCATTAAGCAATAAGCAGTTAGAAACAAGCAGTAAGCTTTAAGCAGTAAGCATTAAGCATTAAGCAACACCAGAATTGAATACATCAAAATCGCTCAGTCTACACATATTATTTAGACTTTTACTCGCGCGCCGCAGAGAAGCATTTTGGCAGTAATTTGTGGACACCCAAGGTAGATCAATAGGAGGGTTATATCTTATCGATTTCAATGGTACAGTAAAATTAATTTTGGAAAGTAGCTCCGGAGAATTGATTTTATTACAGATTAATTTTATTAACAAAACAATGTCAGAGACCTCACGCCGTTTATATAAAGAAAGCAGATGGAATCGTGCGCATTGATTCAGGTAAGTGTTAGAAGAGTAAGGCACTCTTAGACGATAACACAAAAACTTTACAAATTTCATCTGGATTTTCTCGATCCTGTTTACGTACTTTATACAATGAGCATTCCAGATCTCTGATCCATATTCGAGGAAGCTTCTTACAAAAGTGCAATACAAAATTTTAATAGTTTTGATCTTTAAAACTTTCTGAGGTTCGCATGATAAATCTAAGTGCTTTTAAAGCTTTCTTAATCATTTTATCAATATGCTCTTCAAAGACAAGCCTTGAATCATAAGGCACCCCAAGATCACAAACCGTCGTAGGTCTTTGCAAGTCGTGATTTTTTAATTGATATTCTGATGGAATGCGCTTTGACCGACGACTGAACGATACAAATGAACATTTAGATGGATTAAGGTCCAATTTATTTGATTAAGCATTTATCAAAAAGCATTAAGCAATAGGCAGTAAGCTTTAAGCAGTAAGCATTAAGCATTAAGCAGTAAGCATTAAGCATTAAGCGTCAACCACTTAGCAGCAAGCATCAAGCACAAGCAACAAGCATCAAGCGTCAAGCATTAAGCATCAGTAAGCAGAGCGTGATGCAAATTATATTCCAATTTGTAAGCCTTTTTAACTTGGAAGAAATAAATTATGTTTCAGATACGACACTGTTACTCACTGATTAGAAAGATATTTTTGTCATTTTATAAATTTATTACTAAGTTATTTCGCAATAAATATTTAACGAAATCCCTTAAATTTTAATTTTGAAAATCATTAACAAGTATTATTAATTAACATGTAGGTACAAAGAGTTAACTGTTTACAATTAACTCTTAAGTATCATGCATTAAGCGTCAAGCATTAAGCATTTAGAAAAAAGCATTAAGCATTTAGCAATAAGCATTAAGCATTAAGCAATAAGCAGTAAGTTTTAAGCAGTAAGCATTAAGCAATAAGCAGTAAGCAATAAGCAGTAAACATAAAGCATTAAGCAGTAAGCATTAAGCAATAAGCATTAAGCAGTAAGCATAAAGTATAAGGCATTAAGTATTAAGCGTCAACTACTAAGCAGCAAGCATCAAGCACAAGCAACAAGCATCAAGCGTCAAGTATTAAGCATCAGTAAGCAGAGCGTGAAGCAAATTATATTCCGATTTGTAAGCCATTATAAATTGGAAGAAATAGATTATTTTTCAGATACGACACTGTTACTCACTGATTTGAAAGATATTTTTGTTATTTTATAAATTTATTACTAAGCTATTTCGCAATAAATATTTAACGAAATCCCTTAAATTTCAATTTTGGAAAACATTCTTTAAAATTATTTTGTTTAAAGAAAGTTTGTCGAGATTGTGTATAAAATTCAGTGTAGGAGAAGAATTTCTTAGCAAAAATATATAAAATTAAATTCACCTAATTATAATAAAAAAACATATAAATTTACTATTAAACCGACTTTCATACCAACTTTTAAGAAGTAGGTACAAAGCGTTAACTGTTTACAATTAACTTTTAAATATCAAGCATTAAGCATTTTTTTTTTTTTGTTTTCGCGGGGAAAATGCTTTAAACCGTACCCCCCGCCGGGGAAGCGAGGGGCGTGTGTGGGACTCCCGAAAACGGTGTACCCAATAAAAACCCCGCGGCGCCCCTTCCTCGCCTTATTGGCGGAGTCGTGTGTACGGCTAGCCCTTCAACCACGACCCCAAGCATTGAGCATCAAATATCAAGTCTCCAGCGTTAATTAGCAAGCTTCAAGTAACAAGCACTAAGCAGCAAGAATCAATCCTCAAGCATAAAGCACTAAGCATTTGGCATTAAGTATTAAGCACTAAGCATAAGGCGATAAGCATAAAGTATCGAGCATTAGAAAATATGAATAAAGCATAAAGCATGTAAGCAGAGCGTGAAGCAAATTATATTCCAATTATCCCATGTACGATGATCATCTTCCACAAAGGTTGAGAGACTATTATAATAGTCCTATTATATCGTTCAAGAGTGTTAACTTGTGGTGTGTATTTTGGAGTGTAAAAAATATTTGGAATATTATATTCTTTAAATAAAGATTCAGTGATTTTACTATTAAACTGACTACTGTTATCTAGGAAAATAGTCTGAGGGACTCCATGCACTAATATTACTGAGTCTTCTGAAATTTTAGTGACAGCACTAGATGTGGCAGCCTTTAAAGGAAAAAGAAGGCAATACTTTGAAAAGCAACAAGTTATGACTAAAATAGAATTATTTTGCTTACGAATAACAGGCAAAGGGCCCATAAGATCAAAGGTATAATTTGAAAAGGACGTTAACATTGCTTAGGGCGACCCATTTCACCTAAAATTTGATGATTTTGAGCCTTACAAGAGAGACATTTGCTATAAAAACAACGAATTTAACAACGTCCTGATGCATATCTGGCCAAAAATAACGTAGAGTTAAGCGACAATATGTTTTAAAAACGCCTAAGTCTCCAGTTGTAGGTGCAGCGTGATTTTCGTTCATAACTGATTCCCTCAATTCTTGTGGAACTACCTCCTTCCACGGAAATTCTGTTGTTAAATTATATTTATTTTTTGACAATCTTAGTCTTTTTTTTAATTAAAAAATTTGAAAAATCTTGTGGCTTAGTAAAGCAAGAATTATAAATATTTTTATACCATGTGTCTGTTGTTGTTAAGAGTAATCCTGATGTATTTAAGGCATTGATAGGAACAACTCTCGAAAGAGCATCTGGAATCATATTGTCAACGCCACGATGATGTTTTAATTCAAAATGAAATGCGGACAATCTAACACCCCATCGGGCTAATCTACCAGTAGGATTATTCAGAGACAAGAACCATTTTAAAGCACTGTGGTTTGTATAGACATTAAACGGTTTACTATTTTCCAAGTAACATCTCCAATGTTCTAATGCAATTACTACAGGTAGTGTTTCTCGTTCTGTGATGCTATAATTTCTTTTTGGTTCTGAGAACGACTTACTCATATAGGCAATTGGATGCTCCTTACCGTTAAGGGTTAGGTTTAACATAGCACCCACACCATAGTTGCTAGCATCGGTATGAACCTCAAATGGCTTATCGTAATCAGGACAAGAAAGAACAGGTACAGTAACTAAACATTCCTTGAGTTTGTGGAATACTTTGTCAGCCTCGGGTGACCAAACAAACGGTGGTACACCCTTTTTATTCGAAGTTGATAATAATAATCTCACAAAGAAATTTAAATAATGAAAGGTTTTCACTTTCTTGATGTAGTCGGTGATATTGAACCTAAGTTATATAAATACAAGAATTATTATTTGGCTACTCTTCTCTTCCTTATTGCTGTTTAACTCTAAATTTTTATTTAAACAATTCCATAATAGTAATTAGCACTAGGAAAATAATAAAACAAACTCATCATTTATATCGATAAAGTCATGATACTTTTCCCAACACAAATATTATTTTTATTTATTTAATCTTATATATAAAATTCTCGTGTCACAATGTTAGTCTCCATACTCCTCCGAAACGGCTTGACCGATTCCTCTGAAATTTGGTAAGCATATTGGGTAGGTCTGAGAATTGGCTGACATCTATTTTTCACACCCCTAAATAATAAGGGTGGTCCACCCCTCAATTTTTTTTTTCATTTTTTTGTAAATTTTTTTTTTTTATATTTTTATGATACGATATTCAAAAATACATACAACCCTAAGTTTTTGCCCTTCTATCACCAACCCCTATTTTTTAATAATTATTTTAGTAATTTAATTAATTTTTAAAATTTTCCGCGCTTTTACTCTGGATACTCATTGGCCAGACTATATCGGTGTAACTACCCAGTGAACAACGCGGAGTAGGGATGAGACCGAAGCCGGTCTCCTGTTTTTCTCACTCCCTCCACTGTTGTCGGCCATCATTAATGTTTATGTATCAAACTTAGTAGTGACGTTTAGAATTGTTATTTTTTTATGTCAGTGTAACTCTCATTATTAATTATAAATTAATACTACAGTGGACGCCGCTTATTGTGATCGCGGTTAATGTTATCAGCCGGCTATTGTTATCGAAAATGGTCGGTCTCAAGTTTCTCCTTAAAAATACATTTGAAAAAAGCCACTTATTGTGATCAAAAGTCGCTTATTGTTATCGATTTACATTACAATTTAGAAATGCTATTTATAGAAATATTTATTACTAAGGTAATCCTCATTCAAAAATCCTTTTGTTTGAGTTTACAATCTTTACCTATTGTACAAATTCCGACCTTCCGATTAAAAGTTTCTCACTTTTCAAAAAGAAAAGAACACCTGGTCCCTTTCGTTAATTACCTTTTTGAAAACAATTAAGCGATGGTCCTGCATTTGTCTATAAAAGGCTTGAAAATTCAAATTTCCCTCAGTTCTCCTCAAACTACCGATAGAGTTGAAGTAATCGTATCTGAGACAGTTTTTGAAACATTTTTTGAGTTTCATTTTTTGACGTTTAGAATTGTTATTTTTTATGTCAGTGTAACTCTCATTATTAATTATAAATTAATACTACATAATAATAACTCTCTTAAATTAATCATACAATTAATTAATTCATAATATAAGATAATATTAATAATATCTGTTATTATTAATTATAACCTAAAAATACTCAACGCGTGTCAGGGGCTCCTACCAACAACGGCTTTTGTGTTGTTGTAAGTATATTTTTTTTAATACTCAAATTGTTGTTAATAACAATATAATTACGATGTTTTTCACTCTATAGTAATTTTGTTAGTTCTAATTATGTGTATTTTGTACAGCGAACAATGCCATGAAAACGCAAAGGGGCTAATTTGAGCCGTAATACAAGTGAAACCAGAAGCAAGAGAAATTTAAGATCCGGAAGAACTGAAGAAGAAATCCAGCAAGAAAATACTGATGCACGTGTGAGCATGGCGCAATTGCGTCAAGAACAATCTGAAGATACACGAGCTGAACGCAATAAAGTGATAAGATTACAACAACGACAATCACTTCACTGCCAATAGACGCAGAACAAACAACCAGCAACGCCAACAGATACACCGAGCATTTACATATGATTCATTCCTGCGGCTAGTATTGATATAATATTTGAGCTGGTATATTGCTGCAATTTTGCTTTTCATTAAACAATTATACCTTCATCTAGTAAAATGAAATGACAAATGCCACATACATATTTTTACATACATTAATTCTTTATTGTTTACAATTATAACTGGTGCCGTGATATTTTTTTTTATTTATATTCTATGCAGATACTTATTTATTTATTTATTACTTATTACTTTAACTTTTTTTTAATTCTTAGCGTAATGCTGTTTTGTCAGGTAAGTTTTATACACAAGTCAAGTCATTTTAATGTTAAACGGTTCACATTATTTTATAAAATAGTATAATAAGCACATTGGGAATGTTATTTCGAACGCTCACAGATGATAGAGCACGTGTATCGTCACTAAATGGAAATGCAGTGTTGGGTTCAGTATAAAATTTTTACCATTGAAATCTATTATGATACAAAAAAACACTGATTTTTAAAATATATCATATGAAATATTGAGTATCAAAATATTAACTGTACTTAATTTACTTATTATATTAGTATCATATATTAAAGTTAGAATCATTTATTAATTTTAGTAGGTAATGAAGAGTAAATCGGAATTAACTTTTTAGGAATTAATTGTTATTAACACATACAATATATTATTATATAAGTATCATTAATAATATATAATGCTATAGTAAGTACAGGAAAAAGTGTATATATGTATAGCGACGCGAAAGGCTCGGATTCGATTCTCGACTGGAACAGGCATTATGCATGAGCAGAGCTGTCTATATTTCTAGATTTGGTTGTTTATTAATAATATTCGCAGTATTTATAATGAGTATTTCTTGTAAAGTTGTCTAAAACCTTTAACACAAGTAAATAATTTGCTTACTTAGGGGTTAGATGAATTTGGGTAATTTGTCCTGTCCACATAATATATTTATAATACCAAGTATTCAATCATTCACATTTATAAATATATTTTAGAATATCATGGCTTGGCACCCGACTTGGGACTAAAGACTGAAACAGATTTCCTAGAAAATAGAGCACAAAACGAACTTATACTTTGTTTCATATA
The DNA here is from genome assembly GCA_959347405.1 of Napeogenes sylphis. Classification (NCBI taxonomy): domain Eukaryota; kingdom Metazoa; phylum Arthropoda; class Insecta; order Lepidoptera; family Nymphalidae; genus Napeogenes; species Napeogenes sylphis. The sequence continues at coordinate 11,867,062 of OY365783.1, forward strand.
TTTTTAAGGACCAGTATGAAAAATAAATACTGTTAGTAAATACGAGTCCACATAATATAGAATTTATATTTATAAAATATTTATCTTTCCATATACTTCCTAAGAATATGCATTAAGACTAAAACTTATTAGCCGCGTTTCTAAAAATGATTTTCCTAAATATGTCAGCAACATGACTCACAAAATTAAGTAATTAAATCATATTAGATTTTTATCTAATATATTTAAGGATTCTATGGAACATAATCACCTAACACAATTTATCCAACTTGCCTTGCAATAACAATATTTTAACACACAAATCCTGTAGCCTTTCTTATGCAAATAGCTTACGTGCCACATATTCTAATGCACTCTTCCCATATAGTCACTTACAACTCACACAATTTCATTTATTTAAATCATAGAATCTCCCTTTGAGTCTCAAACCGAGTTACACTCATGTTCAAGTAAGGCCTTATACGCCTCTTGGATATCTCTCCATCACTTGTGTGATACAATATCATATGCTTTTGATACAAACCCATGTTTTTTAATTAATATACAATTATTCAAGGTTAAGAATGGATCCATTATCTTTAATTTATATCCCCTTTTTTCTAATAATTATAATACACTATCAATGAACATTTTATTTTCATATACATGTAACATCTAAAACTAACAGAATGATCTTAGTCTAGTAACAAGTTGCTAAAGCAAAATATAATGCAAAAAAACTTTTTCTAAAATATAGAGATATTTTGAAGGAAAAAATCATTTATTAAACACATAAATAACATAAGAAGAGTCAAAAATGCTTCTGATAATCTTAAGCCATTTCTTAACATTTTATAAGAAATTAATATTATTGTATCTCACAATGTTGTAGTAATAAAGAGTTATAGAGTAACTAGCGAACCCAGCCCGCTTCGCTGGGCTAACCCTTACTTTACCTGGTGCGAGTTACATCATAGCATATTCGTTTTCTTCGAGGAAAAATACATGGTCATACCAATTTTTATGACAATCGGTTGAACGGGGCGGAAGTCGATATTTGACAGCGCCGCCTGGTGGCGAGTTACATCAATGGACATAGCATATTCGTTTTCTTCGAGGAAACATACATGGTCATACCAACTTTTATGACAATCGGTTGAACGGGGCGGAAGTCTATATTCGACAGCGCCGCCTAGTGGCGAGTTACATCAATGGGCATACCATATAAACCTTCTCCGTGGAAAAATACATATACATACCAATTTTCATAATCATCGATCCAATAGTTTCTGAGTTCATCGATTTCATATATACAAACATATATATATATATATATATATATATATATATATATATATATATAAGTATTCCGATATTAACTCATGTTCTAAACTATTCCATTAGAACCAGTACATTTCCCGACTCATGGAAACAAGCCCAAATCATTCCTTTACCTAAAAAGGGGAACCCTTAAATATAAATGATTTCCGTCCTATATCCATTTTACCGTTCCTTTCTAAAACTCTCGAGAAGTCAATTCACAAACAGCTAAGCATGTTCCTTAATAGACATCTCCTCCTAAGTCCCTTCCAGTCCGGTTTTCGTCCTGGTCATAGTACGGTACCAGCACTTTTCAATGGACAACAAACAGCTCACAATTCTGGCACTTCTAGATTTCAGTAATGCTTTTAACTCCATTGACCATGATGTTTTGTTGAGCCTGTTACACTCTATTAACATATCTCCATCGGTGACGAAATGGTTTCGAAGTTACCTATCAGGCCGTCGACAACGCATTCGGACAGATAAAGTGTTATCATCCTGGTGTAATGTCTCGGCTGGGGTACCTCAGGGTGGCGTGCTATCTCCTTTACTATTTGCTATTTTCATTAACTCTATCACTCAAAGTATCTCTTCTTCCTATCACATGTATGCAGATGATATCCAAGTTTATCACCACTCCCGGCTCGAAAATCTTGGTTTTTCGGCGACCGCCATTAACAATGACCTAATTTCTATATCTAATTGGAGTAAACAATTTGGCTTAAAAATAAATCCTAGCAAATCCCAAGTTATGATAATTGGCAGTAGCGGTATGATATCAAGAGTTGATTGGCGAATTTTAGAATCTATAACATTTAACGGCGTTACTATTCCTTATTGTTCATCCGCTAAAGACTTGGGTGTGTACTTAGATCAGACATTGTCATGGTCTGTTCAGGTTAGTGACATCAGTAAGAAAACATTTGCTGCATTGAGATCTTTACGTCGACTACAGTTTTTTTTACCAATCCCTACCAAAATTATGTTGGCACATTCTCTTCTTCTATCCATCCTTGACTATGCAGACGCAAGCTTTATTGATTTAATTGAAGAAAAATTAAACAAGCTTGAGAGACTTCAGAACCTTGCTATACGATTCATATTTAGCTTACGCAAATATGACCACATTTCCGTTTTTCGTCAAAAACTCAAGTGGCTCCCCATACGTCGACGCCGGTATTTACATATACTTTCTCTTTTGTACTGTGTATTATTCCACCCAAAAACACCTTCATATCTGAAGGAAAAATTTGAATAGCTTGGTATCCAAGACACTGCACGAGCGTCACAAAAACTTATAATAAAAATGCCTGTTCATAATTCCTCTTTTTATAATCGTTCTTTCACAGTTCATGCCACTAAGCTATGGAATGCGCTTCCTCTAAATATACGTTTGTCAAAATCTTTGGAAGTATTTAAAAAATCCGTTAAAGATATCTACTTGTCTGAAATTAACTAGTTGTTTTGTTTTTTTTTTTTTTAATCTTTGCTATGGTAGTTATTTTTTATGTATTCTTGTATTTATTAGTATATTTTTGTTATATATTTTATATAATGATATATATTTACTACTAGTAAGTATTTGTGTGTAATTATTAGTAAGTATGTTTATTATAACCGCACCACCTACCAGTATTTCATATTGTTCTTTTAATTTCCTAACCCTAAGGTCGTCTGGAAGAAATCGCCGTTAGGCGATAAGGCCGCCTTTTGTACTTTACAATGTATTTTCTTTACATGTATTACTTTTTTTTTTCATGTATTGTGGTGTGCAATAAAGAGTATAAAAAAAATATAGATAATACAGGACAAATTACACACATTGAACTAACCCCTAAGTAAGCAAATTATTTGCTTGTGTTAAGGGTGTTAGACGACGATACAAAGACATAGAAATAAACATTATAAATACTGAGAATAAATTTAACTAGCTGTTGCCCGCGGCTCCGCCCGCGTGTAGGTCGCTTTTCGCGTAATCTGTGGAAACTACAATTATCCAGACCTATAATAGACTTATAGTTAATTCTATAGTATCCTATTCCCGTGGAAATTTTATATAAATAGGCATTACATTGCTAATTACATTGCATTTTGAAAATGAAACATAGCCTATGTCACTCGGGAATAGTGTAGCTTGCTACCGGTGAAAGAATTTTTTAAATCGGTCCAGTAGTTTCGGAGCCTATTCATTTCAAACATACAAAAAAAAAACAAATCTTTCCTCTTTATAATATTAGTATAGATATAGAAAATCAAATGCTCTTTAGAGCAATGTTGTTCATAATTGAATGTCTGTGACATTTAAATAATTTATTTGGATAAGGAATAATATCATAATTATTAAAACACCTTCGAAAGTGTATATTATTTAAGAACTAATTTCATAACCATAGAAAACCTTATAGTGAGTCAACCTTAGAAGCTAGATATATCTTGTCGTGGATTTCTTTTTAAAACTTTTAAAGAGAAACAATTTCATAGAACATCATTTTTGCGTAACTTTCACCGTTTTCGCAGCGCACGCAGTTTTTTGTTTATCTTTTTACACCTTGCGTTAGAATATTCAAGTTTTAGTAATCATCCCTAATTTTTTGAAAATAAAATATAGCCTATGTCACTCGGGAATAGTGTAGCTTGCCAACGGTGAAAGAATTTTTGAAATCGGTCCAGTAGTTTCGGAGCCTATCCATTTCAAACATACAAAAAAATAAACAAACCTTTCCTCTTTATAATATTAGTATAGATGAAACATAGTCTATGTCACTCGGGAATAGTGTAGCTTGCCACCGGTGAAAGAATTTTTGAAATCGGTCCAGTAGTTTCGGAGCCTATTCATTTCAAACATACAAAAAAAAAACAAACCTTTCCTCTTTATAATATTAGTATAGATAAACGACCAAATCCAGAAATACAGACATCTATGCTCATCACATACATGCCTGTCTTTGTCGAGAATCGAAACCGAGCCCCATTGCGTCGTTATTCGTTAGACGTCTGCGCTACCCACTGGACCAACAGGGCGGCTTAGTGATAATCGACTACTAAATGAAAGTGATTCAAGTGTATTTAAATGTTACTCCATAAATATTTTTTTCTGGCCGCCGGGCTGAAAGTGACAACTTTCATCCCGCTGCTCAAAACGGAGTTGCCGCTTTCCGCCTTTGTCGTACAGAAAAATAACATACACCCCTCGGGAAGGTAAAAAAGTAAGCATCACAGATCACATGTTAGTCGACCTCGGTTCCACCTCGGTTGACAAGATATTTCTTATTTTTCCCTAGGTGTGTAATATACTATTCTAAAACACAAAATATGCCTTATTTATATAATTTACAACAAAAGATAAAATTATTTCACTACAACAAAAATGTATATTTTTAAATTTAAAATACGAAGTACTATTCTGGAATATTTTTTATAAAATTGTTGTAAATTTTACGGTCCGGTGCAAAAAAATGTAAAATCTCAGACATTGGACACACGCGAACAGGCTACATATAGTTAATATTCATAAAATATGTTAGTACTGGATTCGCGCTTTAGCGTATTACCATGTGCTCGTAGCACTTCGTCTCGTGGAAAGCATGGATCATCTGTAACCAAGACGACAACTTCATTGACCATCGGAACATTATAACGTCTTTCAATTGTAAAACCTTAGTAAAAAGTAGTTTTTAAGGTCCATCTGGTTCCCCCGGTAATCACAATTTTCGCTAACATACTATCCTATCCATAGAAGATCTTTCCTGAAAAAAAAAAACATGTAATAGTAGTAAATTATGTGTGTCTCATAACATAAACAATGAATTTTACAGAGCATACATTTCTCTAACTTAATTTTCATTACAAATTTTTATTTTTTTTATTTATTTCATGGTCATGAATTAAATAAGTGTTGTAAATATTGTAGCTAGTGCAATCTACCATTTTTTTATTTTTTATTACCTTAAATGTTGCAATCAACATGGAAATGTATGTTCATGTCTTTAACAAAATACCTACCAAATTCAAAACATATTATTGAACAACTTGCCAGTTGTTAAATAATAAGTTTTGAATTTAGTCTTAGTAAATTATAAATGTATGTAATTATAAATTATAAAATTTTTAAATTAATTTGATCAATCACACACTTTATACTTCTTATTTTGCTTGAAGTGTTTTGAATAATAGCTATTAAGATGTCAGGAGGTTTAAGCAATAGTTCTGATGTCGCATGTCGTAGACATACAAATATTTTTTTTTAATAAAAATGTCCACGCTATTTTGGTCTTAGAATGTTATGTTCAGCCTTCTCTGTCTTCTACACTTCATTTAAATTAAACGGTTATCGGATAAACCGGAAAGATAAAAAGTTCAGCAAATCAAACATAGGGAAAATGGGCATTGGTGGTGGAGTTGCAATTTACCTACGTGAAAACATTCCTTTCCGCATTGTACTTGAGTCTACCTCTGCTGCAAATTGTTCTGAATAACTTTTCATTGAGGTAATCATCCATCACACAAAATGCTACTTGGCGTTTTTTACAATGTGAACTCGAACATCAATTACTTTGATCTTTGATTGTATCTAGAGTCAGCTTTATCTAATCTCCGTCCTTTATATCAGCATATATGGGGAACTTTAATACGTGCCTTATGAGAGACAATAATCGTTCCCGACAGCTACTCACTCTTTTAAAGTCCTTGGATCTATTTTCCTTGCCCCTATTGCCCCATTGCCCCGTTATGGGGGAAATGGGTTACCCATTAATAACGGCCCCCCTTCTCTCCTATATTTAATTATCGTTTCTTCTCCAAATCTCGTTGTACCACAAGGGCAATTCGGCGCATATGAATTTTCAAGACACTATTTAATTTTCACTTCTTACAATGTACGATCAACAAAGCGTAAGCACTAATTTCTTCTAACGCATAATTATAGTGACATAAACTTTGGCTCTCTTAAAGAGGATTTTTGTAATGCAGATTGAGAATCGGTCGTCTCTGCTTCTGACATAGATACAAAAGTTAATTTGAAGAACGAAATTATTCTTGCCGTATATAACAAACAAGCTCCTTTACGAATAGTAAGAATGAAGCATTACCCTGCTCCATGGCTGACATCAGCAATAAAAAAAAATAATGTCAACTTCTATTACGAGCATTTTTAAAGTATACACGGGATCGCTCCTCGGATGTCAACCATGAAACCTATAAGACCTTAAAAATTAAATTCTGTAAACTATGTCGTGGTGCAAAGAGACGCCACATTCACTTAAGGACTCAGGATTCACCACCCGATAAGTTGTGGAGTTTCCTGATAACTCCATCAATAGGAAAACGTTACAGAGTATTTAAATCTGCTTTTCATCCGGATACTCTCAATGTTCATTTTACTACTAGTCCAAATATCTTCACTCCTCTTGACAAAGAGCAGTCATTAGAAACACAACATACCGGTATATGAGTTTGAGAAAGTAATGGCTTCAGAAGTTTTGCAAATTATCCAAAGTTTGAAATTAGAGCAGTGCATCTAGAGCGCGTCACGCTCCACTAAGCATCATTTAAAAAGACTATTAAGTCTTACTAACTTCACCTACAAAGACTTAGAGACAGGTAGTCTCTGTCAAATTGAGGATGTATTAATTTCTTGTCCATTGATACCGTTATCTACAGATCCTTCTGATTTCTCTGTCCTCACTCCTTCCTATATTTTAATTGGAAAATCACTTACGGCTTTTCTATGTCCATAGATTCAAGAGAAGAAACTCAGCTGCATCGACCGACAGACATCAGACAGCACTTCTGGCAAAGACTTTCACGTGAATACATTTCCTTGTTTCAACAGAAAACCAGACGGTCCAAGTCTTCTGGCCATCTTACTGAGGGGATGCTCTTGCTGCTTACTTTGAGCTTTTACCCGCGTGCTGCCGACCTATCCAGGACCGGATGGCGTTACCAGAGTGGCGGAGTTTAGTACAAAAAAGGAGTTATTACAAGGGGGTTCAATAACCTTTGTCCTCTTCCCTTTGAAGATATCAAGGGGCGGGAGGATGTTCACGCGCGAGATTAAGGGCTACCACCGATAGAGTGGATGGTGACGCGGGGGAAGCAGGGGACGACGATGGCATTGGATAGGTCGAGAAGCGCGGCCACTTGCCTACCGAGCTGCTCGCATGACATTCGTGTAACAGACTATATCATTTAATTATAATCATCATATTTTCTACAGTCCTTTTTTATTTTATATCAACTGTGTTACCCAAAGCTCGAACTAGTTTTTTAAAGCAATTCAAGGGACTGGAAGAAACCTCTTCAAGGGATAAGTCCGCCTTTGTAAACTTTTAATAATTGTTACTGCCTTATATTTTAATTTATCTTGTTTTATTGTGTACATCTATTGTACACAATAAAACAGTTTAAACAGAAAAACAAAAAACAAACAACAGCCACAGTTTGTGTAAGATTGAATATACTTTTATGATTTGTACTAAATTAAAAGAGGCATTCAAATTAAAGCCTGATTATGGTAATCATGATCCTTTTCTTTGTATTCAATTAATATGTATAAATTAATTCTACAGTATTTAATACCTAATAGATAAAAATGTGATAGACTTTGTGAGCTGCCTTTCAATTTCAACTTAAAGTTCTTTATATATTACAGTTTTTTAAATGGTATTTTTTTTTAGTGAGTGTAGTACTTATACGTATTAATTACAAAAGTTCAAAGGGCAGTTCATTATGCTTCTTTTAAAAGAAATGGAAAGTTTTCACTTGAAAATATCTAGATTACTTTTGTCCTTTAACAGTTTTACACATTATAGTTTAAATAACAAAGTTATATACGTTTTAATTGTAAAAAATATTTGTTAAAATAAAATCATTAATTACTAAAGGTCGTTTATAAATTAAAAAGTTATTTAAAGATAAAACGAAAAATTCTAACCACTTTTAATAAGTTTCCTCTGCCTTAGTAATAACTTATCCTTTTCATCGTCGCAATTAAAGTTGAAGTTCTACTTATATTAAAAAGTTACCTTCCCTTTAAAGAGTAACAAACGGCTTTAAAATTGTATGAGTTTACGGTTGAAATAAAAATTATTCATTTTTTAACCCCCGACTAAAAAGAGAGGTGTTATAAGTTTGACCTGTCGATCTGTGTGTCTTTGTATCTGTCTGTGGCAAAACAGTGTTTTTTTAATCGAAAGCTATGTTTTTGAGATGGTTCTTAGCTATGTTTGGTCGACATTAAAACAGTCGTCTCCAAGATATTGACGTTTTATTGGTGAAAGGTTCTTATGCAATAATTAGTTGTTCTCAGCGATTTTTGATGGAAAAGAGCTTTGTTGTAATGAAAATAAAAATATTTATTATTTTAACTTACTTGCATTTTAATTTCTTCCTTTATTAAGCGGTCACCCGACGCAACGACTTCAATAAGTACATAAGAATATTATTTTTATTCTTTTTAGAGGTCTTTTTGTATCGGGGGCTTTTTAAATTTTTAATTTATATTATTATTTTACTATTATTACTGTTATTTTTGGTGAATATGTAATATTATTAAGAGAACCGACATTATTTAGATTGAAGGGACATCACGTTTAATATACAAGTATACAAGATGATTCAAATATGTGAAATAAAGTGTGTGTTTATTTTATAGCTAAGGCCGCTATTATTATTTAGCTCAGATGTTTGTTTAATTTTACATAATAAATTATTATTCAGAATGTCCCGTTAAATTAATGCTTACTGTGTTCTAATATTGATTTATGTTTTGATACTTTTATAAGGCCTGTTTGTGTGAAAGTTCTAAATTGATTTTTTTATAATTAATGATAACCTGTCCTAAGTTTCACTACCAAGCATTTTCTATCTAGCATTAAAGTCTCATTCCAATGACACTAGTGTTATCTTTTTTTATTTATTTATACTTATTTTTATCTAAAACAATCTTTTCTCTAATCAATTTTTATTTGGTACATTTAAGAGTAGTATTGACTGAATTTAAATAGTGATGTCAAATATAACATAAAAATAAAGTATGATAACTGACAGAAATATACCATAGCCAACGATCATGGCAGACAAATATAAAAAATAATCTTTACATTTATAGTGATCACCTGAAAGGCTTTCGATTAACGAAATACAGTGAGAAAGTAATGGTTGGGCCATTGTGTAGCTGATTAGATTAGACTATAATATAATCATATATTTATGAGTAATCTCTATTAAAATACTTTACCCTAAAGTGTAACATTTATTGACTAAAATGTATTTATTACGTTGAGCATCAATTGACGTTATTTATCAACGTTACGTTATTGTATAATGAAAAAAAAAATTTTAGATGAAATCCTATTTAATTGTTCTATTTGTTAACAAAGAGTACATAATTTATTAATAATTTAAAATAATCCTTACTTAACACGTCGCTAAATATGTCCGTAAGTCGGTAGATGTCATCTCAGAACTCAGATCTGAGATGTTTACTTAAAGTCAAAGTGTAACTCCAAGCTTTTAATTCTAACCTCGAAGCTGTCAACACGACACATCTAATGAATGACTTTTGAAATTGTAGAGGAGATACTAAGAGCAGATACTAAGTAGCGCTCCAGTTTAAATATTTGGGTTACTACAAGTCGATTGTATCAAAGGATCGTAGTCTATTTGCTTCTTCACTGCTATCGCTTGTTATCTCGAGATGAAGCTTGAAAGATAAAGAGCTTTGATATTTTTTCATAAATATTTCAATAAAGTAACACGTTGAAAGTATTAAATTTATCTATTTAATAATTTAATAAATAAAAAGTGGGACGAGATATAATCTGTAAATATATTTTTTTTTTTTCATTAAATTATTACCATAATGTGAACACCTAGTAATGTGCGGTATTAAATCGAATTCAATCGAATCGAATTCAAAACAGTAATTTTGATTCCTTTATCTGGATACTTAACAGTTTCACTGTTTCTCTCTATACAAGTCCCGAAAAATACTTGGACAAATATTGATGAAATTGGGGATGCTTGTAAGTTATTTCACCATGTGTGGATTTAAAACAAATCTTCAAAAATTGGTTCGTTTTAGATTTTGGTTAAATTTTTAAAATTTACCATAATTACAATTAAATAGTTTATCCTTTCCTTAAACCAATGTTAGTCTATATAAAGCTCTATGAATAAAATATTTGAATTAGAAAAAATAAACTGTATATAGCAGTCAATAGAACTAGCCGTTAGCGTAACAGAAGATAAATCGTTTATTTTTTTCTTTTCGGAACAAGCCACGAACAGTTTTTATTTTATACAAATTAAGAAGATCTTCATATTTCATTTTTATTTTTTAAATAGATATAGTCTACAAACTAGTTTTTCGATGTTGACGAGGCTTATATACTGGAACGATAAACTTTTTTTTCTATCAAGTAAACAGCCAGCAGAAAATGAAAGAAGAGAGACCCCCTTTCATTTTCTCTCCTCTTAAGAATGAAATCATAAATAATGAATGATCACTTAAAATTTATAGAACTTCTTACGATTTCAGTTTTTTTTACTTTTCCACAAAAAAAAATAGATGTGTTGGGTGGTTTAAAAGTATTTTGTATGTTGCTTTAGACAACAAGAAAATAAATCAGTTCAATAATTTTGGTTGTATTTTATTTATTTATTTATTTTTATCCCCATCCAACTTTTGTGTTGTCTTCATCATTGTCATGTCATTCATTGTTCCTCGGAAACCTTGACAATAAATTCCGGAGCGCCTCAGGGATCCGTTCTTTCTGCAATTCTTTTTTCTGCTGCACATTAACGATCTGCTGGAGTCCGGTACGGTATCTATGGGTATGCAGACGACAGCACAGTTGTAGAAAGATATCTGACGAGTACTTGGGTAAGTAGAGATCTAGTACAGTCTGAAAGAGAAGCCATGGTGCAACGTTTGAATGACAAACTTCAGGCAGTCTCCGCAAGAGGCAATGCCAATCTTGTCAAATTCAACGCCAACAAAACACAGACGTATCTGTTCACCGCCAAAAGGAGCCCTTTCACCCTAGCTCCTACTTTCTAGAATGTATCCTTGGAATACAGTGACCAGCTTCAGTTGATAGGCTTAAAGATTTCCTCGAACCTCAATTTTGATCGATATATTGAGTTCAGAGCAAGAGCAGCTGCAGGAAAGCTTGCCGTTCATGCGAAGGTCCGACAGTACTTTATACCGGGACAGATACTTGTATTATACAAAGCATAGATCCGGTCGTGTGTGGAGTACTGTGGTCACATATTTGCTGGTGCCGCAAAGTCTCATCTTGCGGTTTTGGACTCAACTGAGAGGCTAGCAAAGAGGCTTATAGGTGATCCTGAATTGGTCAAACCCGACCTCCACAGCCTTGAACACAGGCCTAGAATTGCAAGCCTCTCAGAATACATAAAAGATACATTTAATGGATCTAAAGGATACATTTTGGTGAGTATGCGCAGGAATTACATGTTCTAATTTCCCCGGCCCCCTTCACCGGACGTTCCGAGGCACGGCAGGTATCCATCCTTACGTTGTGGACACTCCACCTGTCCGAACGAAGCGCTATGCCTCGTCTTTTTTAGTGTAGCTAAGGATTGGAACAGCTTGCCTGCGTCGATATTTCCGGCCGAATACAATGTGGGTACTTATACAATACAATACTATTGAAGACAAGAGAAGAGTGAATAGGTTGTTAGGTTAATGCGCCTTACCACCTATGACTACATCTCCACTCTCCATCAGGTGGAATGTAGTCATAGTCGTAGGCATTAACCTAGTTTTGTATAAAAATCATTTTTTCGGAGTGGAGTCTTCACTACAGAAATAGTACTAAGATCTATCCAGCAGTTTTTCTTGTATTGTAATTATAATTTAAATCACTTTTTGTTTTTTAAAGTCAAGGAAGACTATAAAATTATAACAATAAAATTCGACTACTTGTTAGATGCTCACACATTTTTATAAAATATGATTCTAACTTTGAACAACTAAAAAGAAATCACATGTGTAGGCTTTTATTATAAAACATGTAATCTTTCCGATTTAGGAGCTGTTAAAAACAATGGTTAAAGTATTATGTATTGTACTTCTTTTTGTTTGTTTTTTTACTTTTGTTTTTTATATTTTGTGTCCAACAAAGAGTATCATATCATATAATTAGTATTAAGATATTCTGTAATAATTCAACAATAAATTAACAATATGCTAATATCATGAACATATGTCATTAGAAACCTGACACCTATAACATATTATGTAGAATCTAATTATTAACATCAAATAGGTTCAAACTAAATACCATCAAAAGATTTCGTAAGGGTGGTGTCGGTCGCTCGTCGACACTCGGAAATGAGGTGTTCGCTCTCGATTTTCCATCGATCGATCGCTTCGATCTTCGATTTAACTCTAAGTTTTTATTTAAACAATTGAATAATAATAAGTAGTTTTAGAAAAATAATAAAACGAACCCATCGTTCATATCGATAAACCCATGACACTTTTATTTTATCCCCCAACTCAACTATTATTCTATATTTGCTGGCTCTTGTGTTATGCTCGTAAACGGGTGCTGCTTGCGGTGACTGGTTGTGTGGCAGGCCGAAGATTTATATATATATATTTTTTTCTGTTATTATTATTTAATTTTCGTTGCCTGAAATCATTAGGCTTCTTTTCAGATTGATTGCGAGGGTTCTAGTTGTTCCAAAATTGCACTTAAGTTTGACGTTTGTGAAACAGTGATCACAATAACAAAAAATATATCCGGCTGAGTTTGTTGTGTGGTTCTTCTCAGACCAGGACGCGTTTGGAACCCTCATAGCTTTAACATTAAGATGGAAAGTGCTTTTTCAGAAGGGCTTATTACGATAAATCTAGTATCGTAATGGGCCCTCCTGACATTTCCATGTTGATGTACACAAGTGATCACTGATTATGATTCTAAGTGGAAAAGATATAAATAAATAAATATTGATATCTATATTTAGGATGGTATTTTGTTGCAATATTGCTTTTTATGTATAATGTATAATACTGTAAAATGTATAATACTGTATATCTAGTAATATGAAATGACAAATGCCACATCCATATTTTTAGTTTTTTTTTTTAATATTTCAATCAACTCATTAATTTTTTATTGTTTACAATTCTTACAAGCCCCGTAATAACTTTATTTTAAATATATTTTATGCAGATATTTATTTATTTATTACTTATTACTTAAACTTATGTTTAAATGCTTAAGGTAATGTTGTTTTATCAGGTAAGTTTTATACACATAGTCCTTTTAATATTAAACGGTTAACATTATTTTATACGATGGCAACATTGTTTTATACGATAGCAAAATAAGCACATTAGGAATATTCTTTCGAACGCTCATAGATGATAGAGCACGTGTGATGTGGCTAAAGCGATATGCAACGATAGGTTCAATATATAATATTTACCATTGAAATTTATTATTATATAAAAATATCACTGATTTTATAAAATATTTCATATAAAATACTGAGTATTAAAATATTAACTCAGCTTAATTTAGTATATTTGTATCATTCATATTTTAAATTAGAATAATTTATCAATTTTTGTAATTAAGAGTGAATAGAAATACAGATTTTAAGCAATACTTGTTATATAAGTATCATCAATAATATATAATTCTATAGTAGTACAAAAAAAGGGTATATTTATTAGACTGATTAGCGCAGATGCCAAACGCATAGCGACGTGAAGGGTCTCGGATTCGATTTCCGACTGGAACAGGTATTATACATAAACATAGCTGTCTGTATTTCTGGATTTGGTAATTTATTTGTCCCTTGAATGCCCGCAGGGTCGCGGGCACCCACTTGTCAATGGGGCCGTACTCGCGCGGCCACACTGACGCGCCCTTGATTAGGGACCGCTCAACCACGCCCTGGCTATCTATCTGACAGTGCTGGCGACTTCGTACACGTTCCTCTAGTGCTCCGACGTTACGCAATAAATCGAAGCGCGACCTTAACACTCGACGTTGCAATAGCTTCGTCCAGCTCTCACCTATCGTACTATGCACTTTATTTCTATATGACAATAAAAATGTTTGTAATGCTGCATCTATATCTATAGAATCTCTATAAGCTTTCTTAATAGCCTGTTTACTTAACTTTACTGCAGCCCCATTGGACACTGGATGATACAACGGCGAGAACGATTGTCTTATGCCATTACTAATCAGAAAATTCTTGAACTCAACACTTGCCAATGGAGGATCCTAGTCTGAAACTATCTCGGTTGGTAACCCAAACCGGGCAAAGGTTGATCGCAATAATTTTATAATGGAACCTGCATTTGTTTTCATAATTTCGAATACTTTCAGCAATTGGTACTGGGTCAACTAAAACTAAAAATGTTATACCGCGTAGCGGACCTAAAAAGTCCAAGAGTAACCGGCTCCACGGTGTAGCAATGTACGGCCAGGGCTGCGGAGCCGCCCGCGGCGGCGCCATTGCCTCTATCGCACACGTTTCGCACTGCCGACATATTTGTTCTACGTCTTGGACCTATGTTGTTGTTGGATCTATGTTGGATCTATGTTGGACCACCACACGTAACTACGGGAAAGCGCTTTCGTTTTTATAATACCCATAAGGGTAATATGAATTTATTTTTGTACACAATATTACGGCTCCTACCCCGACGGCGCTAGCATCTGCTGTCCGTACCAACGGCAACTTCAACTAATAATGTACCAAAACGTCACTCGAAACGAGTGCCCTTTTTACTTTGTTAAAAGCAACATTACATGCGTTATTCCATATAAACTTAACAATTCATATAAAGGCGCCAAAATCGTACTAACATTCTTAACAAACTTGCCATAATAATTGACTAACCCTAAGAAAGCTTTAAGTTCTGTCACATTAGAAGGCACCGGTGTATTTACTATGTCCTTTATTTTGTCTTGACATGTGTGTACTCCTTGCCTATCTATTACGTGACCGAAGTAATTAACAGATTCTACAAAAAAATTACACTTTTCTTTCTTAACTTTAAGTCCGTGAAATTGCAATCTTTCAAACACTTTGTTTAAGTTGTAGATGTGTTGTTTATCATTCACACCAGTAATAACTACGTCATCTAAGAATACTCCCACATAAAGTAAATCCGAAAATAAATGCTCTAAACGTTTTAAAAAATACCCGGACAAGACGCCAGCCTGTATACTAGTCGGTTGTATCTAAATAAACCTTTATGAGTATTAATTACCGTATATTTTCGCAAATCATTTAATTCAAATTTTGCATAGGCTTGCGATAAATCAATTTTGCTAAGCCGTTGCCCCCCACCTCAGTGTGCTAATAAATCGTCCACTTTCGGTAACGGGTATCGATCAATTTCCAATACTTTATTTAAAGTCAACTTATAGTCGGCGCATATTCTAATATCACAATTTTTTTTAAGTACCGGTACAACAGTCGGAACGCTCAACGGATGTAAGGATAGCGCATAGGCTAGCGGTTGAGTCTCTTTGCGCACTCTTATGCTCACCGTACCGCCGGTATAGCGCCCAGACCGTCCGCAAACTCTTCAGAGAATCTGGAACTGAAATCCTTTAAATTAAATGACATATCAGTTTCTAACCTGTTCACGGTACAACTATCTTCAAACGATAGACTTATGCCCAACTGTGATAGCCACTATCGACCCAATAATATAGATTTTCCATTCTTAATAACATACAAATTATTTTTGTTATTATTATCTTTATATTTTACTAACGGTATATTAACACCCAAATACTGCACTAGCTCACCGGTATAGTATCTAAGAACAATTTTATATGGAAGTAATTTTAAGTTATTAAAATATTTATCATACATTTCATGGCTTATACCCGATACGGGCGGTATCGGGTATACGCCAGTATCGCACTTCATTCATAATATAAGATTATAAACTTTTAATGACAACATTAGGTATAGGTTCCCCCTGATCGCTTGATAAGCTATTAATTATCATTATTACCTCGTCACTAAGTTCCCGATTCTCCCAACTGTTGTTAGCACCAGAAATCGTCTTCTCCGCTGCACTGACGCTATGAAGATCCCTTAAATTAAAATCCCTGCTGCCGCGCCGATGGGCACACCACGCGTCCTGCATCATGGCCCCTGTTCCCTTGTTTCCACTTCTCTCCTCCACTTCTCGTGTCACGCCTTAACCGCTCCACCGCATGGCACTCGACGCGTCTGGTGTCCGCCGTAGTCACGCCTGCTCGACCCTCAATACTTACTGTGTCTCTAAGCTAGTAGACAATCTATAGGCTTTTCCATAGTCTATGTCTTCTTCCGCAAATAACCTTTGACGAATACTTGAGGAAATAAAAGATGTTCGTTACTTAGGACACATATAATGCGACTGACGGCATACAGTTGTACTTAAACTAAGGAACTACATTACATATAGTAGTCCAGGAAAAAATGCATGTATGTTAGACTGATTAGCGCAGATGCCTAACGTGTAGCGGCGTGAAGGGGCTCGCATTTGATTCCGCATTTGATTCTCTACTGGAACAGGCATTTTATATTAGCAAAGATGTCTGAATTTCTGGGCTCGGTTGTTTAATAAATATAATCGCAGTATTTTTAATGTATATTTCTTATATAGTTGTCTAACACCTTTAACACAAGCAAATAATTTGCTTACTTGGGGGTTAGATCTATTTGTGTAATTTGTCCTACCCACATATAGTTATAATACCAAGTACGCAATTTTTCACATTTTTAAATTGATTTTTAAATATTATGGCATGGCGCCCGACTTGGGATTAAAGACTGAAACTAATGTCCGAGTAAATAGAACACAAAACAAACTTATACTTTGTTTGATATATTTTTGAACACCAGTGTAAAGAATAAATACTGTTAGTGCTGGCAGTAAATACGAGTCCACATAATTTAGAATGTATAAATAAATGATATATTTTGTTAAAGTAATATAAAATATTTATCTTTCCATATAATTCCTAAAAATCTGCATTAAGACTAAAACTTATTAGTCGCGTTTCTAAAAATGATTTTCCTAAATATGTCAGCAACATAACTTACAAAATTAAGTAGTTAAAGCATATTAGATTTTTATCTAATATATTTAAGGATTCTATGGAACACAATCACCTAACACAATTTATCCAACTTGCCTTGCAATAACAATATTTTAACACACAAATCCTGTAGCCTTTCTTATGCAAATAGCTTACGTGTCACATATTCTAATGCACTCTTCCCATATAGTCACTTACAACTCACACAACTTCACTCATTTAAATCATAGAACGTCCCTTTGAGTCTCAAACCGAGTTACATACACTATGTTCAAATAAGGCCTTATATCTTGAATATCTCTCCATCACTTTGCCGATACAAAACCATATATATTTGACACAGTACTACATTTATTAATTAATATACTATTACAAAAGAGTAAGAATCAATCCAGTATCTTTAATTAATATGTTTTTTTTTATAAAAATTGCAATACAATATCAACGAAAATTTCATTTTCATATATATGTAATATCTAGAACTAACAGAATGATCTTAAAATGATATAAATATAGAATGAAAAATAAACCGATACGGGCAGGGTCGCTTTACCAATTGAGCTACCGTATCGCTGTCTGTCTAAATAAATTAAGCATTCCATATGTGATCATCTTTATCGGGACGGTAATGACATCTATTAGGTTTCTTTTGAAAATCCTAACCAATGTCTTTAACTTTGCAGTAGGAATAGATAATTATTGAAAAGATGCCACTACCGAAATTAATCTTAGAAAATATCTATAAACGTGTATATCCATGTTAAGCTTATTTCCATTTATATAAATATAGAATGATAAATAAAGCGATACGGGCAGGGATTCGAACCTGCGACCTCTGGGAGACCGTCCCGTCGCTCTACCAATTGAGATACCGCTGAATCCACTGAGACGGACAGTAGCTCAATTAGTATTTATTATAATTAGCGACGGGATGGATAGTCTAGTAAGGAGTTGTTAAAGGAAAATTAAACAATTAGTAATAATTAGAAATGTCAAAAAACGTTTTCTAAAATATAAAGATATGTTGAAGGAAAAAAGCATTTATTAAACACATAAATAACATAAGAAAAGTCAAAAATACTTCTGATAATCTTTAAAATCAGGATATTCCCCAAACTTCAGGCGACTTCAAAGTTGTACATGCACGCTATTCGGTCACATTTAATAATCTTTATAAAAAATATTGTTTTAAATGTAAGTTGTAACGAAAGTATTTCATAATTTGTGGCTAATTTTTGTTAAGATCCAACAGTTATATAACATAATCCATAAACATTTTGTAAAATTTCTACTAATTTATGTAATTAACACTATTATTATTTGACGGATCACCTATTCAAACTTAAACTCGGAAAATCTAGACCCATTGTTTTCAGCGCGCAAACCACTTAAACACTTCCCGAAGTTTGAATCTCAAGTATTCGAAGCCAAATCAAACTAAAAATATAATATGATTTGCTTTTAGACATTAGTAATATGTACATCATCATAAAATATATGAGTACATGACCCTAATAATATATTACTTTATTATCTTCTCTGTTGCCAGATGTAGCGAGAAACCTTATAAACTTAAGGTAAATACTCTTAAAACGCACTGGCACTTTATGTGCTTGCGACTGCTTTTGAGCTTTGAGCACAATTCCAATAAAAGCTTTAAAGTTTGACGTATTTTTTTTTAAAGAAATGACTGAAGTTGAAAATATAAGTTCTTTTGACTTTTAATTTTTGATGAATATAATTTATAATGCCAGTGTTGACATATCAAAGTATAGTTTTGACAATACCAAATACAGATTTCTTAGTTGCGATGAATATTGGTAGTAAAAAAAAATCTTATTCGATAGACACATAATATTATTATTGGATGTCAGGAAACACTTAATAACTGTGACGTCACTTCTGCGCACTGTCACTATAAATATGTCGGCTTATGTTCAGTCTCTCTGCTGTAAGCTGTTTAATATTACACGTCTAATCACATTTTGAATAGAATTGACAAGCGTAAATAAATAAAATGTTGTGACATTTAACATTTTTAACATCTTCTATGTTATTATAATAATTTATAAAGCCATATCTTGACATTTTATAGGAAATTAATATTATTTTATGTTACAATGTTGTAGTAGATTAATTAAATAATTTAAAATTAAAATTAAAAGGATATTTACATTCTTTTATAGTTTAAAATTAAATGTTATTGCATGTACTGTTGTCATCTAGCGAGCAGCGTCATGTAAGGTCTTCGTTAGCAACAGTTTGATGCAATTTACTTAGCACCTACAGCTTAGTTTGCAATAGTTGATAAGGTATAAAGTTTGTTATCAATATAGATTTGAATGACATTAATTATTCGTCTGTATTTTATTATCTCTGTTTTTATTCTAGATGTAATATTACTCATAATAAAATGAAGTCATTGTTTTTTTGTTCTACAAATATTATAATATACACACTTGAAGACAATTCATGGAGTAAAATAACTTTAGATAAAAGCGAAATTTTTTAACAAACCATTGACAAGTTTCTTTTGTCTAAGGATTATGATTATTTTATGGTCGTTATTATAGTTGAAGTTAAGACGTTACCAAACTAAAACCTATTTTAATTAAGTTAAGGTTGAAACAAAAATAGCAATTCAAACAAAAATTTCTTATTGATATAAATAACAACACAAGATTATATGTATTTCACTACAAAAAAATAAAAAATAATGTATATGTCGAGACTTTCTCAGATGGTGGGGCAATAGGCCCGTCATCATTCTGGTTGGGTGGTAACGAGTCCATGACAGATAAACGCTATATCCAATTTACAATACACTTTAATAATATCAAAGCACAATCACGTTAGCATTAATTCATTAGTCACTCAATATAAACAAATTTAACTGTAATCTGCATCTACGGGTAAACAGACCGTCTCGCGCTGCAGATGTTCTTCCTCTGAGCTCCCGTGTGGGAGTCTGCAGCTCTCCGCCAACTACCACACCGCGAGTCCGTCCACGTGATCTGTGACGTCACGGCGTCTACCAAGTGATCGCTATTACGACTGTCAAACACTGACTTATTGTGTATTCATCGTCGCCATCCGCGACATGGCCAGCCTGACGGTCACACGTCCTCGTGTGTATCAGCAGGAGACAAACTGACATGGATCAAATATATACTCGGCCAACCTGACCATTACATGATACAGTACCTTTAAACAACAATAAAAAAATAAACTTCTCTAAAAATAGTTTGATCACAGTTAACGGAAGATGTCTGTAAGCCCCAGTACAACAAATTAATAAACACTCAAATCAGATGACATAACGTTCATGGCCCAGCTGCCTCCGCACCTAGTGGCACTTTGCCACCCATATCGCTATCACCTTTGGTGATACGATCAACACATAGAGTCCTTGACTCCCAGGTCCACACATGACCTAGTCTCCTCCCGAGACCCACTACACTAGTAGTCTCATCTTGAGACCCAGGCCCCCACTGTACCCCGGGCTGCTCACCACCCCCTGAACATCCCACAAAGATGCAGTTACGACTACACACCAGAGGTACAGCTTGACCAAATAGCCATGGTATGTGATCTTTTTCTTGGCTGAGGTACTCTCCTCATTACTTTCAATATGAGACAAATAAAACTCATCAGGAATAGTACTTAGAGGCATCTTCCGGATACAATCGTGAACATATTTATAACTTCTATTATATATTATATACTTACTGGTGTAAGTGATTTTAAAAGATAGCGATCGCTATCAAGCACCTCAACAGTTTTAAAAGGACCTTTGTATTTCGGGTCCAACTTAATTTGATTTTTTTTTCTTCACTTTGTATTAAAACCAAATCAAACTTAACCAATTTAGCTTTACCCTTGTCAAATCTAGATTTTTCATTGTGTTGCCGCTTGTTCTCGTGTCTCATCAATATTTATTTCTGTTTCGGTTTCGTCAAAGTTACGTAAGCTACTAGGTATACTACTACAAACAGCAACGGGTTTTTGTTTTGAAATAACTAGTGAGATATCAGTCATATTAATTGCAAATCCCTGTTTTAAATTTTCCTTTTCAATCACTACGCTATAATTTAAACAATTCCCGGGTAGCATGTGAAAAACAATAGATAATCAAAAACCATTAATCAAAACATCGCAAAGAATCTGTTCTCTACATTCTACGTCAGCAGGGCCAATACCTTTCATATGGACTATCGTGTTAAAACTTTGACCCGAAAAATTCTGACTAGTAGACTGTTTGACAAGTGAGCATTCGGCACCAGAATCGAAATAAAAATTGTATGAATCACCTGAGTGTTGCAATCGGCCACGAACACCAGCTACTTCGCAGGATTCAAGGCGCCGCTCAACTGGCCTGGACGCCGCGTCACCTGCGCCGCTGTTGGTGTTACTCCCCGAAGCCGTACCAACCGAAGCGTAACGCGGGCAGTGTGTTGATATATGTCCGCTTTCTCCACACCGAAAGCAGGTCACTTGTTTGCTGGTGCCAGGAATGGATGTTGATGGAGCTTTGTTCACAGAGTTGAACACAGTTGGCTTCACTGACCGGAAACCACAATTCGCCTTGTGCCCTAGTTTCGCACAGCTATAGCACTGAAATGAAGTAGAGGCCTGTGGTTTCAAGCGTTTCACTTCAGGTTCACCCATTCGCCCTATAGAGCTTGCGGTCCTCTCGAATTTTCGTTTCAAACTTGCAGTTGCTTTTATTTCTTGTAACAATCGTTTGCGGGTAGTAATCACGCTCGTAAATGCCATGCGGTACAAACGGGAATGAAACTCAGCAACATGAGCCCGTACATATGATGTTGCAATTTCTTCATGATTCAGATCCTTCCATCTTGCTAACATGGACGTCATCAAATGGGCTGCATACGCCGCGAGACATTCTCCCTCCTAAGGTTTACTATTATTCGCGTTGATAAATGTAGCAGCAAGAGTTTCCGTTGAATCATATCTTGCATGGAATAAATCACGAAAATGGTTCCAGGTCATACCCGCATATGAAATTTGTGAAAGCCATTACGAGGCGCTGCCTTTTAAAGCTTTACTGAGCGCTATAATTAGTTACGTGCCTTCCATCAGTTTTTCTTCAAAGCAATTATCCACGGTATTATTATATTTGGGTAGTCCGGATTAATTTCTGGTAGGGTAATTTTGATTACCGGTTGCGGTGATCTAATTGCCTCAATCAGTTGCATTATATTTCGCTGTTGCATCTCAAATAAAGCACGCCCGTGTGAATCGGATCCTGATCCCACTTCTGATGTCGAGACTTTCTCAGATGGTGGGGCAATAGGCCCGTCATCATTCTGGTTGGGTGTTAACGAGTCCATGACAGATGAACGCTATATCCAATTTACAATACACTTTAATAATATCAAAGCACAATCACGTTAGCATTAATTCATTAATCACTCAATATAAACAAATTTAACTGTAATCTGCATCTACGGGTAAACAGACCGTCTCGCGCTGCAGATGTTCTTCCTCTGAGCTCCCGTATGGGAGTCTGCAGCTCTCCGCCAACTACCGCACCGCGAGTCCGTCCACGTGATCTGTGACGTCACGGCGTCTACCAAGTGATCGCTATTACGACTGTCAAACACTGACTTATTGTGTATTCATCGTCGCCATCCGCGACATATAAAATGCCTCCGCATTCGACCACAATAGTACTCCTACTATTCTAGAATATTTTTGTATACTATGTTGTACATTTTACCGTCCGGTGCAAAAAGATGTAGGGAAATCTCGGGAATTAGACACACGGAAACAGGCTACATATAGTTGATATTCATAAAATGTATGCGTATTGGCTACGCGCTTTAGAGTATCACCATATCCCCGTAGCGCTACGTCTCGTGGAAAGCATGGATCAACTGAAACCAAGACGACAACTTCATTGACCATCGACACATTATAACGCCTTTAATTTGTAAAACCTTAGTATAAAGTAGTTTTAAAGGTTCATCTGGTTGACCCAGTAATTATCTTTTTTTGCTAATAGACTATCCTATCCATAGAGGAAGAAAAAAAAAAAATATAATAAAAAGAAAAAAATATATATTATAAGTCACCCAGTTTGTGTAAGATTGAAAATATTTTTATGATTTGTACAAATTAAATTAAGTTTTCAAAATAAAGAATGATTGTCATGATGATCCTTTTCTTTGTATTCAATTATGTATAAATTAATTCTACAGTATTTAATACCTAATAGATAAAAATGTGATAGACTTTGTGAGCTGTCTTTCAATTTTAACTTTAAGTCCTTTATATGTTATAGTTTTTTAGAAAGTATTTTTATTTTAGTAAATGTAGTACTTATACGTATTAATTACAAAGGTAGGGTAGTTCAATACGCTTTTGTTAAAAGAAACGGAAAGTTGACACTTGGAAATATTTAGATTACTGTTGTCCTTTACTAGCTTTAAACTTATAGCAATTATACATTAGAGTGTAAATAACAAAGCTATATGTATATGTTTTAATTGTAAAAAATATTCGTTAAAATAAAATTATTAATTATACTCGCGTCGCCATGACAAGGTATTAGAAATTATACGGGAAGCGGTTAGTCTTTCAGTAGCAAGAGCGCGGAAGGGTATAACAACCACCAAACGATCTATAGAATTCGTAAAAGAAGGCTCCTCCAAAAAATCAAAAGCGAAGCCTTATTCAATATTAGGCGCGGCTCCTGATTGGATTCTCATGATGGACACGTATGAAAAGCATTACAAAATCCCTGGGAATGTTGGTGTTTCGTCATCCAGACCAGACTTATTCCTGTATTCGAAACATCTGAGGCGCGTGATACTTGTGGAGCTTACTGTTCCTTGGGAAACAAACATCCCAAGGGATCATACATTCAAGCTCAATAAGTATTACGAACTAACCAACGAACTGATCAGGAATAAATTTATAGTTAGTTTGTACGCGGTAGAAGTGGGAGCGAGAGGTATAACAGCGAAATCTCTCTATAGCCTACTTATAGACCTTGGCCTTTCTCGAACAAGCATCGGTTCATTTCTAGAACGTATTTCAAAGGCGGCATTAGTAGGTTCTTTCCAAATTTGGTTAGGTAGGGAGAGGAGTGTGGAGGATGAAGGTGAGCGTTTTTGCGCACAATAAAGGGGCCCCTTAAACCTACTCCTGGGTCGCAAGTCCCAGGCACTGCTTGCACTCCTCTCCTTGCAACGCGATGGGCCCGGTACCCGCACGGTGAATCCATGGATTGCTAAGAAGCTTCGTCTTATCACGGTCGTTTATAAATTAAAAAGTTATTTAAAGATAAAACGAAAAATTGTAACCACTTTTAATAAGTTTCCTTTGCCTCAGTCATAACTTATCCTTTTCATCGTCGCAATCAAAGTTGAAGTTCTACTTATATTAAAAAGTTACCTTCCACTGAAAGAGTAACAAACGGGTTTAAAATTGTATGAATTTACGGTTGGAGCAAAAATAATAATCATTTATGATGTTTGTGAATATCCATATCGTGATTGAAAAAAAGTTTCAAGAGACATCACGTATGTGTATTGAAGGTTACAAGATGACTTTAATATGTAAAATGAAGAGAGTATTATAGAGTCCACTATTATTTTATGGCTCACTAATTTGTTGTAACTTACATAATAAATTATTGTTGAGAAGGTCATTACTTGCTGTGTTCTAATACTGTTTTTTTAGTGTCATTTTTATAAGACGTATTTTTGTGAAAGTCCTAAATTTATTTTTTTATAAAGTATAAGCTCGGCTAAGCTCCGCTACAAAGCATTTTCTATCTAGCATTAACGTCTAATTCCAGTGACGCTAGTGTATGTTCTCTTTTCCGTTCTCTGTTCAATTTTTATTTGGTACATTCAAGAGTAGTATTGACAGAATTGAAACAATGATGACAACTTCAAACACATAAAGAATGAAATACGAATCCGTCTCGGTGAATTTAGCATTGTATATGTGATCATCTTTATCGAGACCCTGGTAACATCTATTAGACTTCTTTTAAAAATCCTAACCAATGTTTCTAACTGTGTAGTATAAATAAATATTGAAGAGATGCCACAACCGAAATTAATGTTTGAAAATATCTATAAATATGTATAGCCACGTTAAACTTATTTCAATGTATATAAATAAAACTATATAAGTTATATAAATTTAAATAAGCTTAACATGGTTATAATGTTTAGAGATATTTTCAAACACGTTTTTCTTGTTGTTTAATTATAATCTAGATCAGTTTTTGTTTTTTTGGCCACCTAAAACCAAATACTTATAAAAATAAAAAAACTTGTTTGATGCTCACACATTTGTAATAAAATATGATTCTAATTTTTAACAATTAAAAATAAAATATTTTTATAATTTTTAAGTCAGATTGTTAATATAGCCTAAATAAGGGAGGTAGTCAAAGAGAAACCACATGTGTAGGTTTTCTGTAAAGCACAATGTTAAAGTAACATCTCTTGCGTTGTAGGAGCTGTGAAGGAGCGATTTTTATAATAGTTAAACTATAATACAAAAACAACGTAAACAGCTGAGAAAGGAAACGGAATTCATATACGGATATTGTGACACTTCGTTGGATCGTTAGAGTTGGATTGTCTTCCATATCGCATCTTTATTGCTTTCCATATGGCATGTTATTTTATGTTTGGTGTTATATACTAAGAGCCCGTGAACCCCAGACCTTCCTTATTTTATAAAACCTGAAAGTTTGTCAGTGCACACTACCAACACAGGTAAGAACGATGGAGCATTATGAAGTTCAGACTATAGTGGCTTCAGCAGGTAATCGGTGCTGAGGGTGAGAAAATTACCACTTTACTTTCGTCATATTATAAAGTCTGATTTTTTGGTAATACCTTAATAATATTTTTATTATTAAAAATTACGTCATTCATTGCCAGATACTTTACACCGTGGCAACCCCTTGCCAGACACCCTTAATGTCAAAGTGACACACTGACTGACTGACCTATGAGTGCACACGCACACTACAATGAATAGACTAATCAGGAGAGAGCGTCATTGTCACAGTGAAAGATGCTCTTCTTCAATTTAATATTTTTTACCCGACTGAAAGGATAGGGCTATGTATTTTTTTATTTTTTGGTGTGGATATTTTAAATGATTATTAGTTAATACACGATAATATTAGCATTGTGGGTAACATTTTTTTTTTTGTTTTGTTTGTCTATACTGTTAGCTTTGTTGGCTATTACAGCTTCACCGGGGGAGTAGAGGTAACAATAAACATAAATGAAATACGTAAAAAAGTTTTATTCATCTATATTGAGAAAAGAATATCGTTAATTACTCGTTTCAGAAATATCTGATTCCGAGTCTGATGTTTCACCGACATTTATAACAAAACTAAAATCAATGTCAAAATATCTCATGTATTCTTCTTCTTTTTTTCGACCTGCTGACAAATATTGAACCAGACATCTTGATTTTCTCAAAATATAAAGTAGAGCATATTTCGTGATGAGTTTGAATTTTCGTAAAAATTGGTGGAGCGCGTCTTCGTGAATTGAACTATCTATAGTTTGTGATTTAGTGATAAAAGTATGATGGATGGTAATAGACCTAACTCGCCATCTCACTCGCACCTATACGTGTACAGTACCTCGCGCTCCTTCTTACAGCTACCCTATTTTATTGTCTGGCAAGGGGTAAGAACTATGAAGTGTCTGGCTGATGAGAAAACATCATCTAATTATTATGTAATTATTATATTTAAAAATCAGCTTTTATACTATAACCTAAGTAAGGTTAAAATTTTCATAACATTAAGGGTGTCTGGCAAGGGGTTTCCACGGTGTAAAGTGTCTGGCAATGAATGACGTAATTTTTAATAATATTCTTAAGGTATTTACCAAAAAATCAGACTTTATAATATGACGAAAGTAAAGTGGTAATTTTCTCACCTTCAGCACCGATTACCTGCTGAAGCCACTATAGTCTGAACTTCATAATGCTCCATCGTTCTTACATGTGTTGGTAGTGTGCACTGACAAACTTTTAGCTTTTATAAAATAAGGAAGGTCTGGGTTCACGGGCTCTTAGTATATGTAAGGTTGACACAATAGAACTTATTTTAACGTGTGATATTAACAGCGAAGCTGAACGAGTCATTGTGTGTTCAAACATCGTAATCGTAAATTGTGTTAAATTATTATGCTCTTTAGATGTCAGTTCCAAGGAGCATAATCTCTTAACCTAATTACAGTCAACTCACACGGGTAATATTGTGCCTTAAACTATGCAAGTTTGTACTGGAAACTTGGGTATTCTTAATAAATTATTTTTACTTTTGATAATAATGCTGCAATAAAAATAAGTTTATGTCTGAAGGTACTTCACTCGTTATAAGCGGAAAAAAAAAGATTTCTTTTGAATTGTAAAAAACACAGTAAATGTGATACGCCGAAATTAGTTATTCTTTTCCGGAGAAATCATTAATTCAGTTTAATTTTTACATAAAATAAAACATTTTAACCCGTTTGGCTTATAGCTAAAATTTTATACGAATAATAAATTGAAAATAAAAAAAGTTTGAAATATGTTATGCAGTTTTTCAACTTTTGCTGTTGCGCATTAAATTGAACAAACTCTACTAAACTCTAACTAAAGTGAAGTAAAGTACGTACTAGTGAAGGAAAGAAATTTGCTTCCCCCTAACAAAAACTCCGAAAGACATGAAAGTTGCTAAACCCAAAAACTAAATGAGGGAATAGAAACGAGCGAATAAAAAGCAGGAGGTATAATGATGAAATGTGTTTAAAAAAACATTCACACACACTTTAATAAAATAAAAGTGTGGTATATACTTACCTTTTGTATGAAATAACCGTAATTTCAATAAGGTAGTTTAAGATTTATAATTGATTACCCGTTACTATTAATTATAATGACGTGAAGTATGAACATATAATTAGCGTTCCGTAATATTTTAGTTTCGAAAAATTCTTTAAAGTAATTAAATCTGCTGTTGCGAACGCAGCGCCACAAGGTAACTTTTATCGTCGCTTTATTAAAAAAGGCGTTTGCTCTCCAGTGAAGTAACTATACGCTAATACTTTTAATTACCGTTTGAAAGACACTTTAATTGAAAAACTATTATCGTGCATTTCGACACACGTATAACGTACATATACGTATTCTGACAAATACTCATATTATATGTATAATGTGTATTTTTGACTTTGCTATTATTCAATCATTACAGCACGTCGCGTCGTAGAGAATGATATTAGAATTGACAAAAATTTCATAAAAAGGAAATTTAACAAAGTAAAATGGTTTTCATGAACTTTTTTAAGTTATAATCACTAAAATTTTCTCGTCCTATCAAGACGGTAACATCTGTGGGAAGGATCTGTTATAATACTACTTATTTTAATTTACTTTAGAATTATGTATTATCAAAACATTTTAAACCGCGTAACATTGTGACTTAAGGTTTTTCGAGGAAAATGTTTTATACTTGGCTGTTATTTAAACTATGATGCCAGAATAAATAGTTTAATAGAAATCTGCCTCACTTTGTTCGTAGGCCGTCTAAGCCCTAGCAGAAAACCTTTAAAATGTAGTGATAAGATACAGAGTAAGTAGGTAATCACAACCAGTGACGGTTTTTTTATGTTTACATATAGCTATGCCTGTATTTAGCATTTAGTGTTTCATTGAAAATAGTGAAAGACTGTGTGCAATCAACAAATATAGAGACTACCTATGTTTAGCATTTAGTGTTTTTTTTAAATAGTGAAAGACTTTGTGCAAATCAATCATAATAGAGACTACCTACCTATATTTAGCATTTAGTGTTTTTTTTAAATAGTGAAAGACTTTGTGCAAAAAAAAAAATAGACTGTGTTTTACCAACTTCTCAAATTCTTTATTGATATTGATATTTAACACAAAATGTAATAGAATAATAAATAACTAGGATGGGAGGATGTAATAAAAATGATTGTTGAAGATTTTACATTTAAAATGAAAAATCGTTGAAGATTTTCATTGTAGATTGTTGAAGATTTTACATTTGAAATGTTGAATTTGTTTTGACTGTTAAATAACATCTACAAAATATTGAAAATGGTACCTTTTATAATGGCATACGCGATTCGCGAGCACGAGTTAGATTAATATATTTTATTATAAGTTACTGTTTCTTCAAATCAAATTGAAGAACAATTTTTTATTCAAAAAATAATAAAGAATTAGAATTGCAAAACGTAATTTACAAAAACTATAGACAGTATTCATCAAACACAATTTAGGCAGTCCACCAATCGTGCAACACACATATTTGAACAAACAATGCTTCATCCATTCCCATACAAATACTCAAAGCACGTGCCACATATTCTAATGGCAGTATAACTCACGTGTACAAACAATTTCCCCCGATTTGAATATTAATCATAGACTATGCTTTTGTGTCTGAAAATAAGGAACCTAGGCACGTTACAGTTACATAGGCTTTAACTAGGTTGAGCATAATAACGACTGTTAATACATTTTAATATTTAATGTGGTAAAAGAACACAAGAAAATCTTTGAATCTTATAGTATCTTATTAGTTATAAGATTTTGACAATTGACCAATTGTCAATTGACACAATTGACCTCGAGAGTCAAGCAGATTAACGAGAGGTCCTCATTAACTAGCTATTTTTACTACTTACTGTTAACATATACCGGATATTCTTATATTACACTCTATTAGGTACCTATAAGTGGGAGTATTTTGTCGTTTGTGGGCGTTCGTAAGGATTTAATTGCATTTTCCTGTGAAATCAAATACAATTCTGAATAATATCGATCATTAATTATTGTTGAATATATCATATTTAACAAAATAAAGATAAAACATGTCATACAATTCTCATTTCTCAGTTAACCACCGAACGACACCCTGGAAGCAAAATGGCGGAATATGCATCGTGACAAATGTTGCCTTCTTAGAAATGAATCTCTTATTTGATTGTAGAAATTATAACATTATTTTAAACATATCAATTTTTCAGCATTAAGATCTGTATTGTACTGTTTAATGTGCTTCAATAATAAAAGGTTGCCTTGTTTCGTTTTTTTTTTTTTAAAATAAAGGATGATTAAATTACAATTGCTTATAGAATGAAAATACGTATATATGTGTATAATAAAACAAAAAAGGAATTGTGTTAATGTATAAAACCTTTTTTTGAAATAACCTTAGTCGAAAAATTTAAATACATACATCGATGTTGAAATTGTTCTAAAATTTAAACTTAATGGTAACGTGAACTTAAAACTGTAATTAACTCATAGTTGCAGGGAACGCGATCCTATGCGTAAATTGTAAATCATTGATGTGTGTTAAAAACTGATTCGGGTAATGGCTGCACATATCAACCGCATGCAATAACAGTGACAGCTACACAAGCAACGAATCTGATAAGGTTACAATTCAGATTCAGAGATGAACAGAGACGAAGAATTATTATTTTAAACATATACGTGTGTGGTAAAACATAAGCATACACACACACACACACACACACACACACACAAGCATACACAAAAAGACATAGAAAATTTATTTATTTTTTGTATTCTTTTTAAAACTTTGTTTTTAAACTAAAAATTAATTTATATACTTGTAATTCTTGTACATACTTAGATTTCGCAATTATAGTGTTGTTAACCTAGTTGTAGAAAAGCGGGGCCTCCTGCTACAGGTATATTATACTTACTAGGATGGTTCTAACCTTTGTTTATGTTAATGTGTTACTTTTTCAAGCAAAATAAATATATTGAAATATTGAAACAGAGATGAAGACGACACGACAGATTTCGGAAAAAGTGGTATATATTCACAAAATAGCAATGATATATAATTGGTAATTTATAGAATATGTTGTTAATTCTTGATGGAACTGCATTTTTAATTACGATTAACACAATTTTTACTTTCTTGTACAAAGTTCCACTTTATTGAACTTTGTACAAGAAAGTAAAAATTGTGTTAATCGTAATATATAATTGGGTAAATTATTATTTTTTAAATAACTGCGCATTAATTTTGTTCTCATAAAAAACATATATATTCAAACCACTTTCTAATAAATTGTAGTTGTACCAACTCATGAATCTGGACAATATTCGCATCCCATGGATATGATAGTAAAAAATGGGTAAAATTTAAATAAAAATAACACTAAAATTATATTAAAAAGTCATAAGAATTAACGAGTGGGTTACATAAGGGGACATGTATTAAAGAACATAAAAATTATGATGAAAAAAAATTATATACATGAGACCTAATTGTCATGTACAGATAATTTTATATTATTTAAATATTTCTTGTTAAAAGCTTTTATTGTAATTATTCATAAGCGGTCGCGAACACACAAAGTGAAAATGAGTTCTGTTTATGTTAGGCTTATGAGGTTAACCATTCCGTCTAGCAACATAAAAGGTAAAGCCTTAATATTTTATTTGGTACACTAGGATCACCATTGGGCTTTCCCTGTCATATTATAATGGTGTGATTTTTTTTGTTGAAGAATTCATTAATATATTCATTATTCACTACAAAACTCTTTATGGAGTAAATATGATTTCTATCGATCGGGTCACTCTTATAACATTATTCATCTGTTATACTCCTTAGATAATGATATACAAATAGAAGTATAATGTTTCTAACCTTGAGCTTTTTGTTGTTCTTCTTGTTACAAGTAGTAAATATTTTGATATGAACTTTTATTTTATCAAATTAGCTAATATTTTTTATATTTAGGCATACGATGCACAGCAGTCATTATTTTATTTTACTGATTGATGTTATATATATAGTAATTAATGTCAAATAAAAATTTTAACGTCGTTCTTAATAGTATCAACATATTTCTAGTCTTTTATGAGTAAAGTTTATGTGGTCCTGTAAAAAGTAACAAAAATAAATTAGTATGTCTATATTGTGTACAAAATAAAATCGTTGTCGTCTTTAACCCTTGTTAAGTATTTCACAAAACACAAAACATGTGATCTGGTTGTCTTAACAATTTATCATCGACAAGATTACCACAATAAAGTTTATCTTTTCTTTGCCGTCCGTAAATATCTTTAAAGTAAAAACTGTTTTGTTGTTGTATATTATATATACCTTCTCTAAAATACATTGATTACAAATTATATATACTAATCTTTTATGAAAAAGAAAATAGGAAGGTTAAGAGTAGCTTTTATGATGTAGCGTCTTCATCACTTATGTACTCACACGTGATAACTACCAAATTTTCAAACCCTCAAGTCACTTAATACTCCTGGTCAAAGCCGGGTGATTTACACCAGATATGATTAAAGACGACAGATACTAACATCATTATAATGTTCATTATACCCAAAACTAAATGGTTAAGAACTTGTGTATGGTAAAGTGGTTAAATCTTTATTTAGTATAAAGCAATTCATTTTCCGCTGTCCGTTGCTATGTATGCTTAGATCTTTAAAAGTAGAGAGATTTGACATACTTACTTACTTTACTATTGTCAACACTAAGGGCCCGTCAGAAAATATAATCTAAATACTAAACAGTAACAAAAAGATTTCATAGAAAATAAATTGAGACTTCACTTTAAATGTGATTTCTTTTGACTCCTTTCTTAAAACATATCTACTTACTGTTTTTATTCAAAACTTAAAAATACTCGTCCCATTTTTATTATTATATACCTTTAAAATAGTAACTATTTTATTTTCACCGTTACAAAAGAATCTATTACAAATATACAAAATGACTCTTAATTATTTTATAATTTTTAATTACTCTTGTAATAGGTATGTAAGAAAATAATGTCCTTTTATGAATAAAGAAATAATTTCCTACATAATGGTCTAGTTTGTAAACCAAGTTAAGAGTTCAAATACATAACATTAGTCTGACCTAACGAGCGAACGTCACGCCGCCCGCAAGATGGACACGTAGTTACCTGCTATTATTTTAACGTTGAAGAAATTCATGTAAATTAAAAATTGTATTAATTTTTTTTGTATATTTTCGTGTAAAATTGGATAATTTTATTAGTTAAAATATGTATTATAGTAATTATTCAAAATAAATAAGGTGTGAATTTTCATATTGTTTATATTATGAACAAACGCTTTAATCCCTGGATACCGGATACAAATAAAGGAGTGTCTAATCCTGGGCTCGGCTTGTGATCCCATGTTCATTTCATTAATGTTCTGTTTATTTAATATTGCGACAGAATATATTTTAAATGTATGTGTTAACAATGTAAATCAACTTTGAATAGTCATTTGGAGATCGGTGTATAGATACCGCTAAGAGACTAATATACTTCATATTTTATTACTAAAATCTACAGTTTTTTTTCATAAAATATATATTAAATCTGGACTAGTGGATTTCTGTTTTTCAGATACTTTTCAAATCGAATGACTATGATGTTAACGACCAATTTTATATATTTTATCTTTGGTGTTTGAGTGGGTGCCTTAAAATTAAAATTGGATCCGGTAGAGTGCCTTGTAATCGGAACCTAGGCTCTAACCATAATATCTTTTAAGATTTTTGCCTATCACCCGTTCCCAATATATTATTTTTTTCAGAGCCGTTATTAGAAAACATATTAGCTACTTACATGGGGAAAAAAGGGACTGTAACTATATAATATTGGACAAACCACGGAGTACCCAGCATTAAAAAACCTCCCTAGACTACAATGATATTGTGAAGAAAAAACTGTTTATCAAAACAAACCGAAGTTTTTAAAAGCACATTTTACTTGTCACAGCGCTCATAGCTTCGAAATGTATATTTAAATGCCAACTACCCTTAGCTACCTTTGAAAATGGGCTTTAGATGGATCGAAAATCTGAGTATGCCCGGTTATTGCAACTAAGATTATTTCAAGTCAAAACATTCGTAGCTTGGTTAAGGTCTAACCATATACTTAACCATACACTTTTTATGATGTACCAATAATTCCAGAGTCATCTTAATTTATTGGAATAATGTTACATATACGAACAGAGATGTCAGAGACACTACATACTTAATTACAATAAACCTTTAGTTCGCAGGCGAAATATATCCGATATTGTATGTTTAGTGAAAATAGCTCATAGCCTATTAGATTCACCACATTTACTTTCAAAAATCAATTTACGTGTACGTTACCGAATCGGAGTTTAAGAAAAAACTAATTTACTTATATATTTCTGTTCGTCTAACAAACTTCAGACAACTCTTTCCTAATTAGATCTGCTAACAAACTTAATGCACTGGCTGACATCCCGAACCTGGACTTGTTCATAACAAAACCGAATAAGTTTAAATATGTGTTATCGCAACTATTTTTTAATGGTTGTACTAACGACTGGTGGTGAATGGTTGCTTTAGGTTCATTTTTGCGATTGTTACCTGTTTAATTTAATTGAGTATTTTTTTTTTTTTATGTAAGCCCTAGTTATCAGAATGCGAAAACGTGTAAAGGGTGTACAGCTTTTTATATAGATGTATATAATAATATCTTACACTGTATGTTTTCCAGTTAAATAAAAAGTAAAGAAAATAAAAAATAGTTCAGAAGCGTACTTGATAGTTTTAAAACTTGAAATCATAAGATATTGAAGTATCGCGATTTCTTTCCTTTTTATTTGCG